>CM021100.1:831451592-831792251 GCA_007115665.2 Sequoiadendron giganteum | reverse complement strand
AGTCATACACCAAATCCTAGTCATGCAACTAGTCTTGCTAAAGACTTTGGCCTTACTCTTTCATTGGAAAGCAACAAACTTGTGGGTACCCTAAACACCAATCCATCCCAAAACACCACTTGGACACCTACCTTTGGTGCTTTGTTATTGAACACCCCTTACATCAAAATAAATCACTTACATTTCATGAATCCATGACAACATCAACATATTGAGGTCACCCATCTTCATCCATCCCCACAAGTACCAAAAGTCTACCCTACATCATGCAAGGAAGTGTGGACCAAGTATCTCAAATAGACCCAAAATGGAAAGCTAATCCCCTTATGAAAAATCAACCTTCAACACAATATGGTGTATGAAAATAGTGCGTAACATAGATTAATATGAAAAATAAATAACGTAAGTGGTTATGTAATAATCACATTAGTTAGTAGAGATTAGTTGTTAGTTAGTTGTTGGGTAGTTTTGGGTTGAATGGCTTTCTAACGCGAATACTTTGTAATAGTTTGGTGTGATATGATTGATAGAATATTGATTTGAGAGCAATCTCATTTTTTCCCCTTTCATTTCAATATGGTATCAGAGCAGGTTTCTTCCTAGACCTCTCTCTGATCTCCTTCCATTCATTTGTTTTCATCCAAAGCAATGTTTACAATAGTACTACAGTGAGGACCACATGCAACTGTTGTTGTTTTCTTCCATTCTTTCATTCATTAATAGGTGAGCAATGTAGACCATGTGAAAAAACCCTTTTGACTCCATCATTTATCTGCATTTCTTCTCTTTCTCTCTACTATGTTCATTCTTGCCATTGTTTGGCATTCCATTCTATCCATTTTTATCATCCCAATTTTTAAAAAAATCCCAATCTATTGTGGAAGTGTGTTTATTAGAACCGATATCGGGCATTCTGTATTTTCTTGCAGACCCTCACCTACCACTAATCTATGAGAGTGAATACTATTAGGGCATAATCATGTTTTGAGAAGTATAGAAGCGGTTAGGGCACAAAATAAAAATAATAATTTATGTCTTATGGCACTGAGATAATTCATTTTCATCTATCTTTAGCATCGATGAATCTTTTGGCATCGATAAATATATCTTCAATGTGCTATCTGAGTGCTCATATTGGAGATGAAATTCTCTCTGCTACCATGGGTTATCACCAGCAATTAATCAAGACATTTTGATTGAGACTCATTAAGCGTTTAATTGGTAAGGGAGACTGGGATGGGACTTCATGTTCTTCATATTTTAGGCAAGAGAACTTATACACAGACGGAAATGACTATATGATCATTTGTCAGGCCTTCCAATATTGAGACCATGGGAAGTGTTCATTAATATTGGTGAATTGTGGTACAATTTTGGGTGTCAGTCTTGATCAAAGATGGTGTTGAAATATTCCAGAGTTACATCATTATCTAAAGATTAGTCACAAGAAGAGAAAAATCTCTATCTGGAAGAAACTTAGAAGTCCTTTGAATACTCTAGAAAACTCCTTTGCTTGATTATCTCATGTTTAAGCACTCATCCAAATTCATTCGATGGTGTAGATTTATCAAGAGAAGCTTCCAGATTCTTTGGTTCCTACATTTATAAATTCCACATCAAAATGATGAAGAATATGTGTACTAATTTCTAGTTTTCCTCTATGTTAGCACTAAAGGGGGTGTAGAAAAATAGTGCATAACATAGATTAATATGAAAAATAAATAATGTAAGTGATTATGTAATAATTACATTAGTTAGTAGAGATTAGTTATTAGTTAGTTGTTGGGTAGTTTTGGGTTGAATGGCTTTATAATTCCTATACTTTATAATAGTTTGGTGTGATGTGCTTGAAAAAATATTGATTCAAGAGCAATCTTGTTTCTTCCCCTTTCATTTCAATATATGGTACATCTTTATCAAATACCCTAATGAGTTCATCCATTCCATTTGTGACCCAAAACACATTCGTCCCATCCATCACCAACCCAACTCAAAAAAATCCCTTTGTCACAAACCCCATCAACCAAGGTAACACCTTGGTCCCATCTCAAGTAAAATAAGGGAACCCCTATTCTTTGGACAAGGAAACTCTTTTGATCAATTTCAAGGGTTGAGTGTTCCATTGCCATCACAATACCTAATGGCACCAAAATCATCTTTCCCCTCAGTACCTCCCATCATGAAAAATCAAATGGGGCCTCAAAATTACATTCCTCCATCCCAATCCACCATCTTACAAGGAATTTTAAACCAAGGGAACCCCCAACCTCTCATCAACAATCCACAACCCCTGCAAAACATCAACACCCAAAACCCATCATAGATATCCCAACAACTAAGTGATCCTATATTGCAAGTGCATGTCTTAGCTATACAACAAGCACAACATGCTTATCAACAATTTGTCCAACAACAACAACAAAAGCAAGAAGCCCTAGCAACACAAAAATAGTAGCAACAATAGAAAGCAGCCCTAGTAGCACAACAACAACAACAAGCAACCCTAGCAGCACAACAATAGAAACAATAGAAAGAAGCCTTAGAAACACAATAACAGCAACAAGTAGCCTTAGCAGCATAGCAACAATAGCAATCCCTAGTGGCTCAACAATAGTTCGAAAAGCCCTTGTGGTCCAACACTAATAGCAAGCCTTACTAGCTCAGCAATATGCCCAACAACAACAACAATAACAACAAGGTTCCTACTATAATCCTCAACATAACATCAGAAATATGAACATGTTAGGAACATATACACCTCCACCACAATCAACTTCACAATATCCTACCCCACCATACACACCATATAACACCCCATCATATCAAAATCATGCATACAATCCATCTGCCATCCCACAATAATATATGTTCCTCCACAAAACCCACAAGATGGTGTAGCATCAAAACTTAAGGCATTAACCCAAGAAATTCAATATCTCTGAATGGGAAAAATGAAGAAGCCCCATACACAAAACCTATACCCATATCCATTTGATCGAAACATCACAATGGTACCATTCCCTCTCAGTTTTGAAGTCCCCAAATTCGATAGATACAAAGGGAGAGGAAGTCTTGTTGACCATTTCAAAGAGTTTAACATCATGTGCATGGAGGTCACCTACAATGTTCCTACTTAATGTGCCTCTTTCCAAGAATCTTAATAGGCCCAACCATCAATTGCTTTTCCCAATTGCCTCCAAGTATCAAACCTTTCCAATAAATCATAGATAAATTCATAGATAACTTCTCCTTTAATATTGATATGGGCATAAACCTAGAAGAGTTGTACACTCTCAAACAAAACAAAGGATAATCCTTCACCAATTTATTGCAACGTTGGAGGCAAAGGGCTAGTAAGAGCAAGTGGCCAATTCCCGATGAACAAGTAGGCATCATCATAGCAAATCTAGATCTATATTTTTCCTTACACTTGAAGCTACAATGCATTACCTCTTATGAAGAGTTTGTCCCTAGAGCCCTTAACATCAAGAGACCTCTAATCTCATCGAGAAATACTCAAGCTTACAAAGACAACCACCCATCAACTAGTTCAAATGACAAGCCTCATGTCTGGGATAAGAAGAAGAATGTAATGAATGATGGTGTGGTAGATGCTAAGGTGGTCCTAAGTCCTCCTAGGCCAAACAACAATCAAATAGCTAATGCTCAACCAACTGTGCAACAAACTACATCACCACAAAACAATTAGATCAATAACACCGAAACACAACAACAACAAACTCCCAATAGGAAAAACTATCCAAAACACAAATGCACATAGTTTTTGGAACCTATTAAAACCATCATGAAGAAATTGGTAGAGTCAAACCTAATAACAATTCCCAATTTTAAAAACTACCAAGAACCACAAGATAAACCACCGTGGTACAATGAAAACGATCTTTGTGGCTTTCATAAAATAAAAGGACACAAAATATCAAACTGCATGAGGCTCAAAAATGCTATCCAATATCTCATCAAGAATGGAGACATATCTATTGATGTACCAACCAACAACCAAGATCTTAAGATATATAAGAACCCTATTCTAGATCATAGCAAAGGAAATAAAATTGGAAAAGCTAAGGATTACACAAATGTGTAGCATACCTATTCCAATGTAGTCACTTCCTATGATAGTTTCATCACCGTCATCACCATCAAAGGGCCTAGTGTGGAGTGTGGAGTTACCACATGACATGGAAAAGTCACCATGTAAGGAGCCCCATCTTAATCTAGGGTACAACCTACTTTTCCAACATCAAACCCTAGCAAGTACAATCTCCTAGATCAACTCAAGAAGACCCCACATAGATTTCTATCTTAGATCTATTGAGGCTATCCCCCACACATCGGGAAATCTTAGAGAAGGATTTATCTACATCATCTGTCCCTGAGGATATTGATACAGAGCAGTTTCAAGCTATGGTAGGGAATATCACTAATCATCTTCTCACCTTCTTGGAACAAGACCTACCATCGCAACCATCTCATAATCGTGCTTTACACCTTGAGTTCATTATTCATAAGAACAAGGTTAAAAGAGTCTCAGTAGATTAATGTGGTGGTTTGAACATTTGCACCCTTTAGTTGATCAAAAACTTGGGCTATCCAGAAGATGTTATTAAGACAACAAAAATTACAACCATCAGAGCATATGATGATCAAGAGTGGGTATCACAAGGCATCAATGCACTACCCATCCAAGTGGGACATGTCATTGTAGAAACTGCATGCCAAGTGTTAGACCTTGATCTTCCTACAAAATCCTACTTGGTTGACCCTAGATTCATGCCCTAAAAGTTATAGCTTTGGCCTATCATCAGTGTGTAAATTTTCTTTTTGAGGGTAGAGAAGTTACCATCCATGGAGATATTAAGCCTTTTTAATACTGCAAGAACCTTGATGCCAATTTTTACAAGATACCCCAAATCCCTAAAAATGATGAAGGACCTACACCATCTTCCTCATTTTTTGACCCATTGTCCCTTGCATCTACCTCGGAAAAAAAACACCTCTTGTGCAAAGCATTCCTGACATCAAAGAAGTGATCCAAGATGATGGTTGTGGAAACTATAAACTAATGAAGGATACTTTTGTGTTGGGAGAGCTATCTCTTTCTCCCAAATCCTATGGGAACCACACATCTAGCATCAAAGTTCCCAAAACAATAAAGATGGAAGCTACCACCTTCACCAAGTGGAGGGATTTGAACAAAGAAGTTGTCAATGAGGAGGATGTCTCTAAACTATTATATCAAGATGAATGACCCATCCTCGATCTTCCCATGGAAGATGACAACAAAGGCTTGCAGCTAATGAAGGGGTGGGGGTATAACAAGAATGAGAAACTAGGACAAAATGATAATGGTTTGCTAGAATCCATCATTCTCGAGAAACATCCAAAGAATCTTGGTATAGGTTGTACTACTAGCAAGGTTACCCTTCTTAGAAAAAGTACTTCTTCTAAATGGGTTGAGGCTTCCTCTTGGTTACCAACATCGCATGATACAACCCTAGATGACTTCCCCCTTGACGTTGCTAACCTATTTGAGAATAACTCTCTCTTCATGATATCTACAACATCCTTCGCCCCGAACGATCAGTTGACTGAAATAAGCCTTGTATGCCCACAACTCATTGAATGGGACCAACAAGGACCACCGATTCTAGATTTATTCAAAAATAATGAAGCGATCTCAAAATTCATGGAACTCCAAGACAACTTACCATGGGCAGATCACAACGCTGGTTTTGACATACAGCTAGACATAGGGGCATACTACGGGGAGATGATTGAATCCCTTAGTCACAAAATGAACAACGTGCAACTAATATACAAATATTTGAGTGAAAACCACACTATGGCACTTTCTTATCCTAAAATAGTAAAAATAAAGGATGCATATGAGGGTGAAAACCTCTCTAAGGCACCCAAGGATGAGGGATTCAATCTCCCCCTTAGTGTAATGCATCCAGTGAAGTTAGCATTTCAGTAGAAAAGGCCACTCCAGTCAATGTGGGAATAGAAGAAGCACCCAAGATCACTTTCTATGCCAAATATTTGATGGATGAAGAACAAAAAAACCTAGCAATGTTCCTGAAAGAGCAAAGAGACAACTTTGCATGGTCATACACAAATATGCTAGGGCTTGATCTAGAAATGGTTGTACATCATTTAGCAATTTATCCTGAAGCTAAACCAGTGAAGTAGAAATTAAGAAAGATGCACCCTCAAATAACACTCTTGGTCAAACATGAGTTACAAAAGCTTCTTGATGTTGGATTCATCTGACTGATAGATTATCTTGAGTGTTTCCAACCTGGTATCAATTTCCAAACCCAGTGGGGGCATCAGAATATACACAGATTTTAGAGACTTCAATAAGGCATGCCCGAAGGATGATTTACCTCTACCTAACATCGACATCATCATTTATTTAATAGCTGGACATGAAATGATGTCACTCATGGATGATTATTTAGGCTATAATTAGATCATGATCACTAAGGAGGATCAACATAAAATTGCATTCACATGTCCATGGGGAACATATTGTTGGAACATGATGCCATTTGGGCTTAAGAATGCAGGAGTGACCTATCAAAGAGCAATCACCCTCATATTTCATGACATGATCCACAAAATAATTAAAGACTATGTGGATGATATTTTGGAAAAAACAAAGAATAGGAGTGAGCACATAGAAGTATTGGGACCCATCTTTGAAAGATTCGAAGAATATAAGGTACGGTTGAATCCAAAAAAGTGTGTCTTTGGGGTTATATCAAGGAAGATTCTTGGCTACATCATATTACAAAGAGGGATAGAAATTGATCCATCAAAAGTGAAATCCATCCTCGACATGGAACCCCCACCAATGTTGAATCAAATGAGAGGGTTACAAGGAATATTTTAATCCATTAGAAGGTTTATAGTATAGTTGTCAAATAAAATTCACCCTTTCTTGCATCTTCTCCATAAAGGAATAACTTATAAGTGGGATGAGAAGTGCGATAAATCTTTCCAGTAGATCAACCACTACCTATTGACACCTCCAATGCTCATGTCATCGATACCAAACAAGCCATTGATCTTGTATATGTTAGCAACATCAACAAAACTAGGTGCTCTTCTAGCACAACATGATGAAAACAAAAAGGAAAGGGCTATCTATTACATCAATATGACCTTGGTGGGCTATGAAATGAACTATTCATCGATTGAGAAAGCATGCTTAGCAGTGTTTTTGCTTTACAAAAAATTTAGACACTACATGTTGTTGCATCAAATCAACTTTATTGCAAATATCAACCCATTAAAATACATATTATCCCAAGCAACACTTACAGGATGTGTCAGCCTCCTACAATGATTTAACAACTAATCCCTTATAGTTGTGGTTCAGAGATTGGGCATCTAACCTGAATAGCTATTTCAATCATCATGAAGGTGCATTTAACTTGTCAACACAGGGATGCAAACTTGAAATGGGTCAGCACAGTATGTGCACTAGGAATCCAAAGAAGCCATATTCATCCTACAGCTAAGAAAGACTCAATGCTGAAAGTAAATTGCTTGGAAGGAAATAACATAAGTGTTGAGCATCAACCAATAACTAAACTAAGCTGAAATACATGAAAAAATGAAAATATGAGCAAAAAAATAGGAAACTACTCTATATGCTTTAGTTGTAGGAACAGTAACAGAATGGAATTCTAGTGGCTGCAGGAATAGACAATGCTAGATTCTTAACTAATTACTAAACAAAAAGTAATAATTAACTAAACTAAGGGATGGAATATTCACCAAGTGGGCCCCCTTGGATGAGTATCTCCTAAAAAAAATATAAACTCAAATACATGAACTTATAACTTCATTTCATTCATTGGAAAACATGAGTACAGTCAAGAAACATGATTGTATTACTAAAAAACTAAGAGTGTGAGTACATCATCAGATTAAGAAACCCCTTGAGAAGGAGCATCTGAGTCTTATTTATAAGAAAAGAAGCTACTAATTAATCACCTAGCAAGGTGGTCAACTCCAATAGATCAGGAGGATGCCACTTTAGGGAAAGCATAAAAAGTGGAGAGGCGGTTATGCATGCGTGGAATCTGGCCAAGCATGTTTTCCTGAACACAAACTTAGCATAGTAGTAATGCCTATATTCACTCAATAGACAATTAAGACCATTTACAAGGTGGTTACAACTTTGATTTGAATGAGGAATCTCCCACCGTCAAGAGTCTTCCTTCATTGAATGACCAATTGGTGGAATCTTCCTTAATTGCAAGCCTCTAATTATATTTGCATACAATATTAGTACGCACAACAACTGCATATCTGTAACTATCTTAAAGTGTCATTCATTAATCCACATGCAAAATTAACATAGATAGTTCATATAGCATGTCAATGTCATTTAAAGGTTATGAAATTAAGCTCATGTCCAATTTCTATAGTTTTAAGGAAATATCATAAAAATGTCAACATCCAAGCATCAAAGTCTATGATAACTGCAAAAAATGGATAAAAATCTCTATCGATAATTGAACCATAAATTGAACTCATCACTCCCCCCAACCTAAGTTTTCGTTGGTCCTCTAGTAGAAGTAGAGTTGTTCTTTTGCTTGGTCAATGCCCTAAAATTTGCAACTACTAGCTGTCCTACATCAATTTCTATTTTGCATGAATTAGGGTCCCAATAGAACCCTTGTTGTCTGTCCAACTTGCTCCATCTCTATCTCTCTGTAATTATATCGTACTGGTAAACCCGAAGTTTGGAATAGGCCATAGTAGGATAGGTGGATGAAAAGTCAATGGAAGCCAAAATTTTCCCTTCGTCCTTCCAATCTGTATATATCTATCAACTCTCTTAAGTGTTGCAACATAGTTCTGCATAGAATGAGGCTCAGCTTGTTTCCATTCATCTATTAGGTTATTCCACCTTTGTCATGGGTATCCCATTATAGATTCCCCTATTTTTTTTGCTACCTCCTCATATTCTTTATAAACTACTTCTCTCTTAGATAGGATCCTATTGCCATAGCTTGGTCAATAAAGAATTTTGTGCCAATCCCTAAAAAATGTCTACTAGATTTCTAGATTCAACCCTAATGGGTAGGGGAGTGTTGGATTCAATTTGCATATAAGTCCTGAACTGTTTTCCCCAACTGACTTCATTCTATATCTAGGACATAAATTCCCTTAATTTGACATCTCCAACATACAACAGTGGATTCCAATCATGGTCTTGGGTCACAACAAAATTATGCAAATAGAATTCACAAAACAAATTCTTCATTTCAGGAGGAGCAATCCAATAAGCATTGAAAAATTCAAGAGGAGTCTCAATGGAAAGATTCAAACCTAAAACAATCCTTGCTAGATTAAAATAAAGATGTTTCTCCTTCAAATATAGAGCATAAACCCTTGGAGGATTCCTGCACTCTAAGATCTAAGGTACTAAGGTTGTCATATTATCCACATTTTTCTTGAAAGCAGCAATTTCTTTATTCTTATCTTCAATCTCTTCATCTCTCTTTTGAATTTCCCTCTTTAGCCTGTGTTTCTCTACTTTCCATTCTTCTTCCCTCCTTTTCACTTCTTTCCATAAGTTCATGGCTACCATGTGCATTGAAGAATCAAAGGGCCTATGTATTTCTACCAAAAAAAATCTTGGCACTTTTGTTTGCTCTTCGTATAGTACCAGCTACAAGGGTTCTATTTGTTCAGCCAATTCTAGCTATAGGGGTGTTGGTTGTTCTCCAAGTTCTAGCTATGGGGCCTTAAGTTCTTTTTCTTACTCTTATTGTAGGAACTCTTTCTTTTTCTCTTGTTGCAGGAGCTCCTGATTTTCCTCATACACTTGGCTTTCAACTTATTATGCGATGTCGGCAAGATCTGCCAGCATTCTGTTTGTTGCTTCCTCAAATATTCCCTTTTCCTTAACATTCACCTGTCCCATTGGAGCTTTTGTATCCTCCCGTGATCTTTCTCTAGGCCTAGGGATTCCTTTTGGAGATACACCAAAGGATGGCCCAGCTGGTCTTGATTTTCTAGGAGGGCTTTCATTTTTTTCTTTTTCTATAGGAATAACAGTGACAGCTTTTTGTTTCTTAGAGCTTGACACTTATTTTTCTGTCATTTTCTTTTTATCTTTTCCCTTTCTTATTTATGCCTTCTTCTTTTGTGCCCTAGTTCTCATTAGGATGCCAAGAGGAACATCATCGTCAGAATCTGGAGAGGAAATTTATTTGTTTGAATGTTCAGTCTTAGAAGAACTAATCTCTATGGTTTGTTTGGCTACAAGAGGATTTACACTATGGCTTGCACCAGAAGTTGAGGCTCCAGGAGCGGCCCGAACATTGCTCACTCTCCTACTAAACCTACGAGGTTGAGGAAAAACCATAGGTCACAAATGCTCTGGTCTAATTTGATCAATATTCAATAATTCTTCACAAATCATATCAGAAACATCATGTAGAGACTTCTCAACTAATAATTTGATCAGACAATGGTGGGAAACAAAATTGTTCCTACCTTTTTGGGTCTCATCCATTATGATTGAAAGAAGTTGGTATAGCACGTTTGGCACATTCATTCTTCTCCCATGCCTCATGTGGTTCAGGAGTTTGAAATGCACAGAATGTAGATTCGACTAACGACCTTTGTAGGTAATGTACTTCACAACATAAATGGATACTTGCTTCCATGGATTGGGTAGAGAGATTCTCTTCACACCTTTTTTGTCCACACTCAATGGAGGTTCGCCAGGTTCTGTAAATTCACCCCTAGCTGACCTAGTGTCTCTGGTAGTAGGATAATGTTCACCATCGACAGGCAACCCTGTAACTTCTACAATCCTCACTTTAGTGGCTATGACCTCCAACCCTTTTACCATGGCTTTTCCTTCAAATAGTGTTTGGGAAAATTTCAACGCAACATCTTCATCAAAACCATTCAGCTTTAAGAAATAATCTAACCATCCGCAATTTCTAAAATTGGCTAGGAAAGGTGCATCCTATAGTAATACATCATTAACTATGGGTTCATTTCGAATTAACCCACCTCCCATTGTTCAGTTTCCTAAAATCAAACAATCGCTCTGTAAATTTTCCCTATCTGCAATCTTTGTCTGAAAGGTAAACTTCTCCTTCCTACAATGCTACTAAATTTTCAATGTCAGTGTCATCTGAATTTTACCTTTTTGGCTTAAGATTATGACAGGAGAAATAAAGGTAGTAAAGGAGTAATAAATGAAGGCTATGATCAAGGAAAATGGTGGTGGTTGATGTCATTTCACACATGTGAGCCGTCATCTCACTCAGAATTCAAATCGGCTCAATAACTTAAAATTTGCTGACATGAACCAATACGAGCAGACACACGGATATGGTATTCACACTTTTACCCCCCCAACCTAAATTTGCACATGTGTCCTCACATACGAGGTGGTAATGACGATTTGATAGGGGCAAGGAATAATTACATGCTATGGAGAATTCCCATATTAATGTATAGTAATTGAATGAATGTACTAAAAGACAATTAAGATATACAAATTGATGTGCATGTACCTAAATTCATGGAAGATTTATTGCAAATATTATGGAGAAAATATTGGTCACTTTTCAACAAATTAGTTGAGCAATTAATGAAAGTGGAGTGGAATGAGGTAGAATGGAATGAAGTGAAATGATGATAGCATGATGGAAAAGAGAGAAAGGTGGAGATGGATGGGCAGATGGGTGAAGAAGTTGACCCCCAAAAAATTGGAAGTCTTTATTATGACAAGTTACATACCTTAGTTAGCCAGAAGGAGGGACACTAGGTTTGCTTCCATCGGCTATAGGAAGTTCAGGTGCCGCATGTTGAGTGAATTGTTCTAGGAATTCCTCCTTGGAAGTTGTCTTGTGATACAACTTGAGGTGATGACTATTGACAAGAAGCTTAAATCTGACAGGGTCAATGGTAGTGAGTTGAACAACTCCATTGGAAAATACTTCAACAACCTCATATGGTCCTAGCCACCTTGTCTACAATTTCCCTACATTGTCTTGATACCTTGAATCATAGAGTAGTGCCTAGTTACCTAGCTGGAATTTTTTATCCTTGATGAATTTGTCATGCCACCTTATTCTCTGATTTTACACTACCTATGTGTGATGCAAGGATGCCTTCCTCATCTCATCCAAAGCATTCAGCTGCATGATTCTATCCCTTTGTTCCTCAGAGATATCCATCCCCAAATCTACTACAGTCCTAAGAGTCTTATACTCAAATTCAATGGCCATCATAGCTATCTTTCCATACATCAACTCAAATGGAGTGAATCCTATAGTTTTTTTCCAAGTAGTTATGTAGGCCCAAACAACTTTTGGTAGTCTACTTGTCCAATCCTTTCTATGGATAGCCATTGTTTTGGTTAGAATGGCTTCAATTTCTCTATTGATCACCTCAACTTGTTCATTGGCCTGAGGGTGATAAGGACTAGACTTCATGTGCCTAATGTTGTAATCATTAACCAATGCTATAACAAGGGTTGAAATGAATTCAACCCCTTGATCAATCACTATCTCTCTTGGAACCCCATACCATGTGAAAATTTCCTCATAAATATATTATGCAACCTTATTATCTCTTGCATGTTTCATGGCCTTAACTTCTACCTACTTGGTTACATAATTAGTGCATACCAAGATATAGGATTTACCATTTGATGGAGGATCAATGGGTCCTAAAAATTCTAATCCCCACTTATCAAATGGAGTGATTACTACCTAGGGTTAAAGTGGCATCTCATCAAATTTGGTTGGTCGGCCCATCCTCTGGAATTTGTCACACTTCCTTGTATATCTCCTTGCATCCTTCTGGAGTGTGGGCCAATAATATCATGTTCAAAATCTTCATTGCTATCCTCTTAGCTGCAAAATGCCCTCCACAGGGTTCATTGTGACATGCATGCAAAATATCATATATCTCTGTTAAGAAAATTTGATTGCGGAATAAACTTTTCCTAATGTCAAAACTAAGAGTAGGAAGAGATATACCTTTTAAACTTTGCAATTACAGTTCACTAAAATGCATAAGAAAGAATTAACAGAATTGAGAAATAAACACATAACACAAATGACACTAGATTTATGTGGGAAAATCCTTACGGGAGAAAAACCCACCACACCAAAGAAAGATCTCTTGTATTAAAATAAACAAAATTACATACAAGTTATAGACTATTCTTTTCAGATGACAATTCTATATCAAAAAAATTTCCTTGATCAACCTTGTATCGAATATTACTATTACAATGCTTTCATTCAACATACAATGAAGTTCACCAAATTTTGATCATTCATCTATCAAACTATCCAACCAGACCCTCGACTGAACTGTTCATCCCTGCTCAAGCGGCCTATTCGTTTCTCATAAGAGAATGGTCACAATAGCTCAACTGCCAATCGATTTGCATTCTAATTCTCTCATTGGTCCAAGACATAACACATAGGACAAAAACTTGGTCAATAGACTTCAACTATATCGATCATCGGTGAGACAATAGACTGTGTCACACCAATGCCAGATTGCCCATGGACCATTGCATACTACACCAACTTCTACTGGTCTATCACTCAGACTTGGTGAAATCTCCTCGATCTCAAGACCATCGGCAAGACCAATGCTATTAGCAAAAAATTGGAAGGTCACATAGATGGTTCAAGTCTCCCCGATATCCCAAAGAACACCAAGATTGTGCATATCGGCAAGAGTCACACCAATCGTTCCTCAAGAGCAGATCTATCGGTGAGAGTAATACTGTTGGTAGGAGATCAGGAAGTCACATCGACAACTCAAGTCTCCCCGATGCATCCATCACCAAGAGTCTCCTCAATGATCTTCATCGCCTAGACATCTACCATCAGAACGAGTTAGAATGTCACTCTGACTGTTCTGGTCACATTGATATCGCCAAGACAACCACAAGGTCACGCCGACATCGCCAAGACTTTTGCTGTCAAAATGATATTGGAAACTCACTCTGATAGTTCATGTCACCTCGATGACATTTGTCAGCAAGACAGGTCCAAGGTCAGTGATTTGATCCCTCCAAGACAGCTACTCATCGACAAGGCATTCCAAGGGTCTCACTGATATTTCTCTTTTAGGAGTTCCATGTCAATAAGCATTGAGGCACTTTTTACAACAATCTCCCACTTGATGAAGATCTTGTTGACACCTCCAAACCACAACAAAACTACTAAAATTCATGGGCACCAAGGCCCATCGAACTTGCACACCACCTGAGCTTTTCTGTGCTCACTAGTTTCATCAATGCATCTGCAACATTTTCGAGAGTATCGACCTTTTCTAAAGAGACCTTTCCATCCTCCACCATATCTCGTACAAAGTGATACTACACATCGATATGTTTCGTCCTAGCATGGAAAGTTAGATTTTTCACCAGAAAAATAGCACTATGATTATCACAGTAAATTGTAATCTGCCCTGCATCAAACCCAGTGTTAGAACATAAATGTTTTAACCAGATTGATTCTTTACAAGCGTGAGTTGCTACCATGTACTCAACCTCTGTAGTGGAAAAAGCGACTACAGCTTGTCACTTGCTCATCCAACTAATTGCACCACCATTCAACATGAAAGTATATCCACTGATGGACATTCTACTATCAATGTCCCTTGCCCAATCAGAATCCACATATCCATGAATGTTGAGAGTCCTTTGTGATCCAACCAAATTTTCATGGTAACACAACATATTCTGAAGTGCCCCTCAGATATCTAAACACTCTTTTCATAGCATCCCAAAGTGACCTTCTTGGATTCTCCATAAATCGACTAAGAACTCCCACTGCTTGGGCAATGTCTAGCCTTGTATAGACCATTGCATACATTAAACTACCAACTGCACTAGCATAAGGCACTCTGGTCATGTCCTCCATCTCAGTAGGAGATTTTGGAAAATCTTCAACATATAGCTTCATCCCCTGCAAAACTGGAACAACTAGTTGCTTGCAATCATTCCTACCAATTCTCTCCAGAACAGTAGTAATATATGTACTCTGGCTAAGCCAAATCTTTCTTCCCTTTCTGTCCCTGGTTATTTCCATCCCCAAAATATACCTGGTTGCACCAAGATCTTTCATTTTGAACTTTGTAGGCAACTGAGATTTTAGATCAGGAATCATTAACTTTTAATTTCCTATGAACAACATATCAATGTAAAGGACAATAATAAGAATCTGATCATTTTTCAGTCTTGTAGTACACACAAATATCTGATTTTGATCTTACAAATCCCAATGACAAAACGAAAGTGTCAAATTTCTAGTACCACATTCTAGGAGATTGTATTAATCCATATAGAGATTTTTTCAACTTGCAAACTAGATTTTCTTTACCTTGTCTCACAAAGTGCTCAGGCTGGGACATATAGATTTCTTCTTCAAGATCACCATGAAGAATATTGTCTTCACATCCATCTATTCAATCTCTAAGTCATACATTGCTGCAAGTGACAAAAGAAATTTGATAGATGTCAGCTTAGCTACAAGAGAAAAAAAAATTCCATAATCAATTCCCTCTACCTGGGAATAACCCTTCACAACCAATCTCTCTTTATACTTCTCAACACTGCCATCTAGACCAATTTTATTTTTAAACACCCGTTTGTAGCCCATAGGCTTTCTACCTTCAGGAAATGGGACCAAATCTCAAGTATCATTTTTCTTTAATGATGCCATTTCTTCATTCATGGCTTCCAACCAAGAATCTGAATCAGAGATTTCAATTGCCTCTTTTATAATCCTAGGCTCATCAGTATTAGTAATCAAAGCGTAGGCACAACTAGAATCTATCATAGAGAATCCATACCTATCTAGTTGTTTCTTTTCATGTGTAGACCTTCTCATAGGTTGAGGCTGAGGTTGTGGTTCTTCTTCTTGTTTAGAACTCTCAAAGCTACTCGAACTCTCCTCAATTTTAGGTACACTTTCAATGTGGCGTTCCTCTTTTTCAGGAGTTATAGGTATCTCAACAACATCATTATCCTTTTTATCTTCTTTCATCCCTGACTGCAGATCCACTGAAGAAGGTTTCAGTTCTTGGAAGATCACACTTCTATTGTACAATACTTTCTTAGTCACAGGGTTCCAAATCTTGTATCCTTTCACACCAAGACCATACCCAATGAAGATACATTTTTCAGCTTTGTTATCCAGTTTAGATCTCTTTACATCTGGCACATAAACATATGCTTCGCAGCCAAAGACACTAATATGTTTCAGAGAGGGCTTCTTACTAGACCAGACTTCCATAGGAATTTTATCAACAAGTGTTGATGAAGGAGACTAATTTAACAAGTAACATGTTGTAGCCACAACCTTAGTCTAGAAATTCTACTCCAGACTAGCATTGCTCAACATAATTCTTGCCTTCTCCATCAACATCATGTTCAACCTTTAAACAACTCCATTTTGTTGTAGAGTGTAAGGTGTTTTTTTATGCCTTTTAATCCCATGGTCTTTGCAATATCTTTCAAACTCATCAGAACAAAAATCACCACCATTGTTAGTCCTTAAACATTTTATTTTTCTTCCAATCTGATTTTCCACAAGGTTTTTAAATTCCTTAAAATGATTGAACACTTTTGATTTACTTTTTAAAAAATACACAAATGCCCTTCTCGAATAATCATCAATGAAAGAAACATAATAATTAGACTTCGATAATGAAGGAACATCCACTGGACTACACACATTAGAATGAATATAATCCAAAACACCAGAAGATTTATGAGGACTAGAATAAAATGAAACACGGTGATGTTTTCCATATATATAGTGCTCACAAAATTCAAACTCCGGGTTGCAATAATCAAGCCCCTCAACCAGGTTTTTATTTTTCAAGGCTTTCAAAGCTTTTTCACCGATGTGACTGAGCCTTTGATGCTAGAGCATAGTCTTTTCTGTTGGAATTTTAACTTCCAAGGAATTTTCTCCAATAGGAACATTTTTATTCTTCTCTTTATGACCAAAATTTTGTGACTTTGCAGAGACACTATTGCATTGAACATCCAATGCGTCAAGCTTGTACAGAGTACCAATTCGGGCATCCCTAGCCAGCACCATCGAGCCTCTAGTCATTTTACAGTCATTGCCAGAGAATGAGACTTGCACTCCAACATCGTTCAACTTGCTTACAGAAAGTAAATTTTGAGCTAGACCTGGTATATACATTACACCATCAATTCCCTTAATTCTACCATCAAGAAACTAAATTCTGACTCTTCCATGGCCAATTATCTCTAGAGATGAATCGATTTCCAAGTACACCTTTCCACCATCGTATTCTTCATACTTTGTAAACTAGTCTCTATGAGATGTCATGTGGAAAGATTCTCTAGAATCAATCATCCAGACATCATCTGTTGCTTGAGTTTCCAAGGCTGCAATGAAGGCATCTACATCACTCTGAGAAGAATCATTGTCAGAAGAATTATTCTTCTTATTTTTCTCCTCTTTGCAATCCCTTTAGACATGACCAGGCTGCCCACAATTCTAGCACTTCACCTTGGACTTCTTGCCAAGAGACTTTGATCTCCCTTCTGATTTCGATTTGGACTTCTTGTCCTTCTTCTTTCCATTTTCTTTTGATCTACCTCAAACAGACAAAGCCTCCTTCGCCATCTCATAAGACTTCCTTCTCATTTCTTCTAATAACAAAGAAGCAACCACATCTTCCATCTTGAAAGTGGTTGTCATGCTCCCAATCGCCATCACCAAGTGATCCCACGAATTTTGCAAAGAACAAAACAAGAGCATACAACGATCTTCTTCTTTAGTCTTCACACCTACAGATATAACTGAGCAATCAACATGTTAAAGGTATTCAAATGATCAGCAATAGATGTTCCTCCTTCCATTTTCAAAGAGTACAACTTCTTCCTTAAGAACAACTTATTCACCAAGGACTTGCCCTAATAAATATCTCCCAGTCTTTTCCATTAAGAAGATGCGGTCTTCTCTTCATGAACATTCAAAAGAACCGAATCTGCCAAATAGAGCCTTATCAACCCCTTTTCTTTTCGATCTAGGAGATCCCAATCTTCTTGCTTCATGCCTGTAGGTTCCGTTCTAGACACAGCAACCCAAATATCACGATCAACCAATAGATCTTCCATTTTGAGTTTCCACAACTCAAAATTGTTGCCATTTAATTTCTCAATATCAATTCTTCCAGATGTACTTGTCAATGCCATCTCAATTTGTAATTAGACAAATTCAAGACCTCTACAAAACTCCCACTTAACAGAAATTGACACAAAAAATCCAACCTACCCACAAGGATAACACAACTGGCCAAGCTCTGATACCACTTGTTAGGAAAATTCGATTGCAAAAGAAACTTTTCCTAATGTCAAAACTAAGAGGAGGAAGAGATATGCCTTTTCAACTTTACAATTACAGTTCACTAAGATGCATAAGAAAGAAATAATAGAATTGAGAAATAAACAAATAACATAATTGACACTAGATTTATGTGGGAAAACCCTTACAGGAGAAAAACCCACCACACCAAAGAAAGATCACTTATATTACAGTAAACAAAATTACATACAAGTTACAGACTCTTCTTTTTAGATGACAATTCTATATCAACAAAATTTCCCTGATCAACCTTGTATTGAATATCACTGTTACTATGTTTTCATTCAACATACAATGAAGCTCACCAAATTTTGATCATTCATTTGTCAAACTATCCAACCAAATCCTCGACCAAACTGTTCATCCCTGCTTAAGCAGTCTATTCATTTCCCACAAGATAATGGTCAGAACAGTTCAACTACCAATCAGTTTGTATTCTGCTTCTCTCATTGTTCCAAGATAGAACACATAGGACAAACACTTGGTCAACAGACTTCAACTGTATCGCTCATCAGTGAGACAACAGGCTGTGTCACATCGATGCCAGACTGCCCACAAACCATCACACACTACATCGGCTTCTACTAGTCTATCAATCAGACTTGGTGAAGTCTCCTCAATCTCATGACCATCAACAAGACCAATGCTATCAAGAAAAAATTGGAAGGTCACACTGATGGTTCAAGTCTCCCTGATATCCCATAGAACACCAAGACTACACATTTGGGTAAGAGTCACACCAATCGTTCATCAAGAGCAGATCCATCGACAAGATTAATACTGTCGGCAGGAGATCAGGAAGTCACGTCGATAGCTCAAGTCTCCCCAACACATCCATTTCCAGGAGTCTCCCTAATGATCTTCATCGCCCAGATATCTACCATAAGAACAAGTTAGAAATGTCACTATGATTGTTCAAGTCATGCCGATATTGCTAAGATAACCATAGGGTCACACCGATGTTGCCAAGACTTCTGCTGTCGAAATGAGTTTGGAAACTCACTTCGACAGTTCATGTCACCCCAATGACATCCATCGGCAAGATAGTTCCAAGGTCATAGAGATCCGATCCCTCCAAGATAGCTGCTCATCGACAAGATATTCTAAGGGTCTCACCGATATTACTCTTTCAGGAGTTCCATGTCAGTAAGCATTGAGGAACTTTTCCAACAATCTCATCTTCCCTCACATCTCCTCATGACATGGTCTGGTCTAGTGTAGAATAAACATCCAACAATCCATCAGAAAGGAAAATTATTTTCAATGAGCACCCTCTTCTCTTTTCAAGAGAAGTGAGGAGGAACTCTCCCTGTGACCAGATAATTAGCTATGATAGCATACTAGGGTGTTTACACACTAATGGAAAATAAATGCTCATCAGGGAAAGAGTCATCTATGACTTGATTTCCCTCTGATGTACTCAGCCATGAAAGGAATTTTGCAACAACATTGACCTTCATTGGTTTATCCACAATGGTTATGTCAAACTCCCGCATCAACAATAACTATCTTGCAAGCCTACTCGAGATCAGGGGTTTATTCATGAGGTATCTAATGATTGCATGATCAGTGTGCACAAAGATTTGATAGCCTATTATGTAGTGCCTAAATTTTTTTAGGGCATAGATCATTTCCAATATTTCTTTTTCTATCATTGTATAGTTGAATTCAGTGCCCTACATATTTTTGTTGACAAAATAAATAGAATTTTCAATAGCTCCTTCTTTATGCCCTAAGACTTCTCTTATAGCATATTCTGATGCATCTGTATGGATGTGAAAAGGAAGCTCCCAATTGGGACCCTTGAGTATAGGAGCACGAGTCAAAGTTGCTTTCAAGACAGAAAATGCCTTGTCATAGTCTTTTGTCCATTGGAATTCAGCATCTTTAGTTAGGAGACTATACAATGGTGTTGCCATTTTTCTGAAGTCTTTGATGAACCTCCTATAATAACCTGCATTTCCTAAGAAAATTCTAACATATTTTTGTTTTGTAGGGATAGGCAGATTGGTGATCACCTCAATCTTTGCAGGGTCTACTTGAATTCCTTTGTGAGAGATGTAGTGGCCAAGAACTACACCTTTCTACATCATCATGAAGCACTTTTCTCTATTTAAATATAGACTATGGTCTTCACATATTTGTAGGACTCTCCTAATATTTTCCAATGCTTCATTGAAATTAGCACCATAAGTAGTGAAGTCATCCATATATATTTCCATGCAATCAAGAGAGATATCTGAAAATATGCTAATGACTACCCTCTGAAAAGTTGTAGGTGCATTGCATAAGCCAAATGGAAGTACTGAGTAGGCTTAGGTACCCCATGGATAGGAAAAGGTGGTCTTCTCATGGTCCTATGGTGCAATTTGGATCTGGTTATAGCCATTGAATTCATCTAGGAAAGAAAAGTATTGCTTTCCTACAAGTGAGTCCAAAACTTGATCTATGAAAGGTAAGGGAAAATGGTTCTTTTTGGTGGCAACATTAATTTCCTTGTAATCAACACAAACTCTCCACTTCCATCCTTTTTTGGGAACAATCACCAACAAGGACACCCACTGGCTATCTGAAATGGGGTAGATAAATCCTACATCTAGCAATTTTTGTAGTTCCCCTTTTACAATTTCTCTCAATGTAGGGTTAATTCTTCTTTGAGGCTGCCTCATTGGTGTACAGTCATTTCTTATGTATATCCTATGATTGAAAATCTTAGGGTCCAATCCCTTCATATCATGATAATCCCACACAAATGCACACTAGTGGGTCCTTAGTAAGTTTTCCAATGACAATTGTTGTTCTTCACTCAGTTTGTTGTTAATATTTAGACATTTTACTTTTGACACCTACACTTGTGTAGTTAACTCTACCATAGTTGCTTCACTAATTCTTGGTACCTTGATTTCATGTGGAAGCAATATATGAGACATACTTGTTGTTGTAGGAAGTTCGGCTATAGGAAGAGCAGTTGCAAGAAGAGCGGTTGCAAGAAGAGCGGGCAAGAGTGTCTTCACTCGATCAGCAGAATCAGATGCATGAGAGGATGATGCTTCCTCTACCTCACAATGGTTCTGAATTATGTTAGTCAATACTTCATCTTCATCTTGAAGCTTCATGAAATAAATTCTACTTAACATCATAAGTTGTGCCATAGAATTAACTTCCTTGGCCTCTTTACCAACATGTGGCCATACGGGATCATTCCTATCCTAGGATGGTTGAATAGGAGGGTAGAGAACAATCTTTTTGGTGCTCTTTCCATTAGAAATGGTCATGTCTCATGTTCGACATCAAATATAGGTTTATGTTGTTGCTAACCATTGCCTTCCAAAAATAATGGGGTACCCGCCTAGTGTCACCTTAGGAGAAAGAATCATAAAATTTGTTGGGTACTCCCAGGAATCTAGAGTTACCACATGATCCTCTACTATCCCATCAAGCTTAATAGTAGAACTATCAACAAGCTGGAGGATAGTGGGTGCAGGTCTCATTCTTGCAACATTTAGTTGTTGCAAGATGTCCTTAGTCATTACATTTATTGCTGGTCCCAAATCAATTAGATCATTCTTTATCTAGATCCCATTTATAACAACTCCTACCACGAGACTCCTTGGGTCATTATATTTGGGAATAGTCACTTTCCCAAGCATGATGTCAGCTAGTTGTCCTGCCACATGAACCGTAGTTGGGTCTTTTTTCTTCCTACCTAGATTCTTAAGGCATGCTTCCTTGATTGCTTTGTCATATATTAGAACATCTTTTATGGCTTGAAATAGAGGTATTTGGACACATATATGCTTCAACTAATCTAAAATGTCAAAATTTGTGTCCTCCTTCTCTTCCTTTTGTTTCACTACTTCCAACCTCTAGGGAAATGGTGGTTCTGGTTTACTTTGCTTGACTAGGACTGGTTCAGGATTTTTAGGTGCACTTGGCTGAATGAGGACATTCATAGCTCCTCTTCTTCCACAAGAAGCTTGATGATAATGGGTGTGGAAGGAGTTGGAAAAGTAGTTCCTAAATGCAAGCGGATGTTACTTACACTCACAACATATGTAGGGAATTGAGTTGGATCAGTAGAGTATACCGGCTGTTGTTGTGGTTTATTATTTGGGTTAGGTGTGGGTTGAGCTGGTAGTTGAGTAGGTTTAGGTACATTTGAATTTGAACTAGCAGGAGGAGGCATTATAGCAAGTTGATGGGGCTGAGAAGGTGGTTGCATGTAACTGGTTGTATGGTTTGGCCATTGTTTTCCTCCCCTCCATTCAGATGTTTAATGTTAGTTTCCTAGAGCTGGCTGCCAATTTCCTTGAAACTGTTGACAATTCCCTTGAGGTTTCTACCATTGGGGTGGAAATTTTTGGTGGTTGGTCCAAGCATTTGGAGGGTTATTCCAAGGTTGTGGTGGATATCCTCCATAATTGGATGGATATGGTAGTTGCCATTGGTTATGAGATGAATAAGAATTGAAATATGGCCCAACAAAAGATAGTGGATCTAGTGGCATGCCTTGTCTTGGAGCCCATGGCCTCCTTTTTGCAATATAGTATACTTGATCTTCCTCACCCTGGATTGGCTTGAACTCGGGTTCCATCTGCTTGTTGTCAATATTAGCTATCATCTTGCATCTGCAATCCTTCTTCATTTGTCTGCAATGAGGGCAATATTCTACCAATATTGCCTTTGCCTCCTCTAGTTTCTTCTTGGCCTGAAGTGTATCCAATTGAGTAGCTATATTTTTTATGATGTCTTTCTTGAAGTCTACCAGTAAGTGAGTAATCTCCATCCTTGAAACTCCATTGATAGATGACTTACCCATGGAATATTGGTAGGCTCTCCCCTTCTTTGAAGCTACCCTAGAATAGTTCTAACATATCTTCTTGATGTCATCCCAAGGAACTTGTGTGATATCTCCTCCTCCCATCAAGTCCAAGGCATTTGTGCAGTTGTCATTAATTCCTATTAAGAAAAGAATCTTTTTTGATTCTTCATTGAGTGTATCATGTGGGGATTTCTATAGGAAAAATAGAAACCTTGAAATATAATCTTCTAGGCTCTCATCTTCCTTTTGTTGCATCCTAAAAATGTCACCTCCTCTCATGTTAATGCCCTTGCAATACTCCTTGCATTTCTCAAGGAACTTTGTCTTCATGTCCTCCCATGTCTCCATAGTATCTTTGTCTAGGATCATGAACCATCTTAATGCAAATTCTTTCAAGGTGTTAGGGAATAGCTTAAGCCTATGAGCATCAGTGGTATAGTCATAACTCATATAGATTATATCAAACTCGAACAAAAATGTATCAAGATCTTCTGTGAAAAGTCCATAGAATTTAGGAAGGACTGAAGTAGGGATATTTTTGAGGTTGTCTACTTCATTCTGATGAGCAACGGGGAAAGGAAATAGTAGTTGGTTAGGTCTATTTATATTTGCATCACCCATGCCTACCTGATGAAGTTCCAAAGCAAGGGGGATATCAATCAGATTTTGATCTTTAGAGGAAACTTCAGAACTATTCAGATTTGGAAATGTATCAACAAAGGGGTGTGGTTCTTCTTCTTCTTCTCTTGGTAGGTTCTGATACTCAATTATTTGGAATAGATCGGGATTGTTAGGAAGGAATCTCCCATGAGCATCTCTCCTCCTTTCTCTATGCATACGGTATCAACTCACTATTAACCAGCTCAGACAAAGAATTGGAAAAATAATAGGGGGGTCATTACTTCCCTAAATGAGGGGTATACTAAAAACAACTTCCAAAAATAATACAACAAGAAAAACTATCAATGAATCCAAAGAACTCCCTAGTTTGACACCATCCCCGAAAATGGCACCAAAAATGTCGGCCTCCTATAATGATTTAACAAATAATCCCTTACAACTATGATTCAAAGATTGGACATCTAACCTGAATAGCTATTTCAATCATCATGAAGGTGCATTTAACTTGTCAACGTAGGGAAGTAAACTTTAAATGGGTCAACACAGTATGTGCACTAGGAATCCAAAGTAGCCATATTCATCCTACAACTAAGAAAGACTCAATGCTGAAATTAAATTACTTGGAAGGAAATAACATAAGTGTTGAACATAAACTAATAACTAAACTAAGTTGAAATGCATGATAGAAATTAAAATCTGAGTGAACAAACAGGAAACTACTCTATCTGCTTTGGTTGTAAGAACAGTCATAGAATGGAATTCTAGTGGCTACAGGAAGAGAAAATGTCATATTCTTAACTAATTACTGAACATAAGTAATAACTAACTAAATTAAGGGATGGAATACTCACCAAGTGGGACCCTTTGGATGAGTATCCCCTAAAACAAATGTAAACTCCGATACATGAACTTTTAACTTCATTTCATTCATTGGAAAACATGAGTACAATCAAGCAACATGATTGTATTACTAAAAAACTAAGAATGCAAGTACATCATTAGATTAAGCAACCCCTTGAGAAGGAGCATCTGAGTATTATTTATAAGAAAATAAACTTCTAACTAATCACCTAGCAAGGCGGTCAACTCCGATAGATCAGGAGGATGCCACTTTAGGGAAAGCATAAAAAGTGGAGAGGTGGTTATGCATGCACATAATCTAGCCAAGAATGTTTTCCTGAACACAAACTTAGCATAGCAATAATGCCTATATTCACTCAATAGACAATTAAGACCATTTACAAGGCGGTTACAACTTTTATTTGAATGAGGAATCTCCCGCCATCAAGAGTCTTCCTTCATTGAATTACCACCTTGTTGATCAGTATGGCAGATGACCAACTGGAAGAATCTTCCTTAATTGCAAGCCTCTAATTATATCTACATGACAATATTAGTGCACACAACAACTGCATATTTGTAACTATCTTAAAGTGGCATTCATTAATCCACATGTAAAATTAACATAGATAGTTCATATAGCATGCTAATGTCATTTAAAGGTTATGAAAATAAGCTCATGTCCAATGTCTATGGTTTTAAGGAAATAACATAAAAATGTCAACATCCAAGCATCAAAGTCTATGACAACTGCAGCAAATGGATAACAAACTCTATCAATAATTGAACAATAAACTAGACTCATCGGGATGAATGGCCAAATGGGTAATTATCTTGATTGAATTTGACATAGAGTACATAGAGCACAAGGAAATCAAAGGAAAAGTGATCACAGACCAACTATCAGAAGCACTATATATGCAAAGAACCTTTTGATATCTAAATTCCTTGATGAATAAGTGTTCCTTGTCAATATAACCAATCAATGGAAAATATACTTTGATGGATCATTCACCCAACATGGATCAGGGGTGGGTATTCTCTTTATCACCCCTCAAGGTGATTGCATCCCAAAGTCATATAGGTTACCATTCCCATTTACTAACAACATTGTTGAGTATGAAGCCCTAATAATTGGTCTAAGGATAGCATTTCAATGGCAGATACAAGAGATTAAATTCTATGGGGACTCACAGCTGGTTATCAACCAAGTCAATAATGACTACCAAACTAAGGATGACAATCTTACTCCTTACAAGAAGATGGTAGATAATCTAAAGGACCTTTTCATTGACATAAATTTTGAGTAGATTCCTCACATGAACAATCGAGTAGCAAATGCTATGGCAACAATTGGATCATTATTAGACATGCCACACACCATCCTTCAATGTGAATTCTTGGTGGAACAACTTCTCCTACCAACTTTTGAAATCCCTAAATCTGAATTTTTTTGTGTCATCGTTGATCTTGGTTCCCCATGGTATCATGATATATTCACCTACCTTAATAGAGGAACACTCACATCAGATATCACCTCCAACCTTAAAAATACCTTTGTTAAAAAGGCATCCTGATTTGTGATCCTAGGTGATACCTTATACCACCAAAGCATTGAGGGTACATTACTATGATTTCTTAACCAAGAGGAAGCCTTGTCGGCTTTAATAGAATTACACAATGGCATATGTTGTTCCCATTCTAGTGGTATGACTTTAGCTAAGAAACTATTGAGGATGGGGTAGTACTGGCCAACCATGAAAAGAGAAGCCCATCAATATGTGCAGAAGTGTGTCCAGTGTCAACAACATGGAGATCTTATTCATGCTCCAACTCAGGAGTTACAACCAATTGTCACACCTTGGCCTTTCTCATAGTGGGGGCTTGACCTTATAGGAAAGATTACTCCAACCTCATCTAATGGCCACAAGCTCATCATAACAACCACTAAGTACTTTAACAAATGGGTCGAAGTCATTCTGATGACCTACATAATGGGGAAGAAAATTGCTAAATTTATCCTAAATTACCTTATTTATTGTTATGGTGTTTTGCAAGGCCTTATTTTTTATAACGGAACACCCTTCAATAATTAGATGTGAAAGAGCTATGTCAAAGATTCAACATCCAACATCGATTCTCTACCCCATATTACCCCCAAGGCAACAGTCAAGCTAAGGCTACAAACAAGATCATTTTGAAAATCCTAAAGAAAATGGTCAATAAAGTTGGCCATGATTGGAATCTATAGTTAAATCTCACCCTTTGGGCCTATCAATCTAGTATCCACACACCTATAGGTGTAACCCCATTCTCCTTGGTCTATGGATCAAAAGCCATCTTGCCTATTGAGGTTGAGCTTCCTTCACTGTGAGTGTCACTACAGAACCTAATCACTAATGAAGAATATAGAGTTTCTCAGCTAAATGAGCTAGAATTATTGGATGAGTGTCATCTTGATGCCCTTAATCACTTGCAATTATACCAAAACCGAATGAAACAAAGCTATAAAAATAAGATCAAGTGTTAGTCTTTCCAGGTAGGGGATCTTGTTCTATAGAAAAATTAAAAAATCTTCCAAATCAAGACAGTAAAGGAAAGTTTGATCCTAACGGGTTTTGTCCCTTTGTCATCATAGCAAGCTATGGATTAGGAGCATATCAATTGTCAATGCCTGAAGATGAACCCTTGTAGGAGCTAACCAATATTCTACATCTTAAAAAAAATTATGCCTAGGCTTGAAGGGTATAAATCCAAAAAAAAAAAACCAAAACCAAAAATCCAAAAAAAAAAGTATTGAAAATAGTAAAGAAAAAAATCATCCTCTAGTGAAAACCACTTCGGTGGTGCTTTAGGCAAGTACCTTGGTGAAAACCTAGCAAACAAGTGCCTTGAATAAATAAAGTGCCTCCATCTATTTTGTGGCTCTTTATCCTATCATTCTTTGCATCCCATCTATCCATCACATCATTCATCCTATTTATTCCATCACCCATCCGTGTTTGTATCATAGCTTGATATTGTGAAGTATTGTATCCCCTTTAGTACTAATTGGAATACTCCAAATTTTAGCTTGTCCTGCCTATATTGAGGTAATATATCACATCACACTAGGGGAAATTCATTATGGATCAGATTAGGTTCCTGTATATCTTAAGGTTATTCGAAATCTCATTGAAAATCCTAAAAAAATTCATAAAGCTTCATCAAAAATCCAAAAACATCAAAATCCTATATAGTGAAAATCCAAAAACATTTAAAAATTGTAAATTCAAAATCCAAAACATCCAAAACACATCAAATCCTAAAAAGGTCAAACATTGAAAATCCAAAAATAGTAACATGTTGAACTATGACTCTTTGAGCTTGAACATAGGCAAGTCCATCATTCATGTGCCCCAAGACACCCTAGGTAAGTCTTCAAGAGTCATTCATAATAAACTGGCAATCCATTAAGTGTTCATATCTCATCACTAATAAGTCAAGTCAGTTGAACTACGTGGTCTCTACGTGTATGACGTAGGCACTTAGGCTATTTTTTTATCAGCCCTTGAGGCCCCTAGGATAGTCTTTTAGGTTAGGTTCTTGGTCGAAAAACTTGGAAAAACCCTAAACATTCAAATATCAGAATTAAACATTTGCAAAAACTTGGAAAACCCCTAAACATTCGAAAACTTAGAAAAATCCAAAAACATTTGAAAATTGAAAACTCAAAACATTTGAAAACTTGAAAAAACCCTAAACAATCTCAAATAATCAAAAACCAAAACATTCACATACCAAAAAAGATCAAAAATAGCCTCAAAATATTTTTGAAATATCAAAAAAAATGAAATATTTCAAAAAACCCAAAACCATCCATCCCATTTCACTTTCACCCATAATAAATCGATCATCACCTTCAACCTTTAGAAAAACAAGTAGAAAGCAAGTATCACAAGTCATAAAGTGAGAACCTAAGCGCCAAAATCTAAAGTCTAGATCATAGGTAAATGAGTTAGTGAAGTTTGTATCAATCGCTTATCAAACACCTCATCCTAATTAAAACATCTGATCAACATGTCCTAGAATGAATCCTTCCTACAATGGGTATCAGTATCTAAACTCACCTTAGCTATGTTAAAATTGGCAAGAGATATAGATAACACTGACTATTTGTCTTTGATCTTTTCTTATGATTTATCTTATTGACCCATTTTGAGAACCTCTCGATGATGTCTAAATGATTTAGAGAGAAAGGAATGGGGCATCGATCATTATCTTTCATTTGTTGTGCTTGTGGTTATTCTTGTAAAATAATCTTGGTGCATACTTTCTTAGTTGTGTATATGGATGTTATTTGGAGTAGATTGTTGACTATTGCATATGCTTTGGTCTGAGATATTCTAAACTAATAAAATACATTCCAATGAGGTTTTTGTATGTCAAGGTGTCAATAAGAACTATTCTATTTGTTTGCAGATTCAAAGGTTACACTAGATACAATGCCATCCTATTTTTCAATATCAGGATGCATCAAGTCTATGTGTTATATCAAAAATAAGGAATGATGGAAAATCCCAAACCCAAGATATGAGAAAAGTCATCCATCTCATCACCATATCTAATAAAGTCTTGAAGAATCATGGACTTGTTGGACTTCTGAATCAATCTCAAATCAATTTTTAATCAATATCCATTTCATTCTTCCATCCATCATATTCTTCTATCTTTACTAACATTTATATCCAAGCATCAAATTTGTGTGATATATCAAAATATACATGAGGCTACCCATGACCGATGAATTTCTATACATCATAAAATTTGTCTACATCAACATCTAAGCTTTACAAGAATCATTTTTCATCCTCTTTACTAGCAATACCTCTTCTGCTGGGGCACAATGGGGCATCTATATCATCTTTAGCTCAAAATATCTGAAAAGTTGCAGCTCTTTGATTCAAAAGCAACCTGAAATCTCAAACATCTCAAGCATAAGCCTGATTTTCACCTATCGTAAGCCTAATTGGAACACTTTAATCTCCGATTGATCTCTCGAGGGGGAAATTAACCATCTTTCGATCATATCGATATCAAATCATCTAACCAATTTTTTTCCTATCCTTGCTAGAAAATCTTGATCAATTTATCAAATCAACTATCATTGGGATATATCTTTCCCTACCAATCCTCGTGTTATTCAACACTATCCTTGCATTGTTGTGAATCCTCAACAATGTTATCAATCAATCAATCAGATCAATCAACTTTAGCTTAGCTATCAACATCTCAAAGAGATCATCGATATTCATTTTTGCATAGTCATCAACATCAATCTTTGAACCAACATAATAGGTACCTCACTTCAAAGAGGGAAAAAATGTAGACACTTAAAAGTGTCCTGAATGACATCATGCACTTGAATCTGATATACTAACACCATTTCATCCTAAAACCCATCCTCTTTTGTCTTAAATGATTAAATTAGCCTAGCTATTTAATTAATTACATCATTTTCATCTATTAATATGATTAATCTAATTAGGTTAGTTCCTCCCCCTTTCATGCTAACCTTTCATCCTGTTAAATTGGATAAATCAAAATATTTAATTTTAACACCTTAAATCCTCTCATTTAAATTAAATAATCTTAATTATTTATTTTAATGTCATTTTGACCCCTTTTCATTAAATAAGTTAATTATTTAATGAATATCATATAATTCCCCTAATTTTCATAATTGAAACTTTATTTAATTTATAAATTACTAATTAAATATAATCCCACTTGCAAGGGAATATTCCTTTGTGCAATTAAATTTGGTTTTAAATAACTAAATATCTAATTTTCCTCACCCATGAGAATATTCTCTTTCTTCACTCATTTGAAAAGGGAATATTCCTTTTTATAACAAACTTTCAACAAGACTTCTTGTGCAAGTTTTGAAAGTGTGTTTGTTTGGATGAATGTGAACCCTTGATGGGAATACATGATCCATGCCTCCATCTTCCTTCCATTCTGACCATTGATTAATCCTTTTGATCTTGACTGGATCAGTTTCATTGTGCCTATTCTATAAATAGAGCCTGCCTCTATTGAATAAGGATTGACCTTTTTAGAGAAAACTTATGTTGTTGAAACTCATCCATCCATATTTTAAGAGAAAACTTATTCTATTAAAATCACTTTCATCTTGCTCTCATATTTCATGTTTTAAAAGGAATTTTAGGTTAATTTCTTGCATCATATTAGCTTAGCTTCCATTAGTGGCTTCCATGGTAACATAAGTGCATCCATTTAGCATGTTTTGAAATTAGGATTTTAATATTTTGAGCTTAAAATTCATTTAGAATAGCTTTGCATACACCTATATCAATAATATTAGCATATATCATGTTAGAATAGCTTTCATCATGTTAATTTATCTTTTAAATCATGTTTTCATACACATATCTCATCAGTTTCATCGATTCTCTTCAATAGAACCAATTGAAACAAGATCATTTGTCCATGGGATTGGGAAAGGGTCGCCATTCCACATCAATGTGACACCACTCCCCCAATAGGATAAGTTTCAATGGATTAGAATAGGTATTTTTGAAGCTTTCCTATTTAAACAATATGCTAGTTTTAATGGATTCTTAGTTTAGTTTACATTGAATGATCTTATTGGGACTAATGCATAGTGGCTTAATTATACTTCAAATCCTCATGGATCAAGTGTAGTTATCCCATACTAAGTCATCAGTCACACTTGCATGCACCTTTCCTCTAGCAATTTCAATCACTTTTCCCTTTTCTCCTCTATTTAGCTTCTATAAGCTTGAAAGGTTTTGAATTAGCTTGAATTTAGGTAATTGTCAACTAGAATCGACAGGAAAAAGGTTATAAGTGCGAAGCAAGGTATGGCAAAAAGGTTTATATATTTTCTCTTTGGTTTGGCTTATATATTACCCTTCCCCCCAACTTAAATTCTTGAAGTGACCTCACTTCAAGTTTAGAAAAACAGGTGAAGTTAATAATGAAAAAGTATGGAAATAGAAGTAATGAGTAAAATGTATGCTAGATTTAATGTAAGTACATATTGAATCATAATGAAAATCCATGTTAATAATGGTTGTGTATTATGCATACCTGTCGAATATTATGAACTGAACTTCCATGCATGTGAACTTATTTGAAGATTATTTGTTGCATGATATTGATATGACATGATTTAATTGCAATGAATGAATAGATGAGGTGTGAAATTAATGACAAGCTAGCGCATGGTTTGAAATGAGGTGAAATGTATAGATGAGAGAAGTTGATGTGATAGTCTGAATTTTTGAAATTCAAAATAGACATTGTGAAATGAAATGAGCATGCTACATGTACCGATATGACAAGTTTATTTGATGCATGTGTGATGAAAAAGTAAAGTGAAAAGTGATAATCTACAATTAATATGGCACCAAATTCTAAAATATCTAACATATAGTGTTGTGGGTTCCTTCGAAAATAGGTCCCAACTGAAGTTTGACAATTCATGTGTGATGTGCTATAGGTCCCTACTACAACAGGTCCTTGACTGAAATATAACATCTTTAATACATGAAGCTACAAGAACTTACCACAATATGGAGAATGCTGCAAGACAAATGTGTATCATTGTAACTATGTTGTGTGTGTATGTGAGGTTAGATTAGTAAATTAATCTTGTGTGACCTCAAGGGGTGAGTTGTGTGGCTCAACCACTAATTCACTTGAAGAACTTGGTACATCTATTGCTAAGTCATCATTATGTATTTCTGAACTTGTATTTAGATCACTAATAGCACCATACTACTAAATGAGAGAAAGAATGAAATCTTCTTTTTGACTGGTTTTTTATAAAGTTTCAACCTATAGCCATTAACCAATAGTGAGAACCTTACTACATCTATGGTCTCCAACTTTACTGCCCCATTGGAAAAAACTTGGCTTATCTCATATGGTCCCAACCATCTAGATTGGAGTTTTCCCTTAAAATCTATATATCTTGAATCATACAATAATACCCAATCTCCTACATTGAATTCCTTTTTTTTTGTACTATCTTTGTATGATGCATTGATTTCATCTAGCCCATTTAAGTTATGCAATCTCTCCTTTTGTGTTGTTGTAAGTTCCATGTCCAATTCCACTACAGTTTTAAGTGTTTTATACTCAAATTCTATTGGGAGAACTATTTTTTTTCCATATACTAGTTCATAGGGGGTGAAACTAGTTATTTTCCATGTATTTTTGTATGCCCATACTACCTTTGGTAATCTAGCAACCTAATCTTTCTTGTGTAACTGCACTGTCTTGGTCAAAATGCTCTCAATTTCCCTATTTGTAACCTCCAACTAGCCATTAGCGTGTGGATGATATGGTGTTGAATTTTTGTTCTTTATTTCATTTTCTTCAACCAATTTTGTAATGAGATCTAAAGTAAATTGTGGACCTTGATCAGTGACTATTTCCCTAGGTACTCCATACCTAGTAAAAATTTCTTCATACAAGAATTTAGCAACATTGCCATCTCTGGAAAATTGTAATGCCTTCACTTCCACCCACTTGATCAAACATTCAATGCAAACTAGAATGTACTCATTTTTGTTAGATGTAGATGAAATTGGCCCAATGAAATCTAGACCCCATTTGTCAAAGGTTGCTAATGTCAATTGTGGTTGCAGAGACATTTTATCAGTTTTGGTTGGCTTACCCATTCTTTGGCATCTGTCACAGCTTCTTGTGTACTTGATAGAATCCTTAAGTAAATTTGGCCAATAGTAACCTAGTGTGAGGATTTTGAATGCTATCCTTTTGGCTGAAAAATGATCCCCATAGGGCTCATCATGGAAATCTTTCATTATATCATAGATTTCATCTTCCCTTATACACCTCATGATGTTGTTTGGGCCTATGTAGAAGAGATAACCAAATACCCAAGAATATGGAAAATATTTATGCACTAGTTATCTCTTTTCTCTTGGAGAAAAGTGTGTTGGTATCTACCTTATCACTAGATAATTTGCAATGTCAACATACCAGGGTGTATGTGCATTAAGAGAAAACTAATTCTCATTAGGAAATGAGTCATCTACTATCCCTTCTATTGATTGTGTTGGCAACCTTGACAAAAATTATACTACTACATTAGCCTTCCCAGGCTTGTCCACTATTGTGATATCAAATTCCTATAGAAGGAGAAGCCATCTAACTAGCCTACCCCCTACCATAGATTTGTTCATCTAGTACCTTACAGTTGTATGATCTGTGTGGACAAAAACTGCATATCAAGTGATGTAATGCTTGAATTTTTTGATGGAATATACTACTGCTAACATTTCCTTCTCTATAACAATGTAATATAGCTTTGATCCTTGTAATATTTTTCTAATGTAGTAAATAGAATATTCCTTAGTACCTTCTTTCTAGCCCAAAACTACTCCAATAGAAAAATATGAAGCATTAGTGTGTATATGGAAGGGTAATGTCCAATTTTCCCCTATGAACCCCTAAACCTGCAAATGCATAAGAGCAAAAAAGCACATTAGTTGTTAGATCATATGCATGCAAACAAGTATGAGATATTCCCCATAAAATCCATCCATTCAAACTAAATTAGGAAAGAAGAATACAATATGAGAAACCTAAATTTAAACCAAATCCTAATTAAGTTAATAGCATGATGATCTTATGGGGGAATTGGTGCCAATGGAGTGTTGCAATTGGCCCTTTCCAAATTCCTCAATAGAAATGGTGTGTAAATGAGAAATGGTCAAATCTCTTTGGAGATTTGAGCATAACCTTGTTGTAAATCTTGAAAAAAATGATGGATAGTTGATGGAAATGGGAAAAATTGGCTCTCAAGTTGAAGAGAGTAACTTTGCATATGATTGTGGATGAGAAATGAGGAGAGAAGTCTCCAATTTATAGACTCCAATTTGGAAGAAGTGAGCAAGATTGATCAATGTGGGACAAAAGATAATCTAATGGCATTGTGCCACTTGTCCACATGTGATTGGATGAGGAATGAGCACATTTTGGCCAATGTGCATGATAAATGCATAAATTTGAATTTTGAAATATTGAAATGACAAGGTGGATGAAAAGTCAAATGGAGTTATGACCACTTGGCTCAATGCAAAGGACATGTAAGATTTCTTAAATTCCTTGATGGAAGGACCAAGTCCACTTGGCCCTTTTTGAATTCAAATGAGGGAATATTCCCTTTTGATGCTTTGTGAAAGAAAATAGATGAATTAATAAATCAAAGTATTTGATTTATTGTGCAAGTTGCATTCTGTAGAGAAATTCAATGAAATGGATTAACTTAATCATGGTTTTGATTAAACTAATGAAGCATTAGGTGATGTGACAATCTAGATTTAGATTTATGAATTGATTTAAGTCCAAAATTGAGAGGAAGTGATTTATTGAATAAATAATTTGATTTATTTAATAAAGAGGGAACATGTTAGATTTAATAAAATAAGGTTTAATTTATTTAATTTAATGAGAGGACTTTAGAGAATTTAATCAAATAAAATGATTTATTTAATTAAATAGATATGTAAGGTTAATTAAATTAAATTGATTAATTTAATCAGAGGAGGTGATAGACTTAATCCAATAAATAATGATTTATTAAATTAAGAGATAGAATGTGATGAAATGTTGAGAATATGTTTTAGGAGGAAATGTTGTTAGTAATCGGGATCAGGTGTTCCAAAACGAACTTGTACATTTTCCATGTCTACATTTTGCCCCTCTTTGAAGCAATGTACTTGTTGCATTGTTTCAAAGAATAACCTGTTGTGATCAACGGTTCAGTATTTTCTCAAAAAAATTCAGATGCTCCACTGCTACCCCAATGGAAGGATATTGCTAGATATTGCCCCCTCGAGAGATTGGATGAAAATTTTGACTTTTTGGATGATCTCGCGAAAAAGATGACAACGTGCCTGATAGGCCAGAAATGCCCCAGAATTCCAGAAAAATGGATTAAAATGCCAAAAGGGATGCAGAGTGACTCTCGGTTGGATGAAAATGGGTTCAGGGGACCAAAACCCTTTCCGGAAGGTCAAATTAGGTCAAAAAACCCTAATTTTTCAGGCTTAAATAGACCTTTAGGGGTCACTTTCAAAACATTTGCAATCTTAACCTTGAAAAATTTGACACCTGAGCTCTGAGTCCTAGAGAAAATGGTGCAACGACAACTTCCTTTGCATGTGTCAGAGCAAGTACGAGTATATCAGCGACCAGTCGCCGCTGAACCCACGCTATGTACCCCTATTCGACCTTTATTTTTCTCGTTACTTGTGCATTTATTAGGGCTTAGGTACGGTCGAGATATCGCGCCGCGAAAAATTCACAAACAAGCCTGCACGATCCTATATAGGACCGCTTTGTGCATAGAACGTCGCGTGACGTAGTTTGTCATTTAGGGATTTTCAGTTAGTAAACTCGGTCGCTCGCTCAAACAGTGCCAGGCGGGCCAATTTGTCCAATTTAGCTGTCTAAGTCCGTCGCACGACGTAGTTTGTAAAATTTTTCTACCTAAGTCCGTCGCATGGCATAGTTTGGAACATTACAAATTGTGCCGCTTTTGAGAACAACGTCACTTTTTCTGTTTCAAAAGCGAAATGTGATACAGACAATAAATTTTCCTTAGGGAAACTGATGCGGCTTCTTTCCCTACGCAAGAGAGGCACGAGGTCATTCATTCGAGGGAGCACCGGTGGCCGATATCTGAGAGATTGTAGGATATGCACATATTCCTTCAGGAGTAGCTTGGGATGCTTGGTCTATGGTTCATTGCTTATGTTCCTCCTATTTGAGCACATCTAGGTATGATGCATGCCTTGGTCAAGCGTTGGCACAACGAGACATCATCTTTTCATCTTCCTACTGGCGAGGCTACCATTACTCTCGAGGATGTCTGGTGCATCCTATGACTGCCCATTCATGGAGAGTGAGTGATTTATGATTTGGAGGTGGGTAGGGATGCCTGCTTTGGTGTCATGGGTGTGGACGAGCTCATGCTCTGTGATGGTCAGATAGATTGGAGAGGTATCGGGGTATAGCCCCTACTTACAACCTGATTGTGGCCGCCATTTTTTTTGGCCTTGTAGCTCTTGATCAGCACGACCGATATTTCAGTCCGGGTTGGGGACTAGCATGGCAGCAGATGTGTGCTCACTGAGTGTGCTTTGCCTAGGGACCAGTATTGTTGGCCTCCTTGTACTGGGACTTGCACAAGTTTGCCTAATTGGAGGGTCGAGCTCTTGGGGCTGGATTGACTCTTCTTCATATTTGGGCCTGGGAGAAAATCCCAGTGCTTCACCCGATTGTGACACTGATTGTTCTAGACATTGATGACCCCATGGTGTGGTATTATGGTGGGGCAAAGATTCGCTTCACTCACATGGGTACATACAATATAGCCCACTGGCGGCAGGTTATAGATGAGATGACAGTATTTATATGGAGGCCATGGATGGGTATAGGCCTGCGGATGGATGATGCAGAGCATCTTTTCTTTGCTCGCCAGGACAGATTCATGCAGGGCTGGGAGCACACTCTAATAGAGAGGTACCTTCCTGATAGGGTAGCCAGGCAGTTCAGCGAGGTGCAAGATATTCTTAATGCTCAGTATATGGCCATCTTTTCCTGCATGGCAAAGGAGACAGCATGGGGACTGCCTATTCCAGTAGAGGAGGCAATTTCCTCATTCATACAGTTAGTGGCTCAACCATGGCCATATGATCAGGAGCCAGCAAACGCAGGGGTGACTCTAGCGTATAAGGCATGGTTCAGTCCGCTAGTGAGATTGATAGTTTTTGGGACAGTACTTCCACGTCAGAGGCCTAGAGGCAGGTCAGTAGGCAGAGGTCGGGGAAGTGTACCACTGGTGTAGCTAGCAGTAGGACAGGATGGGAAGCCCTAGGCAGGCCCACAGTAGCAGCCAGTAGTACAACCTTCCATACAGCTAGCAGGACAGCCAGATCCTCATGATGTATTGATTCAGGAGCTACAGGGCTAGGTACAAGTTCTGATAGCTCAGCGAGATGAGGCCCGGCAGCAAGTTGTTGCAGCTACAACGGAGAGAGACTTGGCATGATCCGAGAGGGATCAAGAGATTGGCCAACGAAAGCAGTTAGAGAGCGTCGCTTCCACGTCCCGAGGTCATTCAGTTGATATTTGGGAGTACAAAGAAGCCATCAGAGAGGTCGAGTACTATCAGCAGCACTACCAATAGGTGGTGCCATCAGCCGATAGGGTGCTGGATTTCTCCTAGCAAACAGGGAGGCGGCCGGCCGAGGCCCATGGTGAGAGATAGGATGGGGAGGATAGCATCCAGCAAGGCTAGCTCCTCCTTTTTTATCACAGACAATTTTTTGTATTTTTGCTATATGGGCTGCAGTATTTTGGCCTTATTGTACCATGTATTCGATGTACACTTGATCTAATTTTGTATCATAACAGTATTTTTTTTATGATATATATGAGATGATTCGCCCTTTATAACATGTATGGTGCATATGTATGATATGTAGATGTATAATTATGCAAATGTATGATGTTATGAGATGTTTCTATTCTTATGCTTATGTGATGCAATATATGTAAAGGATGCATTTCTTTTTGTATATTTTCCATGCTTTTTAATGATGATTCTATGCTTGAAATGTATGTTAATGATGGTGTAATGATATGCAAATGGTAATGGCTACAAATGATTATGTGTGATGCAACGCTTTTCTTAAAATGTTTTTAGAATAACTTTATATTATTCCTCGTGACTTAAGATAATGATATGATGCAATGTGCTTTCGATGCGGATGATCTAGTGGATGCAGGATGTATGCATTTGGTGGAGTTTTGATTACTGTTATGATACCATGTTAGTGTGGAAGGAATATAGAAGAATTGTAGAATTAATGAGTTAGTTAGAATGGTGATGGCAATTTGCATTGCTAGGAATTGGGATTTTCAAAGGGTCAATTGCATTATGTTTGATAACACACATAGGTACGATGCATCAAGGTATAAAGGACCAGGATGGCGTTGTACCTAGTGTGATGGACTTTGAATCGACAATCAGATAGGAGTATTCTTGTTCACACTTAACATACATACTTTATTCAGGATGTAGTTCAGACATTCTAAACATCTCAGACCAAAACACAGAAAAGCAAGCTTTCCTATGTGGTCAACAAGATATCTAAAACATCCTCTCTACAAACCAAAATATATATGACTAAGTTATTTTACAAGGGTGTCCCACAACCATAACAGATAAAAAGATAATGATCATTGCCCCATTCCTTTCTCTCTAAACCTATTTTGTTTAGGCATCATTGAGAGGTCCTTGGAATGAGCACAAAATAAGATAAGTCAATAAAAGATTTAAGTAAAACAACCAAACAAGCTAATGTTCTTCATACTCCTAGCCAAGACTAACTACTATGAGGGGTACCTGATGCTTATGTCCATCACAGGAAAGCTTCATCCTATGACATGTTGTGATTAGGGTTTGGTGGGACTGATTTGGGTGATAAGCTATTGATACTCTGAGTTGACAAACTTGCTTGCTTACTGACTTAGACTTTCAAGACTGACAATTAGAGCATTCACTTTGGAACCTGCTAGACTTGCTTCTGACTGACGTACCAAAGGGTGAAGGAAACGATTGATTTTATTGTGAGTGATGACAATCATGGGTGAAAGCAAGATGAAATGGATGCACCATTTTGGGTTTTCAAATATTTTGAGATTGTTTTTGGTATTTTCACATTTTTCAATGTTTTTGGTATTTTCAAGATTTACGACGAATAGACTAACTTAAAGACCTATCTTAGGGGTCTCGGGAGCTGATCCATAGATTAGCCTTGCCTACGTTATACACGTAGAGACCACGTAGTTCAACTGACGATGGACTGACTTGATGATAAGATGGACAAATGGATTGCCCCTTTTATTGCTTAAAGGACTGACACAAACCAGATGGGAAAACAGATTGCCAATGCGATGGACACCTAAAGACTAACCATACTATCTTGGGGGAGGATCAAAGATCAACCTTTCCTACGTTGAAGCTCAGAGATGATGTAGTTCGGAAAAGATGAAAGACTAACAAGACTCAATGATGAATTTTTGAAGATTTTCTGATATTTCGACATGTTTCTGGATTTTTTGAATGATTTGGATGTTTTTGATTTTTGATTTTTCTGATATTTTTGAATTTTTGATGGATTTTTGAGAAGATTCCACGAATATACATGAATTTGATTTGATGCCTATATAGGAAAATGCCCCTAGTGTGGTGCGATAGCCTACTTTGATAAAGGCAACACAAACTGACCTTAGGAATATGCCAAGTAGTACTATGGTGGAATATGATATGGACACCAGCTCAGGCTATGGTATGGATGTGAGTGAATGGATTTATGGAGGATAAATGGAATGTGATGGAATGAATGAGTGAGTCATGTAGATCCTATATTTACACTTGACACCTCTTTGCCAGGTTTTCACCAAGGTACTAGTCCAAAGCGCCACTGAAGTGGTTTTCACTAGAGGATGATTTTTTTCTTTACTGTTTTCAATCCTTTTTCTGATTTTTTTGGATTTTTTGCTTTTTTATTTTTTTGTTGTCGCCAAGACACCTATTTGCTAGGTTTTCATCAAGGTAACCATTTTTTCAGGACTTTTTCTAATTTTTTGTATTTTTCGGTTCTATACCTTGCAAGTGTTTAGGCATAAGACTTTTTGAGGTGAGAGCTATTCGTGGGCTCCTGTAGAGGCTCGCCTTCTAGTGTCGACAGCTGATATGCCCCCGACTTATAGCTTGCAGTGATGATGAAAGGTCCTAGCCAATTAGGCTCAAACTTTCCTTTTGTATTTGGGTAGACCTGTAGACCTGTAAACTTTCTTGTTGTAGCTATGTTTCAGTCGATTCTGGTAGACCTGTAGATGATTTAGGGCATCCATGCATCATTCATCTAGTAACTCCAGCTCATTCAATCTTGTAACCCTGTATTCCTCATCTGTGATGAGGTTTTGCAAAGATATCCTCAGTGACGGAAGCTCGATCTCAATAGGGAGGATGGCTTCTGATCCATAGACTAGGGAGAATGGGGTGGCACCTATTGGCATGTGGATGCTGGTGCGGTAGGCCCATAAGGCAGGATTTGACTGTAGATGTGAGTCATGACCAGAGTCATTGACTATTTTCTTAAGGATTTTCAGAATGGTTTTATTGGTAGCTTCTGCTTGGCCATTGCCTTGTGGGTAGTATGGGGTGGAAAAGCGGTGTTGGATTTTGAACTTTTCACACAAATCACAGACATCCTAATTTTTGAAGGGTGTCCCATTATCATAGATAATGGATTGGGGAGCACCGTATTAGCAAATGAGGTAGTTCAGGATGAACTTGGATATCTATTTGTCCATGATGTAAGTCATGGGAATTGCTTCAACCCACTTTTTGAAATATGCAGTGGCGGTGATAATGAACTTATGGCCATTAGATGAGGTGGGTGAAATTTTACCTATGAGATAGAGCCCCCATTGTGAAAAGGGCCAAGGTGTAACAATGGGATGCAACTCTTGAGTTGGTGCATGAATGAGATCTCCATGTTTTTGGCATTGTAGGCATCTTCTAACAAAGTCATGTGCCTCTCTTTCCATTGTCGACCAATAGTACCCAATTCTCAACAACTTCTTAGCCAAGGTCATACCACTCGAGTGTGAACCGCAAGTGCCATTGTGTACCTCAGTTAGAGTAGTCATGGCCTCCTTAGGTTTTAAACAATGTAGCAAGGTTCCATCGATGCTTCTATGGAAGAGGGTTTCTCCTAGGATGACAAATCGTAAGGACCTTTTGACAAAGGTTCACTTTAGGTTCGGGGTAATGTCAGCTGGGAGGATTCCTAATTTCAGGTAAGTGTAAATGTCATGGTACCAAAGATCACCAGGACCAATGAGTTCACATGCATATTCTGACTTTGGTACCTCAAAAGTTGGTATGAGAAGCTTATCTACAAGGAATTCATGTTTCAAGACATTGTGAGGGATATCTAGCAAGGATCTGATCATTGCCATTGCATCAACTACTTTGTTGTTTGCCCTCAGTATTTTCTCAAAGGTGATGTCGATGAATGATTCCTTGAGGCTTTCTACTACCTTTTTGTATGGTGTGAGCTTATCATCTTTAGTTTGATATTCACCGTTGACTTGGTTGATGATAAGCTACGAGTCTCCATAAAATTTTAACCATTATTCACCACTGTGCCATAATCTTGAGACCTATGGTTAAAGCCTCATATTCTGCAATGTTGTTTGTACAGGGGAATGCCAACTTATATGATTTGGGTATACAGTCCCCTTGGGGGGTGATGAAGAACACATCAACTCCTGATCCATGTTGCATATGGGAGCCATCAAAGTATAGTTTCCAGTGGTCGGCTGCACTGAGATTGAAAAGGGACTCATCTGGAAATTCTGATATGAGTGGGTTGTCTGTGTAGAGGGGAGCTTCTGCTAGTTAGTCCACAATAACTTTTCCTTTGATCACCTTTCACTCAACATATTCAATGTCATGTTCAGATAATATCATTACCCATTTAGCAATTATTCCTGTAAGTATTGCTTTTGACAATAGATATTTTAGAGGGTCTATCTTGGCAATTAGCTTAATTTGATGAGCTAGCATGTAGTGTTTGAAATTCTGGGCTGCAAATACCAATTCCAGGCAAGCCTTTTCTATTGATTTGTAATTGAGTTCATGCCCTACCATTGTTCTGCTGATATAGTAAATTGCCCGCTCGGTTCCCTTTTCATCATGTTGGGCTAAAAGGGCACCAAGGGTGGCCGTTGTTGCTGAGATGTATAGAATCAACGGTTTCCCTACAATCGGTGGCATTAACACAGGTGGTGTAAGTAGGTATTCCTTGATCTTTTTCAATGCTTGTTCATACTTGTCATCCCACCTGAATGCGACTCCTTTGTGGAGCAGATGTGAATAGGCTATCTATTTATCTGCTAGTTTTGCTATGAATCTCCGGATGGACTAGAGTCTACCTTGTAATCCTCTGAGTTGCTTTAATTTTCTCGGTGCTTCCATATCAAGGATTGCTTTTACCTTTGTAGGGTCCACCTCTATCCCTCTCATTGAAACTATGTACCCCAAAGACACACTTCTTTGGGTTGAATCTAACCTTGTACTATTCTATCTTGTCAAAGATTGCACTTAGAGTTGCTATGTGATCTTGTCTCTTCTTTGATTTGTCCAGTATGTCATCCACGTAGTCTTCAATAATTTTTTGAATCATATCATGGAAGATCAGTGTCATGGCTCTTTGGTACATAGCTCCTGCATTCTTTAGCCCAAATGGCATCACATTCTAGCAGTAGGTGCCCCGAGGACATGTAAAGGTTGTCTTGTGTTGGTCCTCTTTTGCTATCATTAATTGATTGTATCCCGAGAATCCATCCATTAGGGACAACATCTCATGCCCAGCCATCATGTCCACTATCATGTCAATGTTGGGTAATGGAAAATAATCCTTAGGACATGCTTTATTTAGATCTCTAAAGTTCGTGCAAATGTGGATGCCCCAATTTGGTTTTGAGACTGGAACAAGGTTAGATACCCACTCTGGATAGTCAATCGGGCATATGAAGCCAAAATCTAGGAGCTTTTTTAGTTCCATCTTAACGAGCAAGGCTATTTGCAGGTGCATCTTCCTTAACTTTTGTCTGACTGGTTTTGCCCCAAGGTAAATAGCCAAATGATGAACCGCTACCTCATGATCTAGGCCTGGCATGTCAGCATAGGTCCATGCAAATTTTATCTTTATTTCTTTCAGGAATGTTGCTAACAATTCTTGTTCCTCTGTTAAGAGCGATTCAGCGTACGAAGTGATTTGTGGATCTGTTTTCGTTCCCAAGTTGATAGGGTTGCACTGCTCTGCCAGGACTGCTGACTTTTCTTGATGTAGAGCTGTAGGGGGGATATTGAATCCTTCATCCTCTAGCACCTCAGAGAGGTTTTCACCATTGGATGTGTCCTTTATTTTTACTATTTTGTGATTAGAGAGTGCCACAATGTGGTTTTCACTCAATAACTCCGAGCTTATTCTCGATATTTTCCTTTTGCGACTGAAGGACCCAATCATCTCCCCATAGTATGACTGTGTGTCCAATGTGATGTTGAAGCCTGCCTTATGATCCCCACATGGAACTGTATCCCTTAGTCCCATGAATTATGAGAGTGCCTCATCATTTTGGAATGAGTCGAGAATTGGTGGGCCTCGTTGATCGTGATCAATGAGCTGCAGGTGTACTAAGGTAATTCGGTGGGTTCATTGGTTTGTCTCAGTTGTGGAGGCACTAATCATTAATAGGGTGGAATCCTCAAAGAGCCTAGGGATACCTGCTATGGTATCATCATCATCACTACTGGCACAAACATCGGTGACATCAAAGGTGTAATTATCAAGTGGGATACCTAGGCATACAGGTGGTCTAGGAGTGGTTGTTGTTACCTAAGGAGAGGACCTGACTGCCCTTCTCGGAGTACCCCTGCCATGTACAGTTATACTCAGAGGAGTATATCCAAGGCCAAGGTTCCGCATTCTTCTTTCTATAATGATGGGCTCCATCCATCCATCACTGTTCCTTCCAAGGCTTTCGTTCCTATTATAGCCCATACCAAACATCATTTGTAACCCTCTGTTAGTTTCCTCCATGGGTAGAGTAGGGGTGGGCCTTTCATCTTGGTATAATATGTTTGAGATGTCCCTCTCATCCACATTTTCTCTACTAAGATCCCCCCAATGGTGGAATCCAAATGGTTCTTCCCTAATAGTGTGGACAGGTGTTTCAACTGGCTGAGGTTGTTCGTGCGACCTAGGGGATTGTGGTAACTCTCCTACAACAAATGTATTCCTTTTCATTCTGTAGTCGCCACATCCATTGTCCTAGATCATGTTTTGATTTTGGATATGTCAGGGATGGTGGGTGTCTCTATCATAGAAGTGGAAGCGAGGTTGGTTGGGTCGATGTATGAGGTAGATGGCCCTTCATCATTCTTGGGTAATTGGGGGATCTTATAAAACTTGGCTTCCAAGTTTTTGCAGTAGGAAAAAGGTTCAGGATCCCCATATATAGTGATCTCCTCATTCTGATGTGATAACTTGATGCATTGGTTATAATTTGAGGCCATGGCCTTCATTCCATGGATCCACAGGCGTCCCAGGAGGATGTTGTATGGTAGGTCACGGTCGAGGACCTAACAGGTGGTTTCCATGGTTGTTGGCCCCACTTGGATGGGGATTTTGATAGTGCCCTAAGACACTCTTTCTTGGTCATCATACGCCCTTATCATGATGCTTTTGTTCTTATTAATGGAATCCTCGATGAATCCCAATTTCTTTATGAGCTTTAGAGAAAAAATGTTAATGCCTGCACCTCCATCCACTAGGACCCTTTTGACTTTATTTTTATGGATGAGCACTTGAAGGTTGAGTGCGCGGTTATGAGATGGCTACGGGGGGAAATCTTGGTCAGAGAATGTAATGAGATTTGGGGTAACAATGTTACCCACCATGACCTAGAACTGCTCTGTGTCAAGGGTGGTAGAGACGGTGGATGCAACTAATGCTTCATCAAGGATTTTCCTATGGGAGGTGGAGATTTGGGCGGGGGTTCTCTTTAGCTAGTCAATGACATTGTAGTCATAGGGGATGGCCTTTGTATTATAAATGGGGGTCTTAGTTGGTGCCCCGGCAATGGTAACCTTTCTGCCACGTGTGGTGACTCCACAGTCATTGTTGGCTCCTTTGATATTTATGATGGTGATCATCTCATCGACGCATCCGACTATCTCCTCGTATACTAGATTAGCACTAGCATACTTTTGCTTGCCCTTATTGTTCCCTTGGTTTTGGTTTGGCATCGGATTCGTGTATATTTTCAGGTCTTGGTTTCTAGCTGGTTGTTCGATATTGATGATCTTATCCTCGATGAGGTCTTGGATGATGTTTTTCAGCCTCATGCAATTGGCGGTGGTGTGTCCTTTGACTTCATGAAAGTCACAAAGGATATTTTCGTTATACCATGGTGGTTTGGTCATGGGTTCCACGTATTGCTCTAAGTTAGAGACCTTGATTAGATTTTCTTTGACTAGCTTCTTCATTATGGACTCAATCGATTCACCAAGAGCCGTGAACTTCCTCTTGGGGGGATACTTTCCTTGGAGAGGTGGTCCTCCTTGATTACCCAAGTTGTTGATTTGATTGGTGGGAGTTGGTTGTTGTTGTGCTACTACCGCATTAGTTTGCACATTGCTACGATTATGATTTTATAGTTGATGATGATTTTGGATGTTCTGCTTAGGGGCACTAATGACCACTTTAGCATCGACCATGCCGTCGTTTGTGATATATTTATTCCTCGACCATGTTCGAGGTTTATCATTGTATTTGTTAGATAGATGGTTATCCTAGGGTGGAGTGAATGTTGATGCGCCTCCTCGCGTAGTAAGGGCTCCTTCAATGTTGAGCGCCTTTGGGATCAGTTGATCATAGGATGTGATGCACTACATTTTCAAGTAAACCGCCAAGTTTTCATCTAGATTGGCTATGATGGTGCAAACTTGTTGTTCTTTTAGCATGGTCCACTTGCTTTGATTGGCCTTGGATCACCATCTTTGCAAGAAGGATGTGAATAGCTCTCCTTTCCTTTGTTTGAGTGTTGATAGTTCTTCCAAACTAACATCCGCACCCATATTGAAAGCATAATTTTTAAGGAAAGCTTCGACAATTTCCTCGAATGTTGTAATGCCCATGGATAGGTGAGAAAACCATTCCATGGCTGGACTAGTTAGACTACGGGGAAAGAGTCACATTAGATACGTGTCATCGTATGCGACCTCCATGCAGTGCACCTGAAATTCCCTAACGTGGTTCTTAGGGTTACCCATTCCATTATACTTGTCAAATTTGGGGATCTCAAATCCCTTTGGGAATGGTATCATGGTGAGACTTATGTTGAAAGAATAAGGGCATAATTTTCTTGGTGTTCTTGTGGTTTTTCTTGCTTGTAAGTCCAACACTTTTTGTGAAAGCAGTTTGATTTGTGTTGCGACACCTTTGCTTGGATCGAGAGGTGGGATGAATGATTTGTGAGGTGTTCTAGGTGTTTATTGGGTGGGGAGAGTACTAGTGGGCATTTGCTACAAGCTCTGCTATGCATTCAAAGCCTGATGGTATGCCTACATTTGTGTCAACAATGCTTGTTGTTGATCTTGTTGCTCTTGCTCTAGCAATACTTGTTGCTGGTCCATCTGTTGTTGCTCCCATGAAGCTTGCTGCTGGTCAATCTATTGTTGTGCTAGTAAAGCCTATTGTTGGTCTAGTTGTTGTTGCACCAACAAAGCTTGTTGTTGGTTGAGTTGGTGTTTTGCCAACAAAGCTTCTTTTTTAGCTTGTTGTTGTGCCTGAAAGTCTTGCAGGGCTTGTTGGTAGGCTTGCAGATGAATTGCTTGCAATTGCCCTTAGTATTGTTCTTGAGCTTGTGCTTGGGCTTGAGCTTTTGCTTGAGCTTGAGCTTGAGCTTGTGCTTGAGCTTGAGCTTGGGCTTGTTCTTGGGCTTGAGCTTTGGGCTTGAGCTTGAGCTTGTGCTTGAGCTTGAGCTTGGGCTTGAACTTGCTGCTTTTGCTTGAGTACTCTTTGTTGGTTGACCCTTTGAAGGGGGATTAGGGTGGCGAGTGAATTGGCCATGATGGCTTTTGGTGGGATTGGTGGTGGAACGGGAATGATGCCAACCATTGTGGTAGGTGAGAGGGTTATGGTGGTGGTTGGGATTTGGGTTGTTGGAGGGGTGGTGGAGATGCTAGGTCCTTGAGAGGGTATGCTTTGGGATATTTGAGGACTGGTTGATGCTCTTTCTATAGTGGTTTGAATGGTCACCACCTATTGCTGCAGGCAAGAAGAGGGAATTCGGTGTGATGTTCTCATTGCCTTGTTCTGAGAAACTATCAATGTTTAGGGGAGGAAAACCCACTCCAAGTGGCAATGTGGTTGTGAACGAAAATGGGGGTAGTGGTGGTAGGCTACCCTGGAAAGAAAAAGGATCAACGACTACAGTTGTTCTAAATAAATAAGCTTCTCCTTGTGGTAGAGAAGTTGGTATGTTCAACTGATAGGCTGGTGAGGCATGGAATGAAGATGAACCAGCGGGATTATGAAATGTGATTGGGATGTATGGGTGCAATGGATTTTATAGAACAAAATTATCTAGTGTGGTGTTGACAACGACCTCTTTGTTGGCCACAAGGCGGTGCTGTTGTAACTCTCGAAACATGGCACTTCCTTTGTTCACCAACGGTGAGGTTGACGTGGTGGGAGGCACTTCTTGATTGATATTCAACATTGGGGATGCGTTTGTAAGGGGCATGTCTGTACTAGTGCTTGCTCCAAGGTCAGGGGGGAACTGTACCCCTCCTTCTACTAGTGTATTTAAGTACTTGAACATGGCACTAACAATATTGTGGTTCTCTAGATTTTGAACCATTTTCATTATTTTGAATTGTGTCATCCCCATGTCTTCGTTTGTGATGTCTTCCTCATGGCTCTCCTCTTGAGGATCTTGTGATGATAAAGGAGAGTTAATTGGGGGATTGCTCGATCCCGCAAGGTTTATTTCAGGGGTTAACTAACTCATGTCCATAGAAGTTGATATTTCACTTATATTCTCCATGTTCTTCTTGTATTTCGATCTTGTTTAAACCATAAAAAAATAGGAATCGTTTGATCCTAATCTTTCAGGTTCAAAAGAGAAGAACTAGGGAAGCCAAAGATCAAAGAGGGCGGTAACGATGATGGGCTAATGGATGAAGCTAGTGAATGAAACTTTTTGTAGAACTTTTGAAGGGTTATGCTAAACTTGTAAAGACTTAGATTGATTATGATGGTTTGACTACATGTATTAAGTCAAATAGGATTGTAGTGAAGTTGTAGTCCCTAGGAAGTTGTATTATCCTAGGGAAACTTGCACAAGTGGATGAATTAGCTAAGTGTGTTAAGCCAATGTGATTTGTGAACTAGTAGACCTTAGGAAGTTGCATTATCCTAGAGGTAAATTCATCCAAAATTTTTGACTATTTTGGCTAGGTGTGTTAAGCCAAGATAGGGTGATGTTGGTTTTAGCCCTTTAAGTTTAGCATGAGTGATTTTTCTAAAGTTCTCAAGAAGTTTGATGATAAGATGAGATTTGATTTGATGAAAAGATGGATGGGGATGACGCTTTGATCCTAGACTTGAACCTAGACACAACTCTTTCTACAAGATCTCGGTGTTGAAGAACACGCTATACTTCTTATGGGAGAAAAGAAAACCTTTCAAAAAGTTTGGGATTCTATTGGTAGTAGAACGCATACAAAGTCGGATTGTTCCTTGAAGCCTTTTTGTAGAAGTTGTGTACAAGTATTTCTCTTACTTCAAGGAGCATCTCAAGGCGTTTCTCACAGGTTTTTAGGCTTATATTTTTGAACTTTGGCTTTGGGATTTTAATCTTGCGGGAAATCATTGGGAACAACACATATGAAGTTTGATTTGTCTCTTTTTATCTTGGTTTAATGAATTCCTTTTTTACCAAAGACACTTGCTTGCTTATGTTTCAAACTATATATCTAATGTCCCACTTTCTTTCTCATCGCACAAGGTCCATTATGTGGAAATCGAGGAAAATAGGGCAAAAATTACCTATGTTTAACCCTTTTTGAAAACAAATGATGATAGAATTCAAGCACTTAGAAACCTCTAGGGATAGAATCCCTAGGGAAAGCAAGAGTGCTTAAATTCGTCAAAGCTATTTGTCTCCTCAAAGGGGTTTGAAATTTGAAGGTCTTGTGAATGTACGTTTTCAAGTGTTTTCAAGGACCAAGCAATGTGTTCTTTTCTTTCAAGCACTTTTACAATCCTAGGATGATGAGGTAATATCTTGTTGGGTTCCCACTTGGATAAATCCAGCTGTGCATATCTTGTGTGAATGGCTAAATGCTTGACCACACTGGCTCCCCTCCATGGCACACACTTCTTGGGTCAGCCAGGAATTAGTACCCATGAATCTCCCATGGCATACTTCCCATTTCTACAACAAGACCGCATGTATAACATGGGGCTGCTTCAAAGGACATGACCTTTTGCACCAACAAGATAGACAAGGTTTTGGCTTTTTTCTAAACAAAGGGTTCTAATGTGGGCATTATGTTCGTGGGGCATTATCCAACATCGGCAAGAGTCCATTTATATCCATCTCATTGGAATAATCCTCATGATTCTTGAACTTTTCTCAAGAATCCACACTTATATACCGGTTGGAAGTCACTTGGGTTTAGTGTGTTCCCGGTTGGGTCGTTCCCTTGGGTGATTACTTTTTCTCACAAGGCAGGCCCTCTAAGATAAACAAAAGTGAGCTAACATATCCCATCATTTAAACAACCTTTGTTGAAAAACAAAGGGGAAAACCTCTATAATATGTTGTGCTCACACTCGCATGTTTTGTTCAATTATTAAGCACCCAAATTGAAATGTGGAGGCAATCCTCTATGCAACTTAGTGTCACCAAAAAGACTTTTGATTCTCAAGATCGCCGTGAGGCACGAGAGAAGCGCATATGCCTTTTCAAATGATACTACTTTGCATAAAGGATTACAAAGCATGAAAAACACATGTTCAATTTTAAACTTCTCAAAGAAATGATGAAGTCTTTTTAAGCACCAAATGAAATGTGAGGTTGCCTTGTTCAATTGTTAACCTTTAAACAAAATCTAGTATGTTTGTCTAAGGTTCTTTTTAGCCCCTTGGCAACTTTTGAAAGGAAATTTGATTGTTTATTTTAGAACCCAAAAGAAATCTAGTGTCCTAAGATCAATGAACTTATCAAATTCTTTAAAGAGTGTTAAAAAACACTTTAGTGTTTAAAAACACTTTGTATAGAGTGAGCATGGTGTCATAATAAAAATTTGCTTGTTCTTTTTAAACCCAAAGTGAATTTAGTGTTCCTAAGGTCAAAGATTTTTAGCAAATTTCTTAAAGAGTGTTAAAGACACTTTTAGTGTTTAAAAACACTTTGTGTTTGGTGAACATGATCTCATGATGAACTTCTTCCTTTGCTCCAACTTGCAAAAAAAATGACAGAAAACCAGAGAGCAAAAAAGATAGAAAACAATGTCAAAGATTAAAAAAAATCTGAATTTAATAAGCACATGTCAAATTTAAATCTCACTATTCAACCACGGTGCAATTTGCAGAAGCGGCGGAGTTTGGAGTGAAATCGGCGCTATATAGCGCCACGCGGTTGACTTTGCATGGCAATCTGTAGAAACAGAGAGTGCAAAAGCGGCGAAGTTTGGAAGTGGCCCAATTTGGAATTTTGAATTTTTTAGGCAGGAAAGACGGAGCGGCAAAATTTGGAAAACATGCGGTGCGATATAGGGCTGCGGCACTAAAAGCAACACAGTATAGACCCGCGTGGTGGAGTTAGGAAACTTTAAAAAAGAAGACACGCGGGACAATCCGCAGTGATGTTTGGGAATTTAAACGTAGGTGAATATGGCATCGCGCCTCTGGGAGCGGCGACGTATTGTGTCGCGGTGCTGAAAGTGGCGAAATATAGCATCGTGCGACCGAGTTTGTTGTGTCTACAAAAAAAAAAACCATTAAAAACCGCAGAATCTTTTAAAAACTTGATTGAATTTTTGATTCAAGCCCTCCTTCTAGCGCCAAAATGTGAACCCCTAAACCTACAAATGCATAAGAGCAACAAAGCACATTAGTTGTTAGATCATATGCTTGCAAACAAGTATGAGAGATTCCCCATAAAATCCATCTATTCAAACTAAATTAGGAAAGAACACAATATGAGAAACCGAAATTTAAACCAAATCCTAATTAAGCTAATAGCATGATGATCTTATGGGGGAATTGGTGCCAATGGAGTGTTGCAATTGGCCCTTTCCCAATTCCTAAATAGCAATGGTGTGTAAATGAGAAATGGTCAAATCTCTTTGGAGATTTGAGCATAACCTTGTTGCAAATCTTGAAAAAAATGATGGATAGTTGATGGAAATGGGCCAAATTGGCTCTCAAATTAAAGAGAATCAAAAGTTTTGAAAGCATGTACTTAATGTTTAATGTGTTTTCATGGGTAACGGTCGGCCTGGTGTCTACACTACATTCAAAAATGTTCAACTATCAATGGATATGTAGAATGGCATGTGAGGCTTAATTTTGGGTCTTGGTTAAGTGTTGCTTTGGTCCCCTTTCATTCCTATCCATAGTAGAAATGTTTAGGAGCTTACCTAATTTGAATTTTTAAATATAACGAATAGAATGTCAACCTTGGAGAATATGTTTAAGGTTGAGATTGATATAAATAATATTGGAGTTGTTGTGAGTTGAGAGAGGATGAAGAGAGAAGCAAGATAGATGTGAGATCAATGCAAGTGATGTGTGATGCAAATTTGAGAAGAGCAGTGTGAACTTCAAATTATTGGATTCCTAAATGCAATGATCTGAAGGTGTCTAAAATATTTCATGCTAGACTATGAAAGCGTTGGAGCATTGTGGTGGATTCCTTGTTGTATTGAGAAAGTATTCTTTGTCTAACATTTATCTTCTATCTTCTTGTTCTTTTTGTGGAAGTGAGCCCTGGTTGTGAGCCTTTTTGGATAGTGTGTCATATTCTGGCAGTGAGCCCTTTCGTACTAGTTTTGCAATTAATTATATTGTGAGCTAATCCTCACCATGGTTTTTCCCTCATTGGGTTTTCCATGTAAATCTGGTGTTCTCTTGTGTATGGTGTTGCTATTTCGGTTTTTTTATCTACATTTCATGATTAATCACATTAATAGAATAAGGGTTTATTGAACGCATGTGGATCTAATTACTACATTGAGGGTTTTTGATGTTTTTTTAGATACAATTGTTTCACCCCCCCCCCTCTTGGTTGTCTTATTCATTCAACAATCATCATAAAGCACTTTTTATTACTTAGGGACACGATGTGTTCTTTACATATTTTCAATACCTTTTCTAGATTGGTAAGGGCTTCTTCATGAGTTTCCCCATATGTGGTAAAGTCATCCATATATATCTCCATAGAGTCATGAGCATAATCCAAGAAGATGCTAAGCACTACCTAATGAAAAGTAGCTAGAGAATTTCATAACCCAAAGGGTTGGACAAAATAGGCATAAGTACCCCAAGGACATGTGAATGTTTTTTTGACCTGATCCTTTGGAGCAATCTTTATCTGATTGGAGCCACTAAAGCCATATAGGAATGAAAAGTAATTATTCCTTGCTAAAGATTCAATTACCTGATCAATGAAGGGTAATGGGAGGTGGTATTTCCTAGTGACTACATTCAACTCCCTATAATCTACACATACCTTCCATTTTCCACATTTTTTAGGGACAATAGCTAAGGGTGATACCCATTCATTGTCAAATATAGGATAGATGAGGCCTGCATCAAGTAGTTTTTGGAGTTTACCTTTAACTATTTCTCTCAAAGTAGGGTTCATCCTACATTGAGGCTATCTAATGGGTCTAAAACCATCATTTATATAGATCATGTGCATACACAAGTCAGGATCTATTCCCTTCATGTCATGGCAGTCCCATGAAAAGGTTGCTACATGTGCCTGCAACACTGTATTCAGGGAATTCTGATACTCCTCAATTAATGCATTGTTTATGTTCAATATTTTTCTTGGAATAATTTCTATTGTTTTGTATGAGGCTTAGACAAGTGATAGATCAATTCTAGGAATATTTGGTATACGCTAATGTGCCAGTAAGGAATGGAAAATCTAAGATATTTCCTCTGATGAACTATCAGTTATAATGTTTTGCAAAGGATCTTGCATGAAGGAAAATCCTATTGTTGTGGGTTCCTACCATAGTCATTTTTATTATGTGAGCAATCAGATCATCTTCATCCTAATCATCCAACAAAGGGCTAAATTTTCTATTTTCATTAAAGCCTGTAGAGAATATTGGTCATCCTCATCCAAGGTGGATCATATGGTTGGCTTAAGATCAACATAAAGTTGGGTTGGAGGATAGAGCACCAATTTCTTGGTCACAGCCCCATTAGATATTATCATATTTCTAGACCTACATCCTATGAATGCATCAACTATAGCTAACTATGGTCTACCTAGAATGAGTGGATATCTTGCAAGGTTGACCTTTGGCTATAAAACTATGAAATCAACAAGATATTCCCAGGAATCTAATGCTATAGCTAAATCTTTAATGATTCCCTTAGTCTTTACTATTGACCTATCTGCCAATTATAAAATGGTTTTTTTAGGTCTAAGGTTGGCCAACTAAAGGAGTTACATTGTTTCCTTAGTCATGACATTGATTTCTACCCCCAAGTCAATCAAGGTGTTCTTTATAAGGGTCCCATTAATCTTAACATCCACTATTGAACTACCAAGATCTATTTATTTAGGGATAGTTATGTTCCCTAGCATAATATTAGCAAATTTTCCTAGGAAATGAACTGTCTAAGGATCCTTCCTTTTCCTTCTTGGTTTCTTAAGACATAGGTCCCTCACAATCTTGGTATAGATTGGGATGTCCTTGATAGCTTGTATGAGAGTAATTTTGATACTTGCATCCTTTAGTTGACCCAATAGGTCTATCTCAGCTTGACTTTGATGTCTTGGTATGGCTAAGTGCTTAGGAAATGGAGGCTCTAGACTTGAGATAGTTTGGTTTACTTGACTTGACTCAGGTGCTAGTGTTAGAGTGTCTAGAGCTTCAGCTATAGGTTCCTCATCTTTCATTTCATTAATTTTTTGGGATGAAGGACCATCTAGTGTTTTTCCCAACCTAAGGTGGACATCACTCACCTCTACCCCATAGGTGAGGTATTGTGTAGCCTCGTTAGTATAAGCCTATTGGATAGGCTTTTTGTTAGGGTTAGTTGTAGGTTGGGCAGGTAATTTTGGTTCTCTTGGTGGTTTAAATGTTGGATTGGATGGATTAGGCATAATGGCTTATTGTTGTGGTTGAGGAGGGAGAAAAGGTTGTTGGTAATTCATGTTTTGTTGTTGCCACTATTGGCCTTTGTGCCATTGTAGATGTCACTAGTTTTTTTGTGCTGGCCATTGAGGATTATAACTAGAACCTTTGAAATTTTTTTGTGACCAAGAATTTGGTTGTTGTTGGTTCTAATTTTTCTAAGGTTGTTGCCATTGTTGTGGGTATTTCCATTGGTTTTGGCTATTTCACCAGGGCTGGAAATTCCAAGTAGAAAAATTCTGATTTCTAATTGGAAAATATTAATTAAAATTCAGAGGGTCTTGTGGCATACCTTGTCTTTATTTCCATGGCCTTCTTTGAGCTATGTAAAATATCTATCCATCCTCTCCTTAAAGTGGCTAAAAATTAGGTTTCTCTATTTTGTCTTCTTTAATACTAGCCACCCTCTTGCATTTGCAGTTTGCTTTCCTTTGTCTGCAATTGGGGCAATATTCAGGAACATTGCTTCAGCCTCCTCTTACTTTTTTTTATATGGATAGTTTCCAACTAAGTTTCTAGGTGACTGATAATGTTCTCCTTCACGTTGGATAGAAAATTACTTAACTCTATCTTTGAAACCCTAGTAGATGATTTTCTAATGGTTGATGTCCTCTCTCCCCATTGGCTTCTTAGTGAAGGTCTTGGAGTAATTTCTACAAACCCTGCAAATTTCTTCAAATGGTAGTTGAGAAACATCCCCTTTCCCAATAAGATTGAGGGAATCCATACAGTCCTCATTGAATCCCCTCATAAATACTAACTTGATGGATTCTTTAAATAGCTTGTTATGTGGGTTTTTCTTTAAAGAGAATTGGAATCTCTCCACATAGTCCTCTAATGGTTCATCCTCCTTCTATGATATTCTGAAATTTTCATCTCTCCTCCTATCAAGTCCTCTACAATAATCTTGATATTTTTCCAAGAATAGTGTTTTCATGGTATCCCAATCTGGAATAACATCCTTGCCTAGTCCCATAAACCATGTCAAGGTAGCATCTTTTAGAGTGGTAGGAAATAGCTTGAGCCTATGATCATCAAAGTCACACAGAAATCCTACATAGGACATCAAACTCACATAGAAATGTGTTTGGATCTTCAGTCACCAAACCATAAAAGACTGGTAATGCTGAAGGATGGATATTCTTCAGCATAGTAGTCCTTTCTTAGTTGGTGATTGGGAACTCAAAGGTCACATTTTCAGGTGGATCATCCACTGCATCACCCATGGTTCGGTATGTCCCTTGTGTGGGTATAGTAGATAGTGGTGAAAGCGAAGTTTCTTCTTCAGTAATACCCTTGCTCTGAGTACTAGAGTCACCACTATCTTCTCTGGATTGTTTGCTTGTAGAGGGGAGGAACCTTCCCAATGTGTTTCTCTACCTCTACATACAATAGGTAGACTTTGTATAGAAATGGCTCCTACACAATATTAGTAGAATGTTATGGCATTTTGATAAGATTAAACCTAACATTCCTAATTTTGAAAACAAAGTGTAAACTATTAAAGCTTGGAAAAACAAGTCTATGAAGATAGCACCATCCCCAACAATAATTCCAAAAGTGTAGAGTCCTTTCTAATGCCTAATAAAATTGGTGGCAATCACTCAATTTAGGGGAAAACCTGGTTGAATAGTCTGCTTGCCATTAAAAATACTTTTATTAGATTATCGACCAAGGCTAGTAAGCTTGTGATGGTGTTAGCATTGTATGTTCTTTCAAAGACCTAAGGCTAACTAAATTATCCTAAAAAGGTATTATGCTTGCTAAAAAATCATAAAAACACAACAATAAAAGAAGTAAAGTTGGTGCTTTGGCTACGAGTACCTATAGCATAGTTTGTGACTGAATTGTTGTTAATAGGTAAAATGCTAAAACTAACTAGAAACTATTAATTGAACCTATTCTACACTCCAGAGTAATACAAGTTAAATGAATGTGTAGACACTTGAAATATCTTGATTGATATCATGCACTTGATTATGATTAACTGACTTCAATTCTTCCTTGATCATTTATTTACTAACCAATTAATTAAATAATCTTTATTTAATTAATTCTTAATGTTCTCTCTTTGATTAAATAAATTAAATTTATTTAATTAAATCTTAATGTTCTTCATTTAATTGAATAAATCAAATTTATTTAATTAAATTACTAATCTACCAATATCTTCTCATTTAATTTAAATAAATTCAATTATTTAAATGAAATGTCACAATCAAACTAATCTCCTCTAAGTTAATTAATCTTAGATTAATTAGCTCCTAACACTAATACTCCATTCCTCTAGCTTTTACAAGTTGCACATGTAAATAAATTTATTTGATTTATTAATTACCCTATTTTCATTCAAATATGGCATATTCTTGGAATATTCTACTTATTTGAATTCTCCCTCCCAAAGGACTTTTTTCCTCCAACTTGGCATTAAAGGCTCTTACATGTCCTCTCCTTGAGCCAACTTGGCATTAATTCCTCTTACATCCCCTCTTACACAATTCACCTCTTCAAATTCAAATTTCACCTACATGCATTTAACATGCACATTGTTCAAAATGTGCTCCACTCTCCTTCATTAGCATGTTGAGAAATGGAACAATGCCATTGGTCCCTTCTTTAATCCCACATTCATCATATTCTTCATTCTTCCAACCTTCTTCATTATAAATAGAGGCCTTCTCTATTGTATTTGGATCCACAATCTTAGGCATTTTTGAAGACACAAGTTTATGCAAGCTCATTATCTACAATCATCCATATTTTCATCCAATTTAGCATATAATTTCATCATCCATAGCAAGGTTATTGTCATTTTTCATCAAGAATCTCATATCATCATCAAGCTTATCAAGGAATTTGGAAAGGGCTTCTTTCCACATCAAAGAAGCACCAATTCCCCTATGGGATGCTAGTTTGAGCATTCGAATGAGATTTCATTAGCTTTTATTTGATATTTTATGTTGTTTTCTTGTTCTTATGTTGGAATTAATTTCATAGGGAACATTTGGTTTAAACTTGTATGAGGACTAATGTTTGTTTGTTTGTCCATGTTTGAATAGGTCTAGGCTAAAGCATTCACATAATGCAATCATGAACATGAACAAAAACTATGGATAACTTGATATGAGAATCTTTCTTAACTAATTAGGCAATTATGATGTAATTATGTAACAAAAATAAAAACTATAAATGTAATGAAGGGAAATTCTTGAGTGGCCCTTGCTCAGGTGGTTGTCTCCACTAAACTAAACTAAATCTAAATCTTCAAATTCAATTCAACCATATCAACTCAAGATCATTCATTCATTACTCATTCCAAAATATCACATGAAATGTTGCTCAAAGATTGTATTCAAAAAAACCATGTTTGAACATTCAACATGTCTATGTAATACAAACTGAAAACTAGAAAGTGTTTGATAGCCAAATCCATGGCTAAAAGATTAGTCAACTCCCTGTCTAAAGACTCAACCACCGACTGTATACATGCATGAGGGAGTTTATTCAAAACATAACTCTAACCAAAAATCATTAATCACAACTCTCCTATATATCAAAGCATAATTAAGATTTAGCTATTCTAACTACAATTTAAAATAAATAAGAATCTAAATAGGATTAGAACTCTGCAATAATAGAATTGAAACGTGGAACACAAGATCAGTTATGCTAGAATCCAAATGATAATAGGGTTCTCCTTCTTCAATTCCTTTATTGTTCTCATAATGATGCGTGATTGTCTTCATCAGGTATCTCCATGTTGTATTTATTGTGTTCAATGTATTTAGGAACATCCCTTATTTCATTTTCCAGGAACTCCTTCAACTACGGGTTTCATTTAGTAGTTGTTGCAGGCTATAGTGTCTTCTTAGGTTGCAAGGGGTTAGTTCATAAAACACATACACAATACTAACTACCATGATTAAACACAGATATCAATTATAATTCATACATATTCACATACAAATCAAGCAATACCATCATATCATAACTATACTTTAACCAAGTTTAAGGTCTGCATAATAGACATAAAAGATGGCATACTATAGGAATAATTGTCTTAGGAATGTCTTATAAGCAGCATAAAGATAACAAAAAACTAGCTAATAAATAGACTCATCAAAGATCATCAAAAGGACTCTAGATCATAATAAGATGAGATGGGATGAAAAGCTCAAGTATGCTCTTTTAGATGATAGAGTCACTATTTAATCAATTTATAGGATGTAGCCCATTTGAGCTAGTTTATAGAGTAGAAGGTATGATGCCTATCAATTTGAGGCTACATGTATATCAACTACTCTAAGATATGGATGACGATCAATAAGATGTAGCCTCCCACTAGATCATGGAATTGACTAAGTTAGATGAACAACAAGTATCATGTCATGATATAAGTGTTTGCAATAAGTAGATCATGATGTATCTTCATGATAAGAAGGTGCCACAAAAGGAATTCTAGGTTGGTGATTTCATTTTTTTATAGAATTTCAAGTCTAGGGATAAGGGAAATCATGGAAAATTTGACCCCTTATGGCTTGGACCTTATGGAGTAGCTGAGAGATATGAGTTTCATGTATATCATCTCATAGATCTAGAAGGAGAATTGACAGATCTTCACACACATGGATAATATTTAAAATATTATTTTTTATGTAATAAAGCTCAAATTTTTATTGGTGAGTGCAACATGTTGAATTTTTCATATTGTGATTGTGTCTTTGAGTATTCTTGATTCTAACTTGGTCAAGATGGTGTTTTTCATGGTTGTATCAATTTTTTTGGTTTTCCCAAAGATCTAAGATATCATTGTGCCTACAAGAGGCACACGTCTCCAACCAAAGACATTGTTGTGGATCAAATATATATTGTCTTTTTTCTTGAGTCTTTTCCCTTTTATGTGCCTATGAGGTCCCCCTTTCATTGCCCATTTGTTGATAACCAATCGGAGATATCTATTTTGGGTGGTCTTTTTCTAAATTTCTTAGTACAGTTGGGTAGAGCATGAAAAATTAGGCCAAGTTTCTTTTGGAAGTTTCATAAAATTCTCTAAAGGAAGAAAGTTATGCCTTTGTGGGTTCTCCCCTTCCAACTAGTCCAAGTGCAGTTCATATGCCTTTTCCCACATAGTGCATTCTGGTTTTATTTTTCGATAAATTTCAATTTAGGTATATACCCTACAAATTTAGAAAATAGAAAAAATTTCTTAAGTGTTGGTCTTGTGAGAATTTGTTAGTCAAGTGTATTTCCCTTTTGATCTACTTTTTTGATTCGGTTAAGTTTCTCCATTTCCTCTTGTCTGGTTTTGGCTTGCTATTGTCTGCTTGCAAGTTTTTGTTCAATTTCTTATCCTACAAAACTTTTATGTTAAATTAGATAGGTCTATTTTTGGTTGGTTTAGTTCAATTTTTTGATTTACAGGAAAATTAAGCCCATCCGATTTTGTGGGAATTTCCATGTGAACCATCTTAATTTGGTTGCTGATGATTTTTCCCATTTCCACTCGCCAATATATTCCCTTCAAATGTAGATAACTTCAATAATCGGTTAAGTATAGTCTTTGTGGGTAGATAGAATTTGTTTTCCCATATATGCCCATGTTTACGTCATCTTCCTTTTGTGTTATTTTTGAAGTGAACTTCTCCTTCACAATTCTTTTGTTTGGTTCACTTCCATTTCCCACATAATTCCTTTTGTGAACTTTTCCCATTTATTTGAACTTCTACTTCCAAGTTTCTTCATGTAGTTTAGATGCCTTTGTCTATGAACATGTTCCATCCCATTTTCTCACATTCATATTTTGATGATGTCATGCTAACATCATTAGCAAAACTTTTCATTCTAATTATATTTTTGTTGTATTTGGTAGGTTCACTTTGATTTTTTGCATGGTTCACTCGACTGAATTTTTTCATAAAGGTACAATGGAGTGGAAACTTCCCAAATTTATTTTGGATGGACCCCTAATACACCTAAGGGTTTCATTTCAACATGGAGAAGGCTCTAATGGTGTTTGGGCATTTGGATTTTTGTCATTTTGGCTTTACATTTGTATTTCACTTACCCCTCTAACAAGTTAGGTGTATATTAATGCAAATTTTTCAATGGTGATGATTTTCTTGGCAATCTTGTGAGTGTGTTTGGGACACAAGGGTTCTATGCATGGATTTTTATTTCAATTATTGATATTATTACCAAATGGTCACCCAAGCTCGATTTATCATCGATTGCACCCAGAAATGTATTTTTTGACTTGTACATGTCATTATTGTATGCCAACCCCTATTTACACCTACATGCACTTATGGAACCACCCTTTCCAGCTAATAGGTTTAAATGTAGATTTTCTCCATTGATCTAAGGCATCCATTTTGGGGGAAAATCTTTCTTAGGCGATGATTTTGAAGTGACTACAGTGTTTCATTTTAGGGTTTTCTCATGTTGCATATTCTTCTTGGCAGGTGGCCATCAATTTTCATTATTGGATAGTATAGGTAGAGAAGAGTGGAAGAATATTCAAAAGAGTAAAACTTGCAAAAAATTCATTGTAGAGGAAGTTACGGGAGGGTATAGGTTTTGACATACTATTATTAAAATTTTGTAATATCATTTTTAGTTTCATATCTCCATTGTTGTATGTGAAAACTTAGAAAATATATCATTTTAGATTGTTTTCTTCAACATATTTGTTGTTGTGATTGTAACCATCATTTGAGGAACTTGACAAGGTTTTAAATATATTACATGTGTTGTGATGACTCTTTTGTGCAGTTGTACATGAGTTTGGGTATATCAACGATGGATAACTAAGTAGATAAAGTTTAAAATAACATTTTTGATGCTCAATGAGTAGATCACTTTAGTTTTTCACCTATCCTTTGCCATCTACCCTTGTTAATTGTGGCTCTATTTCCTTGTAATAAGAACTAGTATCTTGTATTTGTTCCAATCACTTAAACTTAAACAAATCATAAAAATCATTTATTTTCCATTCTAGTTTGTGTATTCATGATATCATTGTTTGCAGGGAATAAAGAAAAACATTACATATGAATCATGGAATTCACCCAACCTTGAACTTGTGTCCAAGGTGTTATATCAACTATATAGGGGTTAGAGATATCTAGTTTACTTAGTCTAGTGATAGTCTTAGGGACTAAGTAAACAAGTTGGGTTTAGTTTTCACCAAGTCCATTCTTGTTTATCATAAGTGATTTCAATACTTGCTAAGTTATACCCTTAGGAAAACCCTCCCAAATTTAAGTTGATCTCAAAGTGTGGGAGATATAACCCACTCTCATTGAGTTAGCTTACAGTCCTCCATAGTTTTGTAGATAAATTAATTTTTCTCACCTATTACTAACCCTAGCCTTGTGAGTACAATTTTGTTCTAGGAAGTGGAGCAATGATTTTAAGACCTAATAGGTTCAACAAGAAGCTCAAAGCACAAAACTTCAAAGTGGGTGACCCAACATTCAAATGGGATGGAAATACAAAAAAACTTGGTCAAAATATGAAGTTGGATTCTCTTTGGAGTGGACCCTATCTTATCCTAGCATCCAAATAGTTCAATGCATTTGAGTTATCAACACATGTCGTAGTTGAATTAGCAATCTTGATGAATGGGTTTCAATTAGAGAGATTCATGTAAGTATCTTCTCACATACATATATATTTTCCTTGTAGGTTATATTCTTTATATATTCACTCCCATAACCATGTAAAAACTATTTTATTATTTTATTTTCCATGCTCTATACATATCTCATGCCCTTATTTGTGTCCTTCCATTTTTATTCTCTTGAGTCTTAGTATTTAATTGATAAGTTTGACCTCTAAATTTCCTTCTTCTGATCCAAGTTTCTTAGAATACAAAATCTTAGGATCAAAATTGTGAAAAAATACATGAATATTCCAAGATAATCTACATACTAGAAAGCTTAATGTTGAATGCAATACCTGATGAGTCTGATTAATAGATAGTTTTATCTTGTTTATTCCATATCTTTTAAACACTTTAAGCTATTTATTTCATATGCGTTCCTGAGCTTATATACCTTTTATATCCTTTTATCAATATAAACCATTTTTTTATGAGTGGGAATATGATTATGATATGTTGATATTCATATGAATCACTAGTAGAATTTGACAAATAAATGACTACATGAATAAAAAAATTAGTCACATGACTAACACTAGTAGAATTTGGCAAATAAATGACTAATTTAGTCATTTATAAGTGACTAATTTGGTCATCGGGTAAAATCACAACTAAATGACTAATATCAAATAAACAAAAATGACTAAATAAATGACTATTACTCCTCTATTCTTTTTTCTTTCAAATTTGATCATAATCCATAGAGCTTAAGCCCCCCCTCATGGGACCCCTACCTAAGTGGGCCATTTGGCCACCTAGGTTGCTTGGTGCACCAAAAATACCTATTATGTGGAAGGCATTGCCTATCGGTGCAGTCTTAAGGCCTTCACATATTTTATAAAAAAAATAAGCATTTACATTCTTTAACTTTTTTTTTTTATTATAGAATACAATATATAATAATAATATAACCTATATATACTATTAAATATAATAATAAATATAATTATATTATATATAATTTAATCTTATTAATATTATATTAAATATATATAATATATTAGTTATATTTTATATTATATTTATTATATTAATTTTTTACGACTAAACAAATCTTAGTGATATCAAGTTTCCACAATCCATATAGATTATTGTTAGATGATTTTTGGATTTGATTGTGTAAGAATTTTTGCATCAAAATTTCGGATCACACTCTGTGATAGATGAGAGCTCAAGGAGAAAATGATAAGTTGCAGACCAAGAATTAGCTAAAAAAGGCCAAGAGAAGGGATGAGGGAGAGAGGTAGCACATATAGCAAGGACAATAGAAGATACAATAGGCCACTAGGACCAAAAGACATATTCAATTAAAAGGATACACTAAAAATAAAGAAGAATACATAGAGAAAAATAAAAAGTTCAATCAAAAGGCTATTGAAAATTAAAATGATAAGATAATATCAATGAGAAAAAAAATTAAAATTCCCTTTTAAGTATGAGACAATTTAAACTAAATTCAAAATTAAATTAAATTAAATTAGCTCATTTTAAATATTCAAATATAATGATAAATTGTCTCATATTTATATTTAAATAAAAATCTCTCACATATATATATATAATAAAGATAGAAAAATAAGTAAGAAACAATTGAAATTAAAAATAAATAAGAGAATTGAATGAATCTTAGTCATTCATATTTTTTGCCCTTTTTTTATTGTTGTCACCATATTTGTTTCTTCTCCCACCACTATTGGTTCTTGCTCCTCCAAACTCTTCCTCACTAGTATTGACCTTTCACTTCTCCAATTTGGCGAGCTATAGCCTGAAAATAAGGATTCGCCGAGGGTTCAAGATTTTCCTGTTTTGAACTCAAGAATCTAAGTAAGCCCTTAAACCTTGATATTTTCAAATTTCATTTACTATGAATAGATTGAAGAAAACGTTTATAGGTGTAATTATTAGGGTTTAAGAAAAAAAAAATTACCGTGAATAGATTAAACGTTGGGGATTTGGGCTTTACACCCACTAGTTGCATTTGCTTAAATTTTTCTAAGGACTTTCCAGAAAGACCCATTTTGAACATATCATGTAGGGTGGACGGAGGTCCATACCCTGTTCCAAAGATCTCATTTGTGTAGGAGGAAAGAATGCTAGCAAAGGTTATGGAGACGGGTCTTACACCTACCAATAGCATTTGCTCAAAGGTTTCAAAAGCCTTTTCAACAAATCCATCCTGCGCATACCCTGCAATCAATGTATTCTATAAGATCACATCTCTTTGAGAAATTTTGTTTAAGATTCCACAATTTCCAATAAGATTATTCTAAGCAGAAAAAAAACACCATTATATAGGTACTTATCATGGCTTTGCTTAAATTTCACTGGCATATCAAAGTTCGTTTTGTTTTCATTCTTTTTAATTTGACTTTCTTAGCTTAAATTTAGTTGTAGGAAATTTTCTTAGGTTTATCTAGCTGAATTACTCCCAATCCCCAACTGGATAACCATGTTGTAGAACCCTTGGTATTTTTTCAAAAGAGATCAGCTCCTTAATATTTGTTGTGAAATTTACAAGCAATCACATCAATTCTTCCTTTGTTAAAATTTTTTTAGTAATTCTTGAATAAATGCCTCCCAGCATTCTTTCATTGACAACAAACACTAATTGAAGCTCTAATACCACTTGGTTTCTTCACTATTTATAGAAAAGAAAATGCAAAGAATAATATATATGGAAAACACAAATATGCAAAAAAAAAAATTAAGGGCAACTACTTTGGTTAGATAGAACATAGCTTAAACAATAATAATAAAATTAAGTTCTAAGATCAACATAAAACTCATAATAAGTTGTGCCTTAGTACACAACATGATTTTCACTAATCTTGGTTGTTGGGTTTGTTGTTTTTTGTTAGTCATTGTTAGGTTCTTCTATGTATGCCCTTCACAATGATGCTACTGTGCAAATGGATATTGATCCTTGTGCTTTTCTTTCCCATGCATTTTCTTTGTATTTTGTGGTTCAAATAGAATGATGGGCTAGTTAATTTCAGAGGCTCTCATGCCAACTTTGGACCATTCAAGAAGGGAAACTGCTGAGATTGGAACCAGAGATTGGACAAATCCAACTTTGTGATATTTTATCATTTTCTAGTATATATAAATAAATAAATAAAAATTAAGCAAAAAGAGATAATATTGCATCAAGCACATGGATGTAATAAACTAGCAGTAAGCTCAATGTAATTCATTGTCACCATATATTATCAATCAAATGGCCACATTAATATAATTTTCCATTAAGAAAAGTTATATATTACACAGTTTGAAAACCTATAATATTTAATCCTAGCTCACTTTGTCAAAGCTTTGACACTCTCAATCTATAGATGTCGGAGTTGATTTAAGCCCTTGATTATTGCAAGAGTTATGTTATTGATAGTCATCATGATAATTAGTTTTGATTCAAAATTGTGATAGTATTACTATGGAGTCATTGATTTTCCACCTCAGGGGAGTGGAATGTTGATTGCTCTGAATAATATCCCAATAATTCAACATTACATTAATTATTGAAGGGGAAAGAAAAACATCATCATTAACCAAATCAGTACTATTGTATTATCCCTTAAAGTAACACTGACACATATTAAGGATAGAACTAAAACATAGTGCTTATTGACTGAACATACTAGGAAGTACTCCAAAAAAGTATAAATGGTAATTGTGAGTTACTTGTTAAGTAAATAATAGCATTATCATTTGAAAGTAGTAATCTTCATGAGGAATGTATGACCGTAGGTAAATGAAATTAAGAATTTTAAATCTAAGGTTGCATGGCTGGAAGTATTAATAATCTACTGTAATTTTGTTATGTTTGATAGCAGCCATATGTTGGAATAATAGTGGTTGAAATTCCCAAGTATGAATATTTCCCTTTCCTGTGTCGGTTAAAAATATTTACCATGAGTGAATCAATAACTAGTGAAGCAAATAAATATAACTAATGGCTAAATCATAGTATAAAATCTTATATTTTAAAATAATATTAATTTTGTTATTAATCCCTATATTTATTAATTAAATTATGATATTGTGGAATTAAATGGAATTCGTCGGAAATTGATGCCTTTTTAAGAAGTCACTTTCTTTGAGACATTTTTGGAAACAATTCGCTTGCCTTGTCTATGCTTCCACATTTTCATGTATGTCTAGGAGGGCACTTGTCACTACAACATATGATTGTATACCTAGATTTTGAATATCTCTATAGTTGGAACATACCATTATATTGGCAATGAGGTACATGTGAATACAAAATACATAATTCTATGTTGGTTGGTTTGCTAGAAGGCTTGGAACAGAGAGACAAAGTATTTATTGCATACTTTAAATCCTCCACTAACAAAGAAAATATAGGGAAAAGATTAGAAGGACAATAAAATATGCATATGGAATGATTGTATACCTAGATTTTGAATATCTATGTAGTTGGAACATACCATGGTAAGTGCGGAGGGGAAGACCCTCCAAAGGTTTTTGTCTCTAGGAAGAAGGGAATTTTTTTTTCCAGCACTACCATTCCCCCTATCAATGATGATGAAACCAAGAAAAGAAATTCATTGTGTTTCGAAGAGAAACTACAATTCCTGGCAAACAAATGACATGTTGTCAAAGGCCTTTGACTGCTGGGTGACCAATAATTGTCTTTGGTTTCTTGCTAGTTTTTTGTCTCTATGCTTTGTTTATTTACTATACTTTTAATCTATATTTTTAATTTATGGGTGTCTCACTTCTCATGAGATCCCCTTTTTGGCCTTTATGGAAACTTGAATCTCTTCAATTCAGAAGTTAGAGAAAAATGAATGAAAATTATTCTAAAAAATATTCAAGCTTATCGGAAAATAATTTGCCAACACTACCATTCCCCCTATCAATGATGATGAAACCAAGAAAATAAAGTCATTTTCTTTCAAAGAGAAACTACAATTCCTGGCAAACAAATGACATGTTGTCAAAGGCCTCTAACTGTTGGGTGACCAATAACTATCTCTGGTTTCTTGCTAATTTTTTGTCTCTATGCTTTGTTTATTTACTATACTTTTAATCTATATTTGTAATTTATGGGTGTCTCACTTCTTGTGAGATAACCTTTTTGGCCTTTATGGAAACTTGAATCTCTTCAACTCAGAAGTTAGAGAAAAATAAATGAAAATTATTCTAAAAAATATTCATTCTTATTGGTGCTTAAGTTTGAATTTTCTTACTATTATGCTTTGATAGATTTTTTCCAAACATCATAGCTTGTTTGAAAGTACTTGTTTTAGGCTTTTAGTTATAGCAGTAAGGAAGTGAACTGTTTGATAAAATTCTTTGGTAGACATGTATGAAAATAATGGTAGCATAGACAAGATGGTGTACTTTTTGAAAAAATGCCTCAAAGAAATGTGGTTCATGGTGATGGAATGGCATGACGAATGTCATGACAAGAAAATTGCTATGGATTTTCATGGAATTCTTCGCCATGAGACCGCATTTCTGTCAGGAAATTTTTCAACCACTTCACTACCTTGTCTATGCTATTGCTTACTATTATTCTTTGATAAAAAAATTCCAAGCATCCATGGCTTGTTTGAAATCACTTGTTTTAGGATTTTAGCCATAGGAACAAGGCAGTGAACTATTTGATAAAATGATTTGGTGGACATGTATGAAAAATGTGGTAGCATAGACAAGGCAGTGAACTATTTGAATAAATGCCTCAAAGAAATGTGGTCTCATGGAATGCCATGACAAGAAAATGCAATTGGTAGCTGCTCCTGAAAAATTGTTTGTGTAAAATATTCCATCAAGTTATGAGATACTTGCAATGTACTATAGATAGAGTTACCTTGTATATTACTTCAATCTTGGTGAGATTTATAATGAGTTAAAGGCTCAAGTGAACTTCTTGGGAAGGATTAATGTGTATATATTTAAATTTTTTTAGGACTAAACAATGAGGTCATCTGTATATCTATTTGTATATTAGCCAAAATCAAGCCTCCCATCACAAAATCAATTTTTATCTCTTAAGATCTAGCTAGCCCACCACTAACCTTGGGTTGCCTTTTAAGGTCCCATCAAACTTTAATTTAACACCTATTGAGAGGACCTTCCACTTTTCATTTCTAGTGGTATTATGAGCTATTATCCCATGAATGAGAACTATTATAAGAGGTTAAACAATACCTTATTCAAGATTAAAAGGAAAACCCCTGAACTTCAAACATATCAATTTCCAACAACCAAAATAAGCATAAAGAGGGATTCAACATGCTTGATTGTTGTTGAGGCCGTTAAGATTGATAATTGAACCCAACTCCACTTGATACTTCCTCAATGTTCTTGCTAACAATAACATAAAACTTAGTCGATGGCCAAGTAGTCTCTACTCTCTTTACAAGGTTGTTACAAATTATCAAGAAAATTTGATAGGGGAAGCAATAGTGTTTTCCAACTTTGCGCCCTTTCCTTTTTGACAATCTCCCCTTCATCATCTTTACAAACCCCTAATACATCTTTAAACAACTATTAAGATTCCACAATCAATGAACTAAAGGCTATAATGATGCTTGAAGTGAGCTCTAGATTTGTTAACAATCCCTTTCTTGAGATATGGATGGCTATGCATTTTTTGCTATCTATTTTATATATTCCTATGTTTGCTTGTTAACTGATGTGTGACTCCTCATCTCTTGATGAGTTCGTTTTTGGTTGCTCACCATGTTGAGAAGTGTCTTCTCATGAAATGACTCCAGAAGTTGTGCCAAATGGTTGATTGCATGGATAAAGATGTTGCACAATGTTTTTCAAAGTTTTGTAGAGTTTTGTGTTGTGTTTTGGACTATATGCCTTGTGTGCATAGATGTAAATATGGCATAGAATTCAGACATAGTTGTTTGTGTAGTTATGCGGAATGATCATTGGAATTGTATGAATGAAACATGATGTGAAGGGTTGTGCAAGAGTTGTATGATGTTTTTGAAGTTGCATGGAATAGTTCCTAGTGTTGTGTGGATGATTCATGGAGTGAGGAGTTGTGCCTGGCTATATGACATGGTTCCAAGCACTGTACAACTTGTGCATGGAGCAAGGAGATGTGCATAGAGTTGTGTACTACAGGGAAAGTGATTGAGGCTATTGTGTGGGCTTGTGTTCTAGTGTACAAATTAGAGTCACCAATAGTGATTTTTAATCCTAGTCACAATCATAATCATCAATTGTTGAATATTAGGCTAACCATAATCTCAATCTTGTTTGACTTAAAAAAAGCCACAATAAGGCCATTATGGCTTATAAATGTAGCCACATCCATGTGAAGACCAAATATCATATACACCAATATATTAAATCCAAAGTAATCAAATGAACTTCAGACTGTCAAATGCATAGAAGCATAATCTGCAAAAAATCTCGTTTAATCATGATTTTTAAAAAATTGGCAGGTTGGACGATTTTTTCAAAAAATAGTTGACCTTTTGCTCAATGATTTTTTGATGCAAAAGGGAAAGGTATTGTAACACATCTCAACCCAAAATCACCCAAAAACCACTATTCACAAGTCAATTCTCAAATTCTCCTCTTTTCACCAATTCAGCCTCATTCCTTATAATAGTGCCAATTCATTCAATCAGGTAATACCAGTCAATAAGACTCTTTCACACCAAGAATAAAACCATTTCAAGGCTCCATCAGGGCACTCAATCACATGCCAACAAAACACTATTGGTTTCTTTACAACAACTTCAACAAAATTCAAGTTTCTATGCTTTCTAGCCTCCAAATTAGGCCTATTTTCAAAGGTGCTCTACTTTAAACTTTCCCTTTCACTCCAAATTCAATTGGGAAGCAATAAAAAAGTGTTTAGACCAAAGATTCAACCATCCTTTGTCAAAATTTCACTCAACCAAGTGCCAAACTCATAAACCCTCACTTTTCTCCTAAAAACTAGGGATTTATTGAAAAACACCTTTCCCACACTCATACAATCTTTCCAACTCTTCAATCAGGTCCAAAACAACCTACATAAACTCAAATCACCATAAAATTGTGCTGCCCCAACCTCTTTCTCACTTTGACATATCAAAATCACTATTTTCCTTTATGGAAAACTCAATTTTTCACCTAGGGCATCAAGCCCAACGCACTTCTAGACCTCCCCTGCTCTCAGTCACCATTCTCACACATATTCCTAATCAAATATACCCATTCCACTAAGTAACAGTGCAGACAGAAAGGTGGAATGGGTTAAAACATGTTTAAACTATCAAAACCCTCGCAACCCTGTTCTTAGACCCAAACTGAGAAAACTATCAAATTAGTGCATAAAATTTGATGAGGGACCTTCAAAATGGATCCAAAAGGTTTTTCAAAATATCTAAAATGATATCCAAAATAATTTGGCACCCACAAAAGTAATGCTCAGGCCGTACAAGTCTGATTTATATGGGAAAATATAGAAATCTAGTAAAATCAATGATGTTTCTATTAATATTTCACTTCAAAACTTCAAAATCTCTCTTACATCGATGCCTTTCCACATATTTATTCTTTTCCCTCAAAAACTAACTCCTTAACTTCCTCAAACAGCCTTTTGAAAAGCCTTTACCGTTGGACTTCTCTTATGTTCAAAAATTACAAGTTTATAATGTTTTTTGCACAATTTTACAACTTTTCACATTTTTTGCATTTTTGAAATACCAAACCTCCTAAACCCCTAGAAACCACTCAAAATGACTAATTACACTTAAAAATGGTCTCAAGACCTTATTTAATGCAAAAATCATAAAATTCTACATTCTACTTCTTATTGACCTTGATGGACAAAAACTCCTTAATGGTGATCCTGCACCATACACCCCACCTTGAAGCTTTTCCAAGTCCCTTGGAAAGATCAATGTGATATGTCCTCCTTGGTATTCTTCAAGTTTTTTATCTCCTCTTTGTCTTCTTTCTTTCTTCGATCCTTTATGGTCTTCAACACTCTTACATTCCCCAACCCTTGCACTTTGTTTCAACTATGTACTAGATATTGTGGGGTGTTGTTCTTTTCCTCCAACTTTAAACACAGTCACTTCACCCTTTTTTGCATCTATACTCACATCTTTGTCCAATTCCTTCACCTTAAATTGCTTATCATACATCATCCACTATCTAACACTCATGCCATCTGCTCTTTTCTCACTGCCAACTATACCATCAGACTTTACTACCTTTGTCAGACTTGACAGTACTTTATTCACTATCCTATCACCAATACAAACCTTTATCTCTTTTTACTATACCTTTTCCATCTCTTGACTCACTGTCACATCACAATTTATTGTCCTTTTATCATGACAGACCACTGTACCTTTGTTTACTGTCCCAACAGTTTCATCAACCTCTGTCCTCACATTCTTTGATTGTCCTTTCATTGTCCTATCATCATCATAAACGCTTGTCTCCTTGTTCTTTGTCCTACCAACCTTGTAACCTACTATTACTTTACCATCACAACTCACTACCTTCTCATTGCCATAGACCATTGTCTCACAATGCTCAGTTCCAATACTTTTTGACTATCTTTTTACTATGTTCACTATTATAGGGCACTTGACTATCTCCACCATGATGCTATTGCCCTTTACATTCCTTTCCAAATTATCCTCATACTTGTACTATCATGTATCGGTCTAGGACACACCTTTATACACTGCCATATAAAGGCATTCTTCTTAGGCATTGTCTTCCCATTACCTTCAAATTTCATTTCTACTGCCTGCACCCTATCTTTTTTTGCATTGACAACTAAATCCATGGTCTTCACCTCATCAACATTCACATACTCTTTTCTCCCAGCATAATTATCTCACCATGTTCATTTACTTCAATTTTGTCCCTGTTTAAAATGATGGAATTGGCTCACATCTCTCAGAACAATTTCTCTTGCAGCAATCTTGGAGATGAATTTAGATGCAGTGTGGAAATCAAGACATACTTGAAGGTTCTTAACAAATCTAATAGTTGTGCCAAGGGCCATGTTTAACAAACCAAATGCAATTACTAACTTTTCACTATGGTGGTAGATAAATGATTCTTTATACCACTGCCTTCATTTGCCAAGCCAATTTCTCCTACTTTGCATAGCTCTGCCATGTTTGTGGATGTGATCTATCTCCTACACAAAAAATTTTTACCAATTTATGACCTTCAATCCAACTACATCCAGGTATCTTTTTAATTCCTCTATCTTTCATCAATCTCTTTACTATTTGAACCTCGTACAAATGTTTTAGAGAAGAACATAAGTTGTAGTAATTTTAGGATCCAACTAAAAAAGTAGTGTTGCTAGAAATACTCAACCTATATTCATATATGATCCACATGTACCATAGATTTAACTAGCATCTTAGTAATAATGTTTAGGGTGTCCTCAATAGCCAGCACGGGCACGGAGGTCAACCATGCACACCTAATTATCAACTATATGTGTAAATTGTAATGCAATAAGGGTTACTAATGTGTGAAGTATGTGCAGCCCTCATCCACTAAACCTGCATGACTACATGCACCTAGAACCCAAGCAAATCTTACAATGTTAGGATGTGTTCTAGAGTGCTTCATTAATTCAAGTATTTTGAGAGGTTCCTTGCAAAATCCATTTTGTGCACATTCCGCAATCAATCATTTCATTCCATGAGATGACATCTCTTTGAGGAATTTTTTCAAATAATTTAGGTGTTTTGTCTATGATTCCACATCTTGCATATATGTCTACCAGAGCATAACCAACTATAACATCCAAGTATCTTTTTAATTCATATATTTGTCATTAAAATGTACTTAAGGTGATTTCTACCAATAAAAAAGGTGAATGAATAGTCATGGTCAGGAGTTTTTGTTTTGGAAGTATTGAATTTTTTTGCTTGGGAATATCTATTAGAGTTTTAGGTAGTATTCTTTATTGTTGTACACATTGTGGAGTGGTCATACTTTTGTTATTCTATCAAATGAACACATTCAGAGTTTTTTTGTTCCAACTGATGAATCATAATATACTTTCTTTGTTCTGATAAAGTAGTTTTCTTTTGATATTTATTTTGACATGTGAGATTATGTGGCTCACTTGTAGGACTAGGAGCTCCTTCAATTTTCAATTATGTGAGTCCATTTCTACCAAAAGTCATTCTTATCTCAATATCATCATTCATGTAAATTGGTGGTAGAGTAAAATCATTTGCCTTTTCCAAAGAACTTGTGAAGGACATGGGTACACAACAGTCCAGAGGATCTTTGAGTTCTTCATGTTTCCTTAGGCTATAAAATTCCTTATATCCGAATTCAATGCATGGTATCAAATTGCTATGAAATCAAATAATATATTTTTATGTATAAAGATTAGCTGAGAATTCTAAATTTAGTTTTAATTTACCTTGATTTTCTTTATGGTCTGGTGTGAAATTGTATTTTTCATTGTTTCAATTCTGGAAGTTTAGGTTAAAAGAGGAATTATGTTTATTTTACACATTCTAATTGATTATTCATTAAGAAAACTTTAGAAGCAAGCTAAGAAACACATATAATCTGGAGTGTGATATCAAGGGGTTGGTGTGTCGTGTTATACTTATAATCCCCTTGTCAACATTTAGTATGCATCTCACTTGAATTTAGGTACATATTGAGAACAGGAATCTGCTAACTAGGTTCATAGCCCATCAAATTTATTAGCTGCATTGTTTTATTCATGAGCATGTTCAACTCCTTGTTCAAATATTTTCTCTTTGTGTTTTGGATCCTTCTAAGCAGCACATTGATGACAATCAGGAGGACCAACACACAAGGTTTCACAAACTCAACCAGTACTCAAGGTAATGTTTACAAACTCATGCTATTTGGCACTCTTGGAGCATACACAACAACAAATCAAAAAGGGGAATCACAACACCATACTTCATCTAAACCTTTGCTAGACCTTTCACAAGGTGACAATGTCATAAGCATTCACATAAAACCCTTTCAGTAACTTAGATCCTTCAATAATAGATCTTTCCTTCATAGGCTGCACCATGCTCTTGTAGCCATTCAACTATAGACTATCACTCATAAATCTCCAGATAGACCTCCAATCAATACTGTGGAAGAACCTTTAGATACCCTTTATTCTATTTTAAAACATATCAAAGATTGAGATATCTTTGTTTTGTAACAACACCCTTATCCAAGGGTTGCTATACTACTAATTAGGCCTCTTTAGACTCCTTGATTAGACCAAGATTACCCATCATAAATTTCTCCACACAAAATTAAATCTAACCTTAAATTTATATTCATGACACACTAAAATATAAGGTTTCCAAAGGATTTAATGGTTCTTTAATGTGAAAGACTTCAAGTGGTAGTATTCTTTGCCTTTGACCATGACTGTTATACTCTGTTATGATAGAACTGTGCACACCAAGACTCAATTATTTATGATTTTGACAAATACACTTTGAAATAAGGTTCCAAGGCTTCTTGAAAACATTTCCAAACAATTACACCTATGGAGGACTATATCTCAACACTCAAAACACAAGAAATCCCCCTATTCACTATTACATGCAGTCTGAACATGAAAAACACAGAGCTAGGGAATCAAAATTTTGATAGAAACTTCTTTTTTTTTGGACTACCAATTTTGGAATATGAGAGCACACATTTAAATGAACCCTTTCAAAAAAATTTAGGACTATCCATCATGTCAATTGCAAGAAACACAATTTTGAATGTACACTATTACCCTAGAACAGGGTATTTACCCACCAGGAGAAATTTGTCTATAACTTTCACAAAACTAAATGGTTTTTAATGAAACCAAATGCATATTAAATATGATTCACAAGGCTATCACTTAAAATGGAGGATATTTTTCATGCATAGAATATGGTCATACAATGGTCTGAAATTAGAAAAAATGTTGGTAAAGAATAGAAAAACTGAGAATTACATTGAATTTCTTCTCATACATCATCCCCCCTACCTTCCTCAAAGTTTGTGAAGCTTCGAAATGCTTATATAAATCAAAAAAAATTCCTCAACCTAAATTTATAACTACCTGACCCTTCATATTCCTCTATTTGGCATTTTTTTAATATTTTTACAATTACATCATTTGACAATTTTTTACAATTTTTGCAATATCTTAAAATTGAACTCCTAACAACCTTCTAGGACCTATTCCTAGCTTGATGTGGCCATTTATACCTTATTACATCATGAGATCACCAATACTAAATCAAAAACCTAGAATTGCCTCATGGAGGCATGCTCATGCTAGGGTGCACCTACACCACACATTACCCTTGAGACTCAAAAGATGTTGAATGAGCTTGTTGACAAATGTGATGAAGTATCATCATGGAATAAAAAACCTTATCCGGAGTTATTTTTTCATCCTCCATATATTCATCCCTTTGTAACAAAAATTGTTCAGTTGTATCCAATGCTAGTGCTTTCAGATCTAAGTAACAAAACAACTAATGCAGGAAACGATCTTCAGAGAGATATGGAATCGTGATGGATTCTTGCAATTTTTGGGCCAATACTGTCAATGCTAGATGTGGCTCTTGTTAGACTCGTCAGAGATTTTTTAATGATGTTGACCTGGTATGTATGTGGATGACATCCTTGTTTTTATAACCATATAGTTTTAGTTCTGATATACACCATAAAGCTATATATTCCAATTTATAATTTCATCTTTGTTTGTATAACATATAGTTTAATAGTTGAAAATGACATCCTTGTTTTTATAACCATATATTTTTAGTTTTAATTTCTATTGCAACAATCTTGGAGATGAATTTAGATGTAGTGTGGCAATCAAAACATACTTGAAGGTTCTTAACAACTCTAATAGTTGTACCAGGGGCCATGTTTAACAAACCAAATGCAATCACTAACTTTTCACTATGGTGGTAGATAAATGATTCTTTATACCCTGTTGCCTTCATTTACCAAGCCAATTTCTCCTACTTTGCATAGCTCTACCATGTTTGTGGATGTGATCTATCTCCTACACAAAAAACATCTACCATTTTATGGTCTCCAATCCAACTACATCTAGGTATCCTTTTAATTCCTCTATCTTTCATCAATCTCTTTACTATTTGAACCTCGTACAATTTTTTTAGAGAAGAACATAAGTTGCAACATTTTTAGGATCCAACTAAAAAATAGTGTTGCTGGAAATACTCAGCCTATATTCATATATGATCCACATGTACCACATATTTAACTAGCATTTTAGTAATAATGTTTAGGGTTTCCTCAATATAGCCAACACGGGAACGAAGTTCAACCATGCACACCTAATGATCAACTATATATGTAAATTGTAATGCAATAAGGGTTACTGATGTGTGATGTATGTGCAACCCTCATCCACTAAACCTACATGACTGCATGCACCTAGAACCTAAGAAAAGCTTACAATGTTCGGATGTGTTCTAGAGTGGTTCATTAATTCAAATATTTTGAGAGGTTCCTTGCAAAATTCACTTTGTGCACATTTTGTAATCAATCATTTCATTCCATGAGATAACATCTCTTTGAGGCATTATGTCAAACAATTCAGGTGTTTTGTCTATGATTCCACACCTTGCATATATGTCTACCAGAGCATATCCAACTATAACATCTAGGTATCTTTTTAATTCCTCTATCTTTAATTCTTTGCTACCTTGGTTGAGTTCTTGAGTTTGTTAATGGAAAATTGGTTCATCAAATTTATGTGAAGGCCAAAGAACTTTTCCTCTACCTTCACCTTTCTATTATATTCTTTCATTGACTTGTTATAGGAGGTTATATTTCATTTAAGTGATTTGATCTTGTTTGTTTGATGATTTGATAATGGTCCCATAATCTTGGTAGACCGGCATGGTGGGTTCAATATCCATATATTGATCTTTCAAAAAGGTCTCTATTGTTAGCATGGGAATCTCCAACATAGAGCCTTTTTCAAAGGGATGCTAAGGTGTATGATCCTTATTGGGATAGAGGTGCAACAAGTCTGTGTTAGGGTACTTTTTTGGCAATGGAAATTGTGGCTACTTGGCACAATCTAGTGTATTGTAGCATATTAGTAGATCAAGCTACCAATCTCCTCAACCATCTATAGAAGGTGTCAATCTTGAGAGGAGAAAATTGTGGCCATTGATGGAAAGTAGGAGGCTAGGTGCATATGATATCTCCACATGGCATGAACTAGTAGATTTCAGTGATGTTTTCACTTCAATGAATAAAACCACTCAACACTTTAATCATCCACAAATCAGCCGTAATCACTAATCTTTGGGGCAAGTTGATTTGCACTTTCAATGTTGATTGATGTTTAAGTAAAGCCTATAGATATTAAGCAGTTTTATCAAATGGTTTTGGTGAAACCATGTGGTGTGATCTAATGAAATTTGGTGGATGTAGGTACTTTGATAAATCATACCATTCAACACTTTAGTAGTCTACTGATTTGCTGAAGTTGTTGATCTTCAAGGTGAATCAAAGGGTATATAGTCAACTGCAAAAACATAAGTTTACGGACATGTCTTGGTTGGCTTTTGAAGTCAAAGACGTTCAAGTAATTTTGGGCTGAAGAGAAGATCTCCCTTGAAGATTAATATTGACATAAAATTGATATAGAAAATTAATTGAGTGGGGTTAGAGTGCATTATAAGGGATGATCAATTAGCTTTTGCAGAACCATGTGGTGTCATCTGGTAGGTTTTGGTAGATTGGTCCACCTTTGGTGCAGGAGCACCAATCCACTTCAATTGAATTTGATCAATTTTGTTTTGTGATACATTTTCATAGGGGTTTTAGGTATTTTGTTGAGTCAAAAAGGTCTAAATGGACCATTTAGCATGTATTAGGTGATCATATTTGTAAATGTGCAAAATTGTCAAAAGATGTATAGAAATGCAAAATTGTAAAAGTTGACAAAATGCAACTTTACGAAGGTGAAAGGTCCTAGGTCATATTTTGGTGTGTTTTGAGTTTTGAGTCATTGGTTAAGGTATTTTTTTCATGTTTTTGTGGGTCCCCAAGCGCAATTTGTTATATTTTGTCACATTGTAAAAAAAATTGTTATCTTGGGGAAAAGTTGCAAAAACTACACCCTTGCGAAGTCTAACGGTCATTTGAATTCAAGAGGTAATTTGAACCATTTGAGGAGGTTTTTTAGTGTTTAAAATTTTTGGATAACCTCAAGGCAAGGAGATAGAAACTTTTTTTTTTTAAGAATCCTCAATAAAAACTCCATGTTTGACAGTAATTTCTGTAGTTGTAGAAGGTTGTACATGATAGTATAGAAGTATATTGTGCTAAAAATGGTGGAATTTAGTGTAGACCTATCTTATCTTTAATTTGAATCTATTTTGGAGGTTTTTTATTGAATTTAAGGAGATAAATTGCTAACTTTCTGTAGCCGGGTCTGTAAGTGTAGATTTAAGGGTTTGAGGCTCCATTAATGGCATAAGGCCCATTCCACATTTTTTCCTCCTTGTTGCTAAGTGGAATGGGCTCATGAAAGTATTATTAGAATGGTAGGGTGATAATTTTAGGCATATGAAATATTTGGGAAAGTTTTGAGGACTATCCTGAGGAAAATTGGTGAATTAGGGCATGAAAGTGAAGGGATTATGAGGGAGTTTGATGAAATACTTTGAGAATAGGTTGTGAGATGGTTTTTTGGGATTTGGAAAACATATTTAAGAGTGTTGGAGGTGGTGGAAAATTTGTGTGAGGCTGGGAACGTCAAGTTCAAATAAACCCTACCCCAAACAAGTGAAAGGTGAGGGTTTCAGGTACAACAGCTAGATGAGGGTTTGTCTTTCCAAAAATTGTTAAATTGGGACATTTTTTATTTGGTATGAAGGTTTGAGAGGTTATTCAAAATTGGTTGCAAGAATTAGGGACACTTCCTTTGGAAAAAGTGACCTAATTGGTCTTCTAGGACAATGTAGTTTCATGAATTTGAATGAGATGTTCCAAGGTGACCCATGGAGATTTTTGGATATGTTTTAGTATGCTTTGAAGGGTATCTAAAAGTGTCAATGGTTTTATTTTTGTGAGGTTATTTGTGAGAAAATTTGAGCAATTTGGGTATGCAGACCTACTAGTGGAAAAAAAGAGCTTGTGTGAAAGGAGTGTTTTGTTTAAGTTTGTGAATCTGGTTGTTGATTTGAAACCACTTGGATTGTGTTGGTTTAGTTCAAATTCATCAAGCTCTGCATCAACCTTCCACCTTGGTAGTTCATCTATCCATTGATATCATTGATCATCAAAGCCAAATCATCTCAATTGTTAATCTTGTCTTGTGTTTAGGCAATTAAGGTGGTGGATCCAAGTAATGAATAGGCAACATTTGAAGGACACTTTGCATAGTAATATTAACTCTTATTGATCAAGGATTTTTCTTGTAAGGGTATAGTTTTAGAGGTATACCATGATTTGGATGCCAAGTTGCTACTTAGGAAGATGGTAGCTGAGAGTTGATTTTTTCCCATAGTGTTCATGGAAACTAAGGAGATTGACTCCCTAAGTTATGGGTTGTATTCTAGCCATTTAATTAGCATTATAAATCAACAAATTTAGATCTCTCCAAGCATCATGTGTTTTCATTTGAGGAATATTTTTCCCTGTTCTATATAAAATTTGATCCAAAGGAATGTCCTATAGTGCATGAGGTGTGGGCATCATGATAATTGAGCCCTCCAAGTATTGAATTTCTCCTTTGAGATGCAATGTGGAAATTAGAACATACTTGAAGGTTCTTAACAACTCAAATAGTTGTACTAGGGGCCATTTTTAACAAACCAAATGCAATTGCTAAATTTTCATGATAGAAGAGTCTATAGAGGACATAAATGATAGTATAAAAATCATAAGGATATGGCATGCCCATGATAGAAGAGTCTATAGAGGACATAAATGATAGTATAACAATCATAAGGGAAACTAAGAGGTAATGAACACAAGAGGAAAAGTATTTATGACACAAATGCATGAATGGTTGTAGGTATGGTGATCATAGCGAGACCTAAAGTATGACTTGAGATCATAGTAATGACAGACATGAAGACCTAAAGACAATAACTTGTTGTTGGCCAAGCAAGGATTTTACATTGTTGTGGTCTATTCTTACCACCATGCATAATAGAATATGTTATTTTTGAAGTTTTCACCTTTTTGCTTGCAAATGTTATAGCATGACTCATTTGCATTAGCACAACTCCAATCCTTCACTTGAAGCATTAGAATTTACCACAAATGGTTGTGAGAAATTGGGAATACCAAGTATTAGCATGAGCTAATTACTTTCTTAAGCTTCTCATAAGTTTCTTGAGTTGTGTCACTCCATAAGAAGGCTTACTTCTCATCTTTATTTTATCAAATATAATTTTCAATGCTTTAAATATCAAAATTTTGGCTTTAGGGCTGCCTTTGTGTTTTTGTTGGGTGAAAGCTCTTTTTCTTTTTTTCCTGTTAGGGATTTATGGTACATTACTTTCTCTTCTAATCATTTTATACCATTTATTGCTTTATTTTAGATATAGTTGTTGTAGCTGTTATTTTGGGAAATAGAAACTTTTAAGGGCGTGTTCATCTCTTGACTCGTGCAAATTACCTTGCTTCTCCCCCAATTGTGGTTGCCTATGCTCTTGCTGGAACTGTAAGTTTTTCAATGAAAATTATTGTTTTACTACTACATATTTAATATTATAGATCTAGTGTGGACTTAAATGTCATGATCTGGACTTGGAATACATGTCATCTTTGATTTGTAGGTTAACATTGACTTTGAGATAGAACCAAAGTTAGTTGCATAATGCATGTTAAGACTTAGCATCAGAGTTTAGCTATAGAAAAAGAAAAAGAAAAGCTAGAGCATTTCGTTCTTGTTGTTTGACCTCTATAAATTTCACATTTTTGTAACTTAAAAACATTTTTATGTGGTTCATGTAGGTTTGATTGCCCTAAAGTGTGTTCTGATTTGTTTCTTAAGTTAAGAAAATATTTCATCATCTGTGTGTCCTCCTTGTATTTCATTCTTGCTACTAAATTGTCATATTATATTGCTTCCTCCCACTAGAATTGTAGTTGTTTGCAAGTTCACTATAGTATTGTACATAAAATTCATTATCAAGAGGAAAGGTGCCTATTAAAGAAAGAAGTTCCATTTTATTTTTAAAATCATGAATATCATATGGGATCGTTAGATCAAATATTTAAAGTAGGATTTGTAGTCATTTCTTTACTACATTTTGATTCTCTATCAAATTCAAAATTCAACAAAAAAAGGCTCTATACATAGAGTAAAAGGAATTAAATTTACATATATTTCTCCTACTAAACTAAACAATGATATTACAATCAATGCATATACAAATCATGGGATAGAATTTTAGAACAGGAATGAAGTATAAGAGGGTAATTCTCTTTTCCAAATTTTAATAACTTAATAGTAAAGACTACCACAAGAACACAATACTTACCAAAATGGAAAAATCTATTCAAAATGAACAACCAAAGAGGCTTACCTAGAGATGAAATCTCTTTTTTCATTAATGATCCTTTCACTAGCAGTGTACCTAGAGATTGCTCAAAAATATAAACTCAAAATGCTCTCTTGCAACAATCTTGGAGATGAATTTAGATGCAGTGTGAAAATCAGAACATACTCAAAGGTTCTTAACAACTCTAATAGTTGTACCAGGGGCCATGTTTAACAAACCAAATGTAATTGCTAAATTTTCACTATGGTGGTAGATAAATGATTCTTGTTTTTTCTAACCACGGCATTAAGTAAAAGTCTTGAATCTGGAAATACCCTATTGCCTTCATTTTCCAAGCCAATTTCTCCAATTTTGTTCTTGTTTAGTATTTATTTTTGTTGTTGTCAACCTATGAATTTTTTTGTCCTTCATGATTTTGTGGGGCTTCTAACTTGGTTCACATGATTTTTGTTTTGGACCAGGTGGATAGAGCCAAGGTTGTACAGAAAATGTAGGTGCCAACTGCAGCTGAATGTCTTCAACATCCTTTTTTCCAGGTTCTTTTAAAAAAAAAAATCAATACTATGTAGTTCTATATTTTATTGTTTCTATTTTATGACTACATGGTAAATGGAAGTCTTTGGGACATTCTACATGGTGAGAAAATTATGTTATGCAGAAACATGATACATTTATGAAATATGAATCCAATCAATATTTCTACCATCTGATCAAAATAGATTGGGGAGAACCTAACAAACATTTTAATTTTTTGTGTAGGAACATCAAAGAAGATTAAATTAGACTGGGATACTCATCTAAAGATAGCCTATGGTGCTACAAAAGGATTAGCATATATCTTCATCGTGATTGTAACCAATGCATTGTTCACATGGATGTAAAGATATCTAACATTATTTTAGATGACAACTTCAAAGCATATTTGTTAGAATTTGGCATTACCAAGTGAATTTCCTCAGCCAAAAATCACACCTCCACCTATTTTATGGGTACTATTGGTTATATTGACCCTGAATATGCAAGAAGCTCAAGGCTTAATGAGAAATCTAATGTTTATAGCTATGGTATTGTTCTTCTAGAGTTACTAACAAGCAGGAAAGTTGTGGACAATTACTCAAATTTACTTTAGTTGGTAGGATTCATGATTGGTGATAAAGAAGCCAACAAGATATGAAGATGAAGAGGTAAATGATCAAATTTTTTAAGGGATATTTCAATGGTAAGAAAAACAATGAAGTAACAATTAACATGGTCATAAGATGATAATAATCAGAATGAGGGCAGCCCATAGATGATTGGAGCTTTATCACAATCATAGAATGAAAGTTCCTTTGCAAATATGTATCGTGTACTTATGCATTACAAGGGTAAGGAATTGTAGGTTATGATATAAAAGAACAGTCATGCACAAATCACAATTAGAGGATCAACAAGCATTACAAGGGTAAGGGACTATAGGTTATGATATAAAAGAACAGTCATGTTCTTATTCTTTTGTAAGTTATTCAACAGCATAAAGGCAAGGTTTTGTAGTAGATTTCAGCTAGTTCTTTTCTCTCTCAGCAATGTATTGTAATATTTTCAAGTTCTTTCATGTTGGGACATAAAATTGTAACTCCATTTTCAAGCTTATGCAGTTGAATGTAATATATTTTTGATTAATAAAATAAGTTATTTTTAGCTTCTCAAAGTTGTTTTATTGTGAAAATATTTTAGATAGTTGATAAGTAATCTTCTTTATTAATAGAAACCAATAAATAAAAATGACTAAATTAATGACTAAATATATGTCTAAATGACTAAATATATGACTAAAGTAATAGATAAATTAATGACTAAATATTTGACTAAATTGATGACTAAATTAATGACTAAATAAATGACTGCTATGACTAAATAAACAACTAGTTAACAACAATCAATGACTAAATTAATGACTAAATATATGACTAAATTAATGACTAAATATACGACTAAATATATGACTAAATCAATGACCAAATCAATGACCAAATCAATGACTAAATAAATGCCTAAAATAGTTTAGTCATAAATTTGGTCACGTTATAAATGACCAGCAATAAACTACTAATAGTCATGTGACTAAAATTAGTCATTTATATGCAATTTTTAGTAGTTATTTAGTCATATATTGTTGTTTGTGACTAGTGAATGTGTATGAATTTTAGTTTAAATTTGTGTTTAATTCATGATTTTTAATCGTATGTATGCTTTGTGTTGGTTGTTTTTTTTGGGGGGAACCACCTAAACTCTGAAGTCCTCTAAAAATGCAGCCAACCATAACTATTCAAGAACTTTCAAAGTTGGTGGCCAACAAATGAGTAAGGATTTATAGGCCCTTACTCCTACTCTTCGGTCTCTATGGGACCTAGGAGGGTGTTATTATTCATGTTCATTTGATGTCAAACTTATCAAGAACACTTCAATGCTACATAATGTAGATAAATCCAATTTATTAAAGACTTGGATAGTCTTTGAACAAATTAACATCTATTGCTAGGAATTAGGTAGTACTTTGGGTCCATTCATTCTAATTGAAAGTTTTAATAATTTGGTTCTCATTTCAAATCAATAGCCAGACATACCCATAACCATTCACTCGCAATATTTACTTAACAAATAGACCGGTGCTTCATCAATTGGGAAGATGGAGCCAGATATATAATAACATGTAATATACAAGGTACTGATTCAAATATCGATGGACTATTTCCATAGTACTTTGCAATATGAAAATTCACAATTCTTGAAACAAAACTTCTTACCGAATCCTATGCAATTTCTCACAAATCTACAACCCTCTTTTAGCATTTAATCAACTCTTTAAGCTAAAGCAAGAAAAAGAGTCATACATCCAGTCTAACAACTGAAGATAAATGAGAATACCCTTGATATTTTCATTGATAACTTGAAAAAAGGAACATAGGAGAGTATATATATCATAATTAAGATTTGTTTCGATATTAGTAATTTCTATAAAACTAATTTTAAGACTCATACCCAAGACAATTTACAGTTTTATTCATACTTATATATTCATAGTATACTCCTAAGCCGAGCTTCTACTTGAACTATCTATGACTTTAAAATCCAAACCACTATAATTAGCCTTGAAATCCCTTTTATAAAGTAAGGGAGCAACAAGCATTGGGCTAAATTACAATTACATTTACCCACATTTCACTTTAATTTCACCAGTCTTCAAAATATTCCCCAGGTAGTTGTAAATAATCATTTGTTGCACAAGGGAAAGCAAAAAATATCAAAAACCGTTTGTTGGGGAAGCCCACCAGCCTTCCAAAAGGCATCACATCACAACATCAAAATTGTACATTCATGTCAACCACCTAAAGTCACCATCAATAACAAAAATTAGAAGACAACAAGAACCCAGATTCACACACACCAGCCAAGAGATACACGTCAGCACAAAGGAAAAAAAACACCTAAGAAACAACTCAAGAGGGGAGCAGGTGATATTTTGCCTAGTCAGCAAAATAAGAATGGATTACAAATGTTGTTTAAAGGGTTTGAAGCCACTAAAAATGGATTGAACACCCATTCCACCATTATATATCTTTTTATCTTGGTGGAATGGGTGAGTTAGGGTAGGATTAGATGTCTATGGAGTTTGTTTGAGCAGGGAGGGTGTTTAGATGAATTTTTTATGCTGCCCTAGGTGAGTTTCCTTGAGGTTTTGCTTGAAAAATGATGGCTAAGTATAAGATTTTGGTAAAATTGTATTGCTCGAGGTTGGGATATGATTGGATAAGAATGTGTAGGCATATGGTAAAGTGTGAGATTGGTTTGGGAACATTGAGTTTCAATAAACCCCCTTGAAACTTGTCAAAAGTGAGGGTTTTGGGAGTAGGTGACTTGGTGAGTGTTTCCCTTGAGAAAAGTGGTTTATTTTGGCTATTTGTGGCCTAGTAATGATCATGCAATAGTTATTTAAGGTTGGTAGCACGTATTGATTGGCGATGCTTTGTAAAAGTGGCCTAATTAGCCAAGGAGCGCAGCGTAGCAACATTGTTTTGGAGGTGTTGGTCCAAAGTGACCTATTTAGGTTTTGAGATATGATTTTGAAGGAATTAAAGGGTGTCTAAAAAGGTGCATGGTTTTTGGTTTTATGAAGTATTTTACAAGATAGGTTCAATAAACTAGGTTTGTAGACCTACAAGGGAAACTGAGTGATTGGGTGAGAAATCAATGAGTTAAGGTTTTGGGTGATTGAACGGTTGTGGAAATCAGTTGGAATTGTGTTGGTTTAGAGTTTTCCTCTCTAATTTGTATCATGATTAATGAGGAGTTAGATCAATAGAATTATTCCTCTCTTGACAATCACCTCTATTGTCTGCTCCATTTGTAATAGGTGTATTAAATCCACCAATACTTGCAACCTTATATCCTTTCATCATTGAATATCTCAAGTTATTTTCAATATTCATAGAAATTTGATATGCCTGGTATAATTTTTTGGGTTCCTTATCTCTCAACCAATAACTCATCTTACTATCAAATGCACCCAGATACACAACCAAACATTTAGCATCATTTGGTCTAATACTTTCTATAATGTCCATTATTTCCTGTGAGAATCTAAGGTTGAAAGAAGGAACCAATTCATCCTTATTTCTATGGATTTCCATTAAAAAATTCTTACCACATTAGGGTTTACCCTTTCACCAAATTGTTCTACAAAGGTTGCCACAAACTGATTCCATGAAGCAATAGAACAATCATGCACAAATGACTGTTAAGGTTTTGGGTGACTGAACAGTTGTGGAAATCAGTTGGAATTGTGTTGGTTTAGAGTTTTCCTCTCTGCTCTGCATCAGGATGAATGAGAATTTAGATTTGTAGAAGTATTCCTCTCTTGACAATCACCTCTATTGTCTGCTCCATTTGTAATAGGTTTATTAAATCCACCAATACTTGCAACCATATATCCTTTCATCATTGAATATCTCAAGTTATTTTCAATATCCATAGAAATTTGATATGCTTGGTATAATGTTGTGTGTTCCTTGTCTCTCAACAAATAACTAATCTTACTATCAAATGCACCTAGATACACAACCAAACATTCAACATCATTTGGTCTAATACTTTCTAGAATGTCCCTTATTGCCTGTGAGAATCTAAGGTTGAAAGTAGGAACCAATTCATCCTTATTTCTATGGATTTCCATAAAAAATTCTTACCACATTAGGGTTTACCCTTTCACCAAATTGTTGTACAAAGGCTGCCACAAACTAATTCCATGAAGCAATAGAACATTCATGCACAAATGACAGTTAGAGGATCAACAAGCATTAGAAGGGTAAGGGACCGTAGGTTATGATATAAAAGAACAGTCATGTTCCTATTCTTTTGTAAGCTATTGAACAACATAAAGGCAAGGTTTTATAGCAGATTTCAGCTATTTCTTTTCTCTCTCAGCAACGTATTGTAATCTTTTCAATTTCTTTCATGTTGGGACAGAAAATTGCAACTCCATTTTCAAGCTTACACAACTGAATGCAATATATTTTTTATTAATAAAATAAGCTATTTTTACCTTCTCATTGTTGTTTTATTGTGCAAATATTTTAGATAGTTGATAAGTAATCTTCTTTATTAATGGAAACCAATAAATAAATAAAAATGAAATTAATGACTAAATATATGACTAAAGTAATGAATAAATATATGACTAAAGTAATGACTAAATTAATGACTAAATAAATGGCCAGTTAACAACAATCAATGACTAAATTAATGACTAAATATACAACTAAATATATGACTAAATCAATGACTAAATCAATGACCAAATCAATGACCAAATCAATGACTAAATAAATGACTAAAATAGTTTAGTCATAAATTTGGTCATGTTATAAATGACCAGCAATAAACTACTAATAGTCATGTGACTAAAATTAGTCATTTATATGCAATTTTTAGTAGTTTATTTAGTCATATATTGTTGTTTATGTACTAGTGTATGAGTTTCAGTTTAAATTTGTGTTTAATTCATGATTGTTAATAGTATGTATGCTTTGTGTTGGTTGTCTTTTTTGGGGGGGGACCACCTAAACTCTAAAGTCCACTAAAAAGTCAGCCAACCATTTATATTCAAGAACTTTCAAAGTTGGTGGCCAACAAACGAGTAAGGATTTATAGGCCCTTACTCCTACTCTTCAGGATCTGTGGGATCTAGGAGGGCATTCATATTCATGTTCATTTGATGTCAAACTTATCAAGAACACTTCAATACATAGATTAATTCCTACATAATGTAGATAAATCCAATTTATTAAAGACTTGGATAGTCTTTGAACAAATTAACATCTATTGTTGGGAATTAGGTAGTACTTTGGGTCCATTCATTCTAATTGAAATTTTTAATAATTTGATTCTCATTTCAGATCAATAGCCAAATATACCCATAACCATTCACTCACAAGATTTACTTAACAAATAGACTAGTCCTTCATCAATTGGGAATATGTAGCCAGATATATAATAACCTGTAATATATAAGGTACTGATTCAAATATTGGTGGACTATTTCGATAGTACTTTGCAATATGAAAATTCACAATGCTTGAAACAAAACTTCTTACCAAATCCTATGCAATTTCTCACAAATCTACAACCCTCTTTTAGCATTTAATCAACTCTTTGAGCTAAAGCAAGAAAAAGAGTCATACATCCAGTCTAACAACTGAAGATAAATGAGAATACCCTTGATATTTTCATTGATAACTTGCAAAAAGGCACATAGGAGAGTATATGTATCATAACTAAGATTTGTTTTGATATCAATAATTTCTATAAAACTAATTTTAAGACTATCATATAAAAGACTTATACCCAAGACAATTTACAGTTCTATTCATAATTATATTTTGATAGTATACTCCTAAGCCGAGCTTCTACTTGAACTATCTATGACTTTAAAATCCAAACCACTATAATTAGCCTTGAAATCCCTTTTATAGAGTAAGGGAGCAACAAGCATCGAGCTAGATTACAGTTACATTTACCCACATTTCACTTTAATTTCACCAATATTCAAAATATTCCCTAGGCAGTTGTAAATAATCATTTGTTGCACAAGGGAGAGAAAAATATCAAAAACTATTTTTTGGGGAATCTCACCAACCTTCCAAAAGGTGCTACATCACAACATCAAAATTGTATATTCACGTCGACCACATAAAGTCACCATCAATAAAAAAAATCAGAAGACAACAAGAACCTAGATTCACACGCACTAGCCAAGAGAGACATAACAGCACATAGGACAAAAAACACCTGAGAAACAACTCAAGAGTGGAGCGGGTGATATTCTGCGTAGTCAGCAAAATAAGAATGGATTATGAACGTTGTTTAAAGGGTTTGAAGCCACTAAAAATGGATTGAACACCCATTCCACCAATAGATATCTTTGTATCTTGGTGGAATGGGTGATTTAGGGTAGGATTAGATGTCTATGGAGTTTTTTTTAGCAGGGAGGGTGTTTAGATGAATTTTTTATGCTGCCCTAGGTGAGTTTCCTTGAGGTTTTGCTTGAAAAATGATGGCTAATTATAAGAGTTTGGTAAAATTGTATTTCTCGAGGTTGGGATATGATTGGATAAGAATGTGTAGGCATATGGTAATGTGTGAGATTGGTTTGGGAACATTGAGTTTCAATAAACCCCCTTGAAACTTGTCAAAAGTGAGGTTTTTGGGAATAGGTGACTTGGTGAGTGTTTCCCCTGAGAAAAGTGGTTGATTTTGGCTATTTGTAGCCTAGTAATGATCATGCAATAGTTATTTAAGGTTGGTAGCATGTCTAGATGGGTGATGCTTTGTAAAAGTGGCCTAATTGGCCAAGGAGGACAGCATAGCAGCATTGTTTTGGAGGTGTTGGTCCAAAGTGACCTATTGAGATTTTGAGATATGTTTTTGAAGGCATCAAAGGGTGTCTAAAAAGGTGTGTGGTTTGTGGGTTTATGAATTATTTTACAAGATAGGTTCAATAAACTAGGTTTGCAGACCTATAAGGGAAACTGAGTGATTGGGTGAGAAATCAATGAGTTAAGGTTTTGGGTGATTGAAAAGTATTGGAAATCAGTTGGAATTTTGTTGGTTTCAATTTTTTCTCTCTGCTCTGCATCATGATGAATGAGGAGTTAGAGCAGTAGAATTATTCCTCTCTTGGCAATCACCTCTATTGCCTGCTCCATTTGTATTAGGTGTATTAAATCCACCAATACTTGCAACCTTATATCCTTTCATAATTGAATATCTCAAGTTATTTTCAATATCCCTAGAAATTTGATATGCCTGGTATAATGTTGTGGGTTCCTTGTCTCTCAACCAATAACTCATCTTACTATCAAATGCACCCAGATACACAACCAAACATTCAACATCATGTGATATAATACTTTCTATAATGTCCCTTATTTCCTATGAGAATCTAAGGTTGAAAGTAGGAACCAATTCATCCTTATTTCTATGGATTTCCATAAAAAAATTCTTACCACATTAGGGTTTACCCTTTCACCAAATAGTTCTACAAAGGCTGCCACAAACTGATTACATGAAGCAATAGAACAAGTAGGCAAAAATGAAAACCAATTTCTAGGATCATACTTCAAATATTGAATAAAAATTTTCATGAAAATATCCTCATGATTTACTTCATAATCTCCCATCACATCCACGAATGTTTGCAAATGCTTAGAGGTTGATTCTTAAATTTTCCCTGTGTATTTGAGCAAATGTTTCCTAACATTTTTAGGAATTAGGTTAGGGAAACCCTTGATACCACTAAAATCCAATGGCATATATCTTTCAATAACAAAATCCCTTTGAGGATATTGTAAAATTTGATTTCCTTGCATATCTTACTTCGTATATCATAGGGGAAACCTTCTTATGTTCACTATCCACTTATTATCAATATTCACATAACTACCTCATTCACTAATTTAACCATAATCCTAAGATACAGGTTAAACCTTGTTATCTCAAAACTTTCTCAGATGCATAATTCTGAAACAAACATATTTCTCAAATCATTTTTATATTACACTTTTAGAAGTATGAAAAGGATTACTAATATTCCCTTTCTTAATGCAATTTCATTTAATAGGGAATCATTTATTTTCAAGTTTTGAAAATTCTCATAAAACTACTTTTTCATGACAACTTTTATCTAGATTATGAGAACACCTGGAAACTTGTGGTAGCTAGTGACTTTCCTTAGTGACTGAATATCTTTTTAGGTATGAAATTCTCTTCACATCTTTTAGCATGTTACAGAGTCACCACCTCCTTTGATAGAGGATTGAACTTCAAGCAATATGAAACTCCTTTGATGATAGATTTCCTTTTGGGTCTCCTCCAAGAACAGAGTCACACAAATTCTTTGATAGTTGCTGTAACAAAATCACCTCCAGGTCTGAAAACTTCTCAATATTTGAATCAGATATTCAGATTTACCAACTTCTTGACTCAAAAACAATCTGCAATTAGGATTCCTTCTTTTATAATTTTCTCATAGTTCTCCCCAGCGTTTCCACCTTTTTCTTAGTTGTTCAGATGGGAAGATAGGATTCTACAATTGTCAAACTTTGGTTGCAAACTGTTTTGATACTTCAAGGACTCTTAAGGTAGGATGATCTTCTTTTATAAATTTCTCAAAGTTCTCCCCAATGGAGTCACCATTTTGTTGGTTATTTTTTTAGGGGAACCACCTAAACTCTAAAGTCCTCTAAAAGGGCAGCCAACCATTTATATTCAAGAAATTTCAAATTTGGTGGCCAACAAATGAGTAAGGATTTACAAGCCCTTACTCCTACTCTTCAGGCTCTGTGGGACCTAGGAGGGTGTTCCTATTCATGTTCATTTGATGTCAAACTTATCAAGAACACTTCAATACATAGATTAATTCCTATAGAATGCAAATAAATCCAATTTATTAAAGACTTGGCTAGTCTTTGAACAAATTAACATCTATTGTTGGGAATTAGGTAGTACTTTGGGTCCATTCATTCTAATTGAAAGTTTTAATAATTTGGTTCTCATTTCAAATCAATAGCTAGGCATACCCATAACCATTCACTCATAATATTTACTTAACAAATAGACCAGTGCTTCATCAATTGGGAAGATGGAGTCAAATATATAATAACTTGTAATATACAAGCTACTGATTTAAATATTGGTGTACTATTTCCATAGTACTTTGCAATATGAAAATTCACAATGCTTGAAATAGAACTTCTTACCAAATCCTATGCAATTTATCACAAATCTACAACCCTCTTTATCAACTCTTTGAGCTAAAGCAATAAAAAGAGTCATACATCCAGTCTAACAACTGAAGATAAACAAGAATACCCTTGATATTTTCATTGATAACTTTCAAAAAGGTACATAGGAGAGTATATGTACCATAACTAAGATTTTTTTTATATTAGTAATTTCTATAAAACTAATTTTAAGACTATCATATATAAGACTCATAACCAAGACAATTTACAATTCTATTCATACTTATATTTTCATAGTATGCTCCTAAGCTAAGCTTCTACCTAAATTATCTATGACTTCAAAATCCAAACCACTGTAATTAGCCTTTAAATCCCTTTTATAGAGTAAGTGAGCAACAAGCATCAGGCTAAATTACAGTTACATTTACCCACATTTTACTTTAATTTCACCAGCCTTCAAAATATTCCCCAAGCAGTTGTAAATCATCATTTGCAGCATAGGGGAGAGAAAAATATCAAAAACCATTTGTTGGGGAAGCCCACCAACCTTCTAAATGACACTACATCATAGCATCAAAATTGTACGGTCACGTCAACCCCCTGAAGTCACCATTAATAACAAAAAGTAGAAGACAACAAGAACCCATATTCACACACACCAACCAAGAGAGACATGTTAGCACAAAGGAAAAAAACACCTAAGCAACAGCTCAAGAGGGGAGTGGGTGATATTCTACCCTAGTCAACAAAATAAGAATGCTCGTTCGGTGTCCTTATTGAAATTGGGGTGGCCATCACCACCTCATCCTCGGAGTCAGTCAAATCATTCAAGGCCATGAGATACTAGTGATAGCTAGAGTCAGTCTCATCTCCATTGTCATATGGATCATCTAAGACTTTGATGGGAGATTGATGTCATCCCATAAAAGCTCGGTGATACATGTTTTTCCTTTCAACCTCCCTCTCAGGTCTTTCTACCTTCTTTTCCTTTCCTTTGACCAGCTCCTTAGTTATAATTTGGCTCCTTAAATGATATGTGACTTCTTTTCAGCTCTTTCCTTCTTCTTCGGTGTTATTGGAACATCAAGCACATACTGCTCCTCTTTGGACTCAGCATTTTGAGACTCAAGAAGTCTCCTGGACCTACACACTAGACTAATAGAAATGCTCACCTTACCCATTGTTTGATGGAACAATTCATAGACAAACAACCCTTCTATGTAGAACAACAAGCTCAAATTCTGTAACTATTCAGTAAACCTTGTGTGCTCACTCCCAGACTCTCAATTATCTTGAATAGAAAATGGTGAGAATAAAAAGCAAGGAGTCACCAATAAATAGGCCAGTTGTAGCATGAATTCATCAATATTCCAAGGAAGATCGCACAAGAGAGCCACCAACCAGCTGCCCCGATTTTTGAATCTGATTCGTTGATCACATATTGTGACAAAATCAACAAGCAATTAATCAGAATGGTTAATTATGACACAAAATTAATTTTGCATGTGTTTGATAATTTTTCCCAATCAGATATCTTAAGTGGATAAACATCACTCAATCTTCATAATTAATCACATACTTTTCCTGCTAAAACTTGTCATGTCACATTTACCCGTTCACCCATGGGAATTAATTTTCTCACAAATCACCACCACAAGATAGCGGGAAGAAATCATGATTGATCTATTGGATGTTGTGGTTGTGTTGCTGATATGTGGTTGTAATTGATGTCAACACTATTAACATTGATGATTTTGAAGGTTGTATATGTCAAGGATTGTAACGCCCCGCCACGCAACCCTAGAGGAAGTTGCAATTAACTACTTAAACGGAATAAATTTTTTTTTTTAAAGGATAATTAATGAGTAATTCCATTAACTAATGCCAACAACCTCTAAGGTTACGAGACAGAGGTTATATAGAACCTCAACAAAACATGAATATAAACTATGACATTTATTTCATTAATAAATTAACACATACATTCCAAGTAAGATGAAATAACAACAAGCATAAGATAAGACTTTCGATTTCATTAATCCATTCAATAAACCATAAGGTTACAACCACTCATTCCCCGAATGAGGAAAATCCAATAATATAGGGTTACAATTACAAATTCCACCTCGATAACAAGAGGGGTAAAGATTACAAGAAGAACGAAAAGGATAACAAACAAGAACTACAACTGAAACAACCACGAGCTCTCCAACTAGAAGTCTCATCCACACGAACAAGGAGAAAACCCAATGGAGTAAGGTGCACGTTCCACCCAACCAAGTGGAACCTAAAGGTCCACCCTCCATGCTAGGAGATAGTAATCAGAATCTCTAACCAAGGATGTCTACCTCTAGACATAGGCTAGCATAACCATACTGAAATAAATAGAGTAACAACATTAAATCACAAGGTTACAATGCTTCCAGAAATTACTTAATCAATTGCATCATTGATGCGAACATATTGTCGACCTAGAAGTGTCATCACATCGTCACATAGGTTATCCTAGTGAGTCTTCCTAGGTCCCAGCCCCCATCTCGGGTTATCCTAGTAACCTCTAACGACTTTCGGCCCCTCATGTAAACCAATGCAGAATTAGTTATCTTTTGTGGTGACAAGATAACGATCTTGTCATTCAAGGCCTTCCCATCTCAACCCAAGTCTTTACAAGCCCTTTTGATCATGAGAGAGGCATAATTATCTTATTAAATGTTTGATGCTACATGATACTCTAATCATTTAATTTAGTTATCACTGGATTAACTAACTTACAACGAGTTATCCTAGCACCACTTTGTGTGTCGGCCCTCATTACAAGCCACTCCTCTAAGACGAAACATGGAACAACTCCACAACCCAAGGGTACACAAGTGCTACGCAAGGATATCACATCCCTAACCATGACATACAGTTAACACACACTACCATTCGTGATAACCGGGAAACAAGCTGGTTATGCACTACCCAAGGCCATCTATGGTTGACTACACTGTACGACAACCCACAGACTGAAATCCCAACCAGAAGACTTGTTAATTATGAAACCCACACTTCCCAATGATACGCATGTAGATCAATGCAAAAACTAGAATCAAATCTACTTTGGGTTCACTAAACCCATGTCCTAACTAACATTCAATAATCCAGTGCATTCAATAAACGGAATTAATTACGCCACTTAAAAAAAAATGTTTTATTCCCATGCAGCATTTAAAAGCATAACACATTGCTCGTGATCCCATAATTCACTTTAAAACAAGTTCCCATTTTTTTAAATAAAATATTATTCCATAAACAATTAACCCCATTAAAAATATATATATTTCCCTTTTAAATAATGAAATAATACAATAATATACTTCTTTTAAAAAAAACATTAATATTTAAAATAATAATATGACTATTATTATTAAAAATTTCCATAATTTAATAATTTAATAGTCATATTAAAAAAATATTACATGCATTTAACCATATGAAGGATAAATAATATTAAAATAGTAAATTTTAACATTAAAATATTATAATAATTATAATATTATAATATTATAAAAATTATAATATTTTAAATTAAAATATTATTATTTTATTATCTATTTTTTAAAAAAATTTAAAACACCAAGGGCGGCCTTGGTTCGCACGCCAACCCTAAGGTTGGGTCGTGCAAACCTCAAATTTCACGCCCAGTTTTCAGAAGAGGCTAAGGGGTTGGCCCGGCCGCGGAAGTCACCAAGCGACGACGAAGGAAGGGTTTTGGTGGTCGCAGAGGGCGGCGCCATCGCTCAGAGGAGTCGTCACGGTTCCACACGGGTGGCGCTGGCAGCGTCGCCACCACTGTGGTGGCCGCTGCTTGTGTAGCTCGCATGGGCCACAGACGGTGGGGGAGTGGGTGCAGCGGCGGGGTGAGCCCCCACTCGCCTGCCCTTTTTTTTTCATTGTTTAATTTTTATTTTTTTATTATTTTTTTTTCTTTTCAACTGTCTTTTATTTTTATTTTTTAATACACCAAAAAAAAAATGATAGTCCTTATAATATATTTTTTTTTGAAAAATCAGAACTTAGAGAGGTAAGAAAATAACATAATAAAATTCTGGAATTAATTTTTTTTTCATTTTAAGGAAATTTGGCCAGCATAACCCTACCATAGGAAAATTATAAAAAATATAATCCAAGCCTACATAGATTAACCTATATATATATATAAATAATTTTAAGCAGCCATACAACCATTTGAAGACTATAAAAAGATTGAAGAACAATGAAGAATTGAAACAACCATAAAGATTTAACCTTTCATTACTCAACACAATTTAACTCAACAAAATTACAATTAAACAAGGTGTGAACCTGATTCTTTTGGAGTATGTTGATGAACCTGCTGCTACCTTGAAACCCTCTTGAGCCCTTCAGATTCCACAAGCTTTTCCTTCAAACCCACAAAATCAGCAATCTTCCTCTTCTCTTTTCCAATTTTCCGAAAAAACTCCATGTTTAAAAATTGTGAAGAAATTCAAGATAATGCAAAATTTCTCCAAAATCCCACAACAACTCTCATAATTTTTTTGAAAACAGAATAGCAAAAGTCTTTCTTTTGAATTTTTGAATTTTAAAATTAGCTTTTAATTTATTTTTCTAATTTTTCAATTCCAATTCAAATTTGCATGCATTTTCAAAATGAATAATTTTAATCCTTTCAACATGAATAGCTTAATCAGTTAATAATTAAATCTACCATAAGATTAAATATCAAATTAATTAAATTAAATTAGTCAATAATTAAATCACAAATCCTACATTATTCTAACTCCCCAAATAGACCGAAACCAGTCAAACTGAACACAATAGACAACTGGACCATACTAGGCCTGACGACACACTACAACTAGGGTGACGACTCGACGCAGAAATCCTAGCTACTATCTCCCAATCGATTGTTGTTGGGCAATGGACACGCTCGAACCTGAGAAACTATGTGGAGACGATGTCTTATACCTATCAACCTACAAACACAGAATATATCCACATGCAATAATATGTCATAAATAAGACACACCGTGAAGAGGAAATCACGAGATCGCAGGGCACTCGCAAGCGAGTGGTGCAATACCATCCTGTTCACCAATACAATAGTTCTAACTAACACATCTAACATAGCAGCATAATCAAAAGCATGAAACATCATAAATTAAATATCCACATATGTTAATTCCAAACATGTCATAATAATCATATCCAAATGTAATATCACCACATCAAAATACGTCATGATAAAACAGTGATCCACTGAAATCAAGTACATAGTCCAAGTACAAAGCAAAACTAAAGCATAGAGAGGAACAACATAGTTCGCACAATAGATCAAAACGGAGGGGTATTACAAGGATATTGAGAAAATTATAATAAATATGTTGAAGGATGTCTGTGAAGCTGTGAAGTGCTATGAAGTTCAGCATGGTGGAAAATTCAGTATGTGTGTATTCAACTATTGCACTTTAAAGGGTTTATTGTTGAGCCTATCTAGTTTATACTCCAGAAGTTTCAGAGGTGCGCATCAAGATTTGTGCAAGTTTTTTGTTTTTGTGTTCCTACAGTTATTTTGTTACTGTAGTTGATGCTTCTGGTAGAAGAGAATGTGATTCTGATAATTTCAGTTGTTGTGTATGCTTGTGCATTGTTCATTGATGTTTCTAGATCATGCTCTATCCTTTTTGCATAGAGCACTTCATGTGAAGTGCTATGAAGTTCAGCGTGGTGGAAAATTCAATATGTGTGTATTCAACTATTGCACGTTAAAGGGTTTATTGTTGAGCCTATCTAGTTTATACTCCAGAAGTTTCAGAGGTGCGCATCAAGATTTGTGCAAATTTTTTGTTTTTGTGTTCCTATAGTTATTCTGTTATTGCAGTTGATGCTTCTGGTAGAAGAGAATGTGATTCTGGTAATTTCAATTGTTGTGTATGCTTTTGCATTATTCGTTGATGTTTCTAGATCATGCTCTATCCTTTTTTCACACCTGTGTTGATTGGTGTGATCATGATCAAATATTTTTCCGTTGTGTGTTTGGGTTTTCATGTTCCTAGCCAACATGATGGTTGTAGCATGTTGTGGATCCTTGTGGATTAATCTTTTAATGTTTGGAATGTTTGAGGAAGTTGTTTTAGGTCTTCACTATGTTGTGACCGACTTTTTTCGGTGCACATTGAGATTTGTTCATGAATTGGGCCGACAGTTTGTAATTTATTCTTTTATTTTTGGTCGACAGAGTTGTTAATGTAATTCCATGTAGCAGATATATAAGAGTGATTATTTTTTTCATTTGTGGTATGTGATCATGAAGTGTGTATGCAAAATGTGTGAATAAAGATCAGGTCATTCACTTTCAGAGAAGAGTGTGAAGAAGTTTTTTTGTGCCTAACCGGAACTATCATCAGGCTTTTGAAGAAGCTAATTTCTTAGTTCATACTTTTCAAATGGATTTAATCTGAATTTTTTTGTAAGGCAGTGAGCTCTAGGTAGTGTGCCTAAATGCATGTGCATTGCTTATTCATTTTCATTATACTTCTAACAGGGTATAATCTTGTGGACTAACATCCACTGTGGTTTTTCCCCTAACAGGGTTTCCACGTATAAAATCTTGGTGTTCTTGTGTGTTATTGATTCATGCTTTCATTGTTAACTATCAGATCTGAGATTAAAGGTTAATAAGGATAAATAAGTGTTAATTTCTGTGACAACTGATTCAACCCCCCCCCCCCTCCTTCAGTTGTCTATTCTTATTTTTCCAACAATTAGTATCAAAGCAGGTTCCTCTAAAGAATTTTAATAGCTTGAGGTGATCTGAGATGGAATCATACAAGAATGATAGTCCTAGATTCAATGGTACAAACTACTCTCTATGGAAGGTTAGAATGGAGTGTCATTTGAAGTGTATTGGTGAACCCTTCTAGAAGATTACAAAGAACTCATATATTATTCCTTGGAATGGTCCCTCTACTCCTAATGAGATCAACGAAGCTGAAAATAATATCAAGGCTATAGAAGCATTATTCAGTGCTCTAACTGATTTAGAGATGACAAATGTAATGGGTCTGAAAATAGCATATGAGATTTGGAAGAAGCTAGAGACGTTGTATGAAGGAGATGCACAAGTGACAGTTGCTAAGCTACAAATTCTAAAAGGCAAGTGGGAAAACTTGAAAATGAGTGAAGATGAAAACATTATTTCTTTCATGCAAAAAGTGAATGAACTAGTGATGGGTATTAGATGTGTCGATGGAATCTTGGATGAAGAAGAGATTGTGGCTAAAGTGCTCAGATCATTACCTAATTCTTACAAAAAAAAATCTCATGCTATTGAAGAGCTGAGGACAACAACAAATGTGACAAGAGACATGTTGATTGGTAAGCTTGCTACCTTTTAATTGAGTGAATTTGGTGAATCTACTCCTAAGATAGAATCTACATTCAAGGCTACTATATCCAGAAGAAACCAATAGAGATATGATCCAGGAGAAAGTTCCAGAAAGACATTCAAGTATGAAGATGAAGAAAGAGAGTTAGAAGAGTTGGAAGCATTGATTATGAAAAGAGAAGCCGAAGGACAAGGTAAATATAAAGGAAAGTTGCCTATTAAATGTTTCTCTTGCAATAAGATAGGTCATTTTGCATCAAGGTGTCTTGAAAGAGTTCCTAGGTTCAAACCTGATAAGCCTAGATTTCAAAAGAAATGTTATTATGTTGAAGAAGGTGTTACTGATGATGAATCTAATAAATAAAATGGAAATGAAGATGGATGGGTATTCATTGCTATCAAGTAAAATGGTACGGTGTCCACTAAATCTACTAGAGATAAGAATGTTGAGAAAGCTCTTGTAGAAAAAATTGAAGAAAATGATGAATGGGTAATTGGCAATGGATGCTCACATCATATGACTGGTGACAAAATCAAGTTTATAATCTTGGAAAAATATGACAGTGGTGTTGTAATATTTGGAGATAACAATGTTGGTGTGATTTGTGGTAGAGGCACTATTTCTCTTGGTGGTAAATATAATACTGATGATGTCCTTTATGTTGAAGGATTGAAGCATAACCTATTGAGTGTTGGACAGATGGTAGACAAGGGATACAATATTCAGTTCAAATATGGTAAGTGCAGGATACTAGGAAGTTCTAGAAATGTAATTTCTTTAGGTACAAAGACAAGAGGTAATATTTTTCACCTGAGTGCTGCTAGTGAAATTTGTTTAATTGCTCAAGTTGATGTAAGTTGGTCATGGCATAGGAGGTTGTTTCATGTGAATTTTGATAACATTTTCAAAGTAATCTCCACTCAAATAGTTAGAGATCTTCCTGAGTTAGTGAAGCCTACTAACACTATATGCAAGGAATGTTGGATGGGAAAGCAAACTAGAATTTATTTTTAGAGAAAACAACATCATTCTAATGGAGTACTAGAGCTGGTGCATATTGATCTATGTGGTCCCTCCAGAATCAGAAGTATACAAGGAGAAAGGTACTTTATGTTTCTTATTAATGATTACTCTAGGATGATATGGGTTGCTTTCTTGTGAGAAAAACATGAAGCATTGGAAAATTTCAAAAGTTTCAAAGCTATGGTTGAGAATGAGATAGGATTGAAGATCAAGTGCTTAAGGTCAGATAGAGGTGGTGAATTCACTTCCTGGGAGTTCAATTCTTTCTATGAAGAGCATGGAATCAAAAGATAGTTATCTGCTCCCCAGACACCTCAACAGAATGGAGTTGTTGAGAGAAAGAACAAAACAATTCTAGATGCTACTAGAACTATGATGTTGGAAGGTAATTTTCCTCATATCTACTAGAGAGAAGTTGTAAGTACTGTTGTATATACTATCAACCGAGAAAATGTCAATGGTAATTTTGGTAAGACTCCTTTTGAATTGTGGTTTGGTTATAAGCCTACTGTTAAATATTTAAAAATATTTGGAAGTATATGTTATATCAAGAGAGATGAAGATATTGGCAAGTTTGATGCTAGGAGTGATGAAGGAATATTTTCAGGTTCTTCTACTAAGAGCAAGGCCTACCGGTGCTATAATAAAAGATTAAGGAGAATGTTTGAAAGTGCAAATGTCAGAGTTGATGAAGACACTGTTAGATCATCCAGATACTTTGGATATGATTCAGATGATCAACATGATAGTACTGATAATGGAAAGAATGCTCAGACATAGAATCAAGTTCAAATTGTTTTGGTGAGTCAAGAGAATTAAGAAGGAGAAGCTAGTTGAAGTGCAGAAGAATGAACAGAAGAACCAGAAGTTTGAAAGAATCCCAAAATTCAAAAGTATGTAAAGATAAAACATTCTGAAGATCAGATTATAGGAGACAAGAACAAAGGTGTTTAGACTAGAAGAAGAATTGTAGAAGAATATTGCCTGGTTTCCAAGACTGAGCCCAACAATGTCAATGAAGCATGTAAAGATGAATATTGGATGGAAGCAATGAAGGAAGAACTGATGCAGATAGAGAAAAATGATACATGGATTCTTGTTCCCAGACCTCACGATAAAAATGTGATTGGAACCAAATGGATCTTTCGAAATAAGCTAAATGAACAAGGTGAAGTGGTCAGAAATAAAGCAAGACTGGTATGTAAAGGGTACTCACAGATGGAAGGTATTGATTTTGAAGAAACCTTTGCCCCTGTTGCTAGAGTTGAAGCTGTAAGATTATTTCTTGCTTATGCTATTTTTAATAACTACAAAGTCTATCAAATGGATGTAAAGTTAGCATTTCTAAATGGTGAGCTAGAAGAAGAAGTATATGTTGAACAACCGGATGGATTTCAACTAATTGATAAAGAAGATGTGGTTTTCTGATTGTAGAAAGCATTGTATGGACTCAAACAAGCCTCTAGAGCCTGGTATGCTAGATTGGATAAATACTTGTTGAAGCTTGGATTCAATAAAGGTATTGTTGACAGTAATCTGTATTTCAAGATGGATCAAGATAAAGAGTTGATTATTGAAGTCTTTGTTGATGACATCATTTTTTAGGGTGATGATGACTTATGTATGAAGTTTGCAGATGAAATCAAAAGTGAATTTGAGATGTCAATGATTGGAGAGCTGAAATTCTTTTTAGGATTGAAAATTACTCAGTTAGATGATGGAACCTTTATATCTCAGCCCAAATATGTAAGAGAATTACTAAAAAAAATTGGCATGGAAGACTCAAAACCAGTTGGTACACCCATGGTAACCAAATGCAAATTAACACATAATGATGATTCTCCTAAAGAAAATCAAACAAGATATAGATCAATGATCGGTGGATTACTTTATTTGACTCAGACCAGACTAGACATCATGAATGTTGTATGTATGGTTGCTAGATATCAAGCTGATCCAAAGGAATCCCATGTGAATGTTTTGAAGAGAATTTTCAGATACTTGAAAGTGACAATTGACTTTGGTCTTTGGTATCCTAAAGATGATGATCTTACTTTGAGCACCTTTACTGATGTTGATTGGGTAGGAGATGTGGATGATAGAGAAAGTACTAGTGGTGGTGAATTCTTCTTGGGAAGAATTTGGTGTCTTGGTTAAGTAAAAAGTAGAATTCCATTTCCTTATCTACTACTGAGGTAGAATATATTGTTGCTGCAAACAATTGCACTCAAGTAATATGGATGAAGCAGATGCTAAGAGATATCAGAATTGAGTATAATGAGCTTGTTGCTATATTTTGTGATAATTCAAGTGCCACAAACATTTCTAAGAATCCGGTGTTGCATTCAAAGACAAAACATATATCTATCAAATATCACTTTTTGTAAGACAAAGTGAGTGATAAAGAAGTCAAACTAGAGTATGTACCTACAAAAGAACAGATTGCAGACATCTTTACTAAGCCATTTCCTAAGGATACTTTTGAGTATCTCAAAGGAAAGTAAGGGTTGATTTCCCCTCCTAATCTGAACTAAGATGCAAGTCTTTGCATCAATCCATGCAATCAGTCATATCTTGTTCTGGATTGATGTTGTGGTGACTACTACTCAAGGGGAGTAGTCAGATGATTTAGATATGTGATTTAGAGCATGTGTACCTTTTCCACTGATGTCAAAGGGGGAGAAGAGTAATGTGAAAAAAATTTATAAAAGAAAGGGGAAGAAGAGTAATTAGAACTAAGGGGGAGAAGATGGAAGAGTAATGTAAGGAGGAGAAGAATAGTTTGAAAAGAGTTAGTTGTGTTGATGGTATTTTTCACATCATGTGTTACCATCAATGCCAAAGGGGGAGATTTTTGGATATTGTGGTTGTGTTGCTGATATGTGGTTTTCATTGATGTCAACACCATTAGCATTGATGATTTTGAAGGTTGTATATGTCGAGGATATTAAGAAAATTATAATAAATATGTTGAAGGATGTCTGTGATGCTGCGAAGTGCTATGAAGTTCAGCATGGTGGAAAATTCAGTATGTGTGTATTCAGGTGTTGCAATTTAAAGGGTTTGTTACTAAGCCTATCTAGTTTATACCCCAGAAGTTTCAGAGGTGTGTATCAATATTTGTGCAAGTTGTGTGTTTATGTGTTCCTACAGTTATTTTGTTGCTGTAGTTGATGCTTTTGGTAGAAGAGAATGTGATTCTGATAATTTCAGTTGTTGTGTATTCATGTGCTTTGTTCATTGATTTTTCTAGATCATGCTCTATCCTTGTTGCACATCCACATTGAATGGTGTGATTGTGATCGGATTTTTTCGTTGTATATTTGGGTTTTCATGTTCTTAGCCGACATGATGGTTGTAGCATGTTGTGGATCCTTGTGTATTAATCTTTTAATGTTTGGAATGTTCGAGGAAGTTGTTTTAGGTATTCATTATGTTGTAACCAACTTCAGTTGGTGTGCATTGAGATTTGTTCATGAATTGGGCCGACAGTTTGTAATTTATTCTTTTATTTTTGGTCGATAGACTTGTTGATGTAATTCCGTGTAGTGGATATATAAGAGTGGTTGTTTTCTTCATTTATTATATGCGAGCATGAAGTGTGTATGCGAAATGTGCAAATAAATATTAGATCATTTGATTTCAAAGCAGAGTGTGAAGAAGTATTCATGTGCCTAATTGGAACTATCATCAAGCTTTTGAAGAAGCTAATTTCTCAGTTCATACTCTTCAGATGGATTTAAGCTGAATTTTTTTGTAAGGCAGTGATCCTTCCCATTTGAGCAGTGAGCTCTAGGTAGTGTGCCTGAATGCATGTGTGTTCCTTATTTATTTTCATTATACTTCTAATAGGGTATAATCTTGTGGACTAACATCCACCGTGGTTTTTCCCCTAACAGGGTTTCCACATATAAAATCTTGGTGTTCTTGTGTGTTATCGATTCATGTTTTCACTATTAATTATCAGATCTGAGATTAAAGGTTAATAAAGATAAATAAGTGTTAATTTTTTTGACAAATGATTCACCCCCCCTCTCAGTTGTATATTCTTGTTTTTCCAACATGATCCTCGAAATATCACCCGTACTCTATGTTGCCTCAAACTCTTCATCCCACATGTACCAATGTCTAACAAAAATGATAGTCGTAACTACAAGCATCTCCCAAATCTTGAATGTGTACCAAGGACTTGGTTGAAAGTTGGTGACACTCTAAATTTTAATACATTTTCGACAAATTTGGGAAAAATTTCTTCTCTGCCAAATTTTATTAGACCATCTAAACTAGTCCACGTCACCATTCCCACTAGCCTGCTCCCAATAATAAGCATTAAAATAAGAACCAATGGGGTAGCGAGGAACGGTGGAGATCAGGCCACATTGCTTTGTAATCACCGTAGATCTTCTTTTTGGCGTTGTTTACTTCTTGTAGAAGATATATGGCCCACCTTCAAAGATTCCACATGTCACCATGCTCGTGCAGCCATGTGACCTCTTCACCCTAATAAATAGTATGAACAAGCACATGGGGAATGGTCGAGATTCATCCTTAGTGATTGAACGACCAAATTAAACCTTCATTTCTACACATACCAAAAACTTTAGTTGATAAAACGGGGCCACCCCTAGGTCCATGAGACTTAAGCCTTAAGGATGAGGATTTTAAAACCTAAGTTTTAATCATAAAATACTAGGCCCGACCAAGGTAAAAATTTAAGACAGTTAACTTATAGATGGTGAACGACAAAGCTAACACAAGGGGCAGGTATGGAGAATGATTCTAATGGCTCAAAACATAACTTAAAAGACCAAAAATCAGGTATAGAATTCAATGAAATATTATAACACTTAGTGTTGATGTGAATATAATTTCTAAAAAGAGGGTTTATATCCTAAAACCCTAAGCCCTAACCCCAAACTCAGAAGCATAGAGTGATGACAAGGCAAGACATAACACATATTTTCAAAAAAATTAGGATCTCTATCACTTTTGACGAGAACTAACTCCTTGTTGCCAAATAAAAAACCCACAACCAAAGGCTTTCAGGTTGATAAGCAGGGGAGATTTTAGAATGACTAGGCACATGATAGTTGCAAAAAATGATGAAGGCGATCTTTGGAATGATCGACTAGGAATCATCAAAGCATTAAATAAGATGATGGAAGGGCGAAGGAGTTTATGATGAGCAAGGAAACTTCCATGACTATTTGTACAAATCATGTCTCTATCAGGTCATTAAAGTAGAGTTGTAAACCTAGTTGTCTTCTTCCATTTGTTTAAGTTATAGTTTTGATTACAGACTTTGTCTCTTTCTATTCTGAAGGATATTGTACACTTTCATTTAATTTTAGTTTTCACTCCTTATGCAAATAAACCTCCTCTCAAACCTATATAGTTGGATTGGTGGTTGAGGAGTGGATCTAGTTAGAGATACATGTGTTTCTAAAATTTCCACTAGACAATCTTGCATTGTTAGTTTTATGTTATCATTTGTAATGGATATGCATTCATGAATGAAAGATCTATGAAGATTCTTGTCATGATGTAAGAGTTTAGTTTTATACAATGAATATGTTTCATTTTATCGATATGTTTAGTTGATTCAAGTAGCACATATTTAGTTTATCCTGTGGGAACAATTACTTGGGCAAGGGCCACTCAATTTATTTTTCACCCACTTTTAATTTTTGTTGTTAAAATAAATGTTAATATTATTCATTCATTCCAGTCTAGATTCTTCATTACACGCATGTGAATGATATCTTGTTTTATGATTCACCTTTTGTATTGATTCTTTGAGTCATCCTCTAAAGTAGGTCAAGTAGTTAGGAGTAAGAGTTAGCAGTATTAATAAAGTTGTAAAGTTCAAGTTAGTAGTTATTAGTTACAGTGTTGAGTTGAAAGTACCCACAACATCAATAGCAAATTAAGTTATTTCCCTTGTTTTGTAGTTTATGCTTTATTATCATTTTCCAATCTTTATTGTTTTCCTACACATGTGTAAACCACCTATACTTGATGATATAGTCCATGTAGAGTCTTTAAATGCACATATAGTGCTAGCATCATCAAAATATTACAAATCCTTGGTTGATAATTTAATAAAGCCTTAGCAAGGGTTTAGTGGATTGTTCAGCTAGGAACCCTTCCTCTGAATTGTGTGTCTACACCAAGTTGACTAGAAATTAGTTAGGCCTTACATTTAGGATTATCTTATAATATTTCATTATTTTATATTTAGAATTTTGTCTTCAATATTAGGGTAATTAGGCTTTTAGTTATTAATAAAAATTATTTAATAATGATGTGTATGATTCATTGATCCAAAGAGCCACAAATATTGTATGTGGAGGTAGTGAGATGCTCTAGGAAGATTTCTCCCTTCAACACAGAAAGCTTTAGAGGATACTAGTGATCATAGTGAACAAATCAAGGGTATTCCTAAAGAAAAATCTTCCCTAACACCAATATCCACATCAAAAATAGAGGAAAATTCCCACACACAAATCATCACCATGGCTGATTTTGCAATGGAAAACCCACCAAAGCATGTAACTTTTGAGTTTCCCATTACCAACCAGGATAGAGTAACTGCATTGAATAAAAACCTCCTTTAGCATGACCTATCTTCTATGGTTTGATCATAGAGGACCTAGATACATTCCTATTTGAGTTTGATGTATTGTGTAGAAGCTATATTTACACTATAGGTGCACATAGGCTCAAACTGTTTCTAGCAGCCTTGAAGGATGCTACTTTGAGATGGTTTGTGGGTTTAAGAAGAGATTTTCTTCCTAATTGGAATTTTATGAAGACAACATTCCTAGAGAAGTACCAAGACTATAGAGGAATTGACAGAAAGAGAGATGAAATATTTAGGATGTCACAAAAGGAGGATGAATATTTGGAAGACTTCATGGAAAGGTTTCAGTTTTGCCTTAAGAAATCCCACCAAAATAGACTCTCTAATGAGTCTTTAAAATTGATATTCTTAAGGGGGATTAATGAGGATTGCATGAATGCTCTTAACCTCATTAGAGCAAGAGATATCTCTCAAGCACAATTTGAGGAGATTTGGAAGGCATGTAGGAACTATTTAAGGTCTTTCACAAAGAAGGTTAGAGGAGATAGGGTATCTTCCATCATCAAAACATCCAATGGAGTCTCTAGAGTTGAATTGAGTAATTTTTTATCCAACATAAAGGAGGATATTATCAGCCATCTAGCTACACAACTAGATACCCTCCATATCAAAAATAAGTAAGAGGGAAAAGAAGCTCTTACAAAATGTTGCCCACATTGTAGACAAAGAAGGACTAACTACAAATGCAAGAAGGTGGAAAGTATCTCTAAGGGGACATCAAACTTTCATGCATTGGAAGGAGAAGATAAACAAGTATTCTACATAGCTCAAATGAAACCATGGCAGCTAAGACAAGGTATGCCCCAAGATCATTTAAATCATAACATATCATGTCCTAGTAATAATTCAGATCTTCCTAATTGGAATCCTTAGTCTTGGGCCAATATGCAAAACCAACAATGACAATTCCTTAAACCAATTGGAATGAATAGCAGAAAAATATGTGGCCATCACAAAATTACTTAAGGACCTAACTATAATTCCCAATGGCCACCCCAAAAAAACCAATGGCAACCATAATGACAAAGAGGCCAGCAATGGCAAAACCAAAACATGAATTACCAACAACCATAGCAGCCCTTGCAGCCACAATAGCAAGCTATTATACCAAAACCAAAAAATCCAACATCACAACCACCTAGAGCACCTCAGCTACCAACCCAACCTACACCTAACCCCAATAAAAATCATATTCAATAGGCTTATGCTAACGAAGCTATTCAATACCCAGCTTATGAGGTAGAGGTGAGTGATGTCCACCTCATATCAAGGAAGACTTTAGTTGGACCTTCATCCCCTCAAATCACTGAATTGGTTGATGAATAACCCCCAACAAAGACCTTGGATAATCAACTTAAGGATTCTAAGTCAAATCAAGTCAACCAAACCAATCCAAGTCTAGAGCCTCCATTCCCTAAAACATCAATAGTTTAAAGACATCAAACACAAGCTGAAATAGACTTGTTGGGATAACTTAAAGATGTTTGTATCAAAATACCCCTTATCCAAGCCAACCAGGAAGAGGAAAGATCCTCAGACAATACAAGTCCTAGGTCAACTTGCAAACATTATGTGGGGAAATATCATTGTTTCCAAGTATGAAGACCTTGGGAATCTTGTGGTGGATGTAAAGATAAATGGCACTCTCATTAAGAACACCCTAATTGACTTGGGAGTAGATACCAATACAATGACCTAAGAGCATGATTTTTTTATAGTTGATAGAACTCATACCTACACCCATTTTTTTTTAGTTGGCAGATAGGTCCATAGTCAAGCCAGATGGTATCATTAAGGACTTGGTGATAACATTGGATTCATGGGAACCCTTCAGATTTTATGGTGTTGCAACCAAAGGCTAATCTTGTAGGTTACCCCCTCATATTAGAAAGATGATGGTTGGCAACAACAAACGCCTTCATAGGCTGCATATTTGGGAATATGATTATCTCTAATGGGAATGTGGCTAAGAAATTATTCCTTTATCCATCACCCTGCCACATGCAAACCTAGAACAAACCATTTGGCCTACCCTAGATGAGGAGGATCGATACTCCTTGCAAACCTTGATGACTATTGAACACAATCCATTGTTAGAACACAAAGATGAGAATGAATTGATATTAAAAATTATGTAAAATGAATTTGGTAGGGACCCATAGCATCAAGACTACTTGACATGTTTGTAGGATCCTCTATAAAATATTATCCCTACTAGTTAATTTGAGTCAATTTCCCAAACATTTCATAACTTTTTACCATACCAATGTATTCCAAACTTAGCAGAACTTGACATCTCATCAATGCAAACAACATCCAAGACTTTAGAGATCTTTCTAGGTAAAACATTAAACATTAATAGTTAATTGAATTATATACAACAGACATCACTGATAACTATGCTATAAGAACATGTAGCACCCTTTGCATGCTATTATCATGACATGAAGGGGATAGACCCATAATTGTGCATGCATAGGATTTACATCAATGATGATTTTAAATCCATAAGACAACCACAAAGGAGAATGAACCCTGCAGTCATAGACATAGTTAAAACATAATTGTAAAAATTACTTGATGCAGGCTTTATGTATCATATCTCTGATTGTCAATGGGCATCACCTCTAGTAATAGTTCCAAAGAAAGGAGGAAATTTGAGAGTATGTGTATACTATCAAGAATTAAATGTTGTAACTAGGAAGGAGAACTTTCCACTCCTCTTCATTGACCAAGTGCTTGATTCATCGGTAGGAGAAAAGTACTCCTTTCTGGATGGATTTAGTGGCTACAATCAAATTAAGATTGCCCTAGAATATCAGTATAATACAAAATTTACATGCCCTTGGGGCACATATGCTTATTATGTCCTACCATTTGGCCTATGTAATGCACCAGCCACTTTCTAGAGGATAGTACTAAGTATATTCTTAGACTTTTCACATGATTCCATGGAAGTTTACGTTGATGATTTCACAACATATGTGAATACATATGATGAAGTACTTGGAAATCTAGAGAAGGTGCTAAAAAGGTGTCATGAATGCAACTTATCCCTAAGTCATGAAAAATGTTTCATGATGATGACAAAAGGGATTGTATTGGGATTTCTTATGTCAAATGAAGGAATTCAAGTGGACCCCAACAAAATTGAAGTAATCTCAACACACCCTATTCCTCAAAGATAAAAAGATGTTAGAAGTTTCCTAGGACATGTTGGATATTATAGGAGATTCATCTAACATTTTAGCAAACTTGCAACTCCACTATTTGTTTTATTGTCCAGAGATGTAGAATTTGAATGGAAAGCTACTTGTTAGCACTCTTTTGAAGCACTCAAGGTAGCATGAACTAAAACCCTTGTCTTGAGAGGACCAAATTGGACCTTACCTTTCCATATCCATATAGATGCTTCTAATTTTTTTATAGGAGTTGTACTTGGGTAGAAGAAAGGAAACAAGGAGTATGCCATATATTACATTAGTAAAAATCTACAAGGGGCAAAATTCAATTGTAGAGTAACAAAGAAAGAAATGTTGGTAGTGGTATATGTAGTAAACAAATTTAGACATTATATTACAGTATATCCATTGTCCATACACACTAACCACACAACAATTAGGTGTCTCATGAACAAACCAATGGTTGGTGGTATCCTTGTAAGGTGGTTATTGTTTCTTTAGGAATTTGACATCACCATTGTGTACAAGCCAGGAAAAGTAAATATAGTCATAGATTTTCTATCCAGACTTCCAACAAAATTAGAAGAAGATGTTGTTGATGATTCATTCCCAAATGAGCATTTATTTTCTCTATCTCTGCATACACCATGGTTTGCAGTCATTTCCAACCATCTAGTAGAAGGGTACATACCACCTCATTTCTCCCTAAGAGAAAAGAGATAATCAGTTCACAATATTTTTCCATACTCCTAGATAGTTGGATACTTATTTTACACAATCCCATATAAAATTATGAGGATATGTATCAAAGAAGATGAGGTATATGACATTCTTATAAAATTCCATGATGAACCCTATGGTGGACACTTTACAGCAAAGAAAACAACTCAGGATTCTCACCACTATCTATTATTGGCCAACTCTTCATAAAGATGCGGTGAAGTACACAAGGGGTTGTGATAGGTGTCAGAGAATGGGAAGGCCAGAAAAAATAGATGAAATGTTATTGCAACCACAATTAGAAATAGCACAATTTGATAAGTGGAGATTAGATTTTACTCGCCCAATTTCACCAACATCTAACAATAAGGAGTACATATTGGTATAAACAAATTACCTTACCAAGTGGGTGGAGGTTAAAGATCTACAATTTTCTAGGGATGGTAATGTGGAAAAGTTTCTCTATGAGGACATATTTACAAGATATGGAGTTCCAAGGGAGATTATCACAGACCAAGTGATGAGTCTAGTTTTTGGGTTAGTTATGGGTTGAATCTATGGTTTATTTGTTGAATTTATCATGAACTTTAATATTACATGCTGACACTTTCATATATTTTCTTTCAAACCTTCAGACATTTGGGTTTAATTCCCTCTCTACCAGTTTTAATGATATTTGACTTGATATGTGAACTATCTATATTATCTTGCATGTGATTGATGGATGTTCTTTAAGATAATTTTAGCCATGAAGTTATTATCTATACTGGCATTTCCATGCAGACTTGATTGAAAATGCTAAGTTAAGGAATGCAGCTACTAGCTGCTCATGCAGAGGATGCACATGATGGTCAACTAGAGAATGGCGACAGAAGATTCCCTTGTCAGCTACATGTAACCACCCTATGCCAATCTTTAACAACATTGAGCAATGTGGGCATTACTGCAGTGGTTGAGTCCACATTTGGACCTGTGTGTCTAAATGGATTCCCCTGCATGTGTAACCGCTCCTCCACTCTCTTTCCTTATTTCCCTAAATGGCATCCTCTCAGTTAGTGGGAGTTGAATGCCCTTTTGTTGATAAATAAGGTTCGGATCCTCCTTCTTAAGGAGTTGATCACCAATTTATTGTATAAGCTGAGAATACCAGACACTCTTTTTGTAATTTCATTTTCCCAATGAATGAAATGAGATTCTAAATTGAGCATCTAAGTTTGTGTTAGTTTTAGAGGATACTCATCCAAGGGGGCCCACTTGGTGAGTAATTCATTAGCTTATATAGATTGGATTTAGCTTCTATTTAGTACTTAGTAAGAATCTGGCATTGATTATTCCTACAGCCAATAGAAGTCCATTCTATGATTGTTCCTGCAACCAAGGTGAGCAGAGTAGTTCCTTGTTTGCTACTCATATTTTCATTCCTATTATGCATGTTCAGCTTAGATTTGATTGATTAATGTCCAACATTTTCTTTATTTCCTTTCATGCAATTTACTTTCAGTATTAAGTCTTTCCTAGTTTTAGAAAAAAGGTGACTACTTTGAAGTTCCTAGTGCACATACTGTACTGACCCATTTCAAGTTCACATCCATGGGTTGACAATTTCAATGTACCTTCATGATGGTTAAGATGGCTATTCAGGTCAAATTTCCAATCTCTGAATCATGGTTGTAAAGGATTAAGTTATTAAGATCATTGTAGGAGGTTGACATTTTTGGAATCGTTGTCAAGGATGGTGTCAAACTTGGGAGTCCTTTGGAGTCATTGGTAGTTTTTTCTGCTATAGTATTTTTGGAGTTTGCTCTTAGTGTTAGAAGTTATGACCCACTATTCTTTCTCATCCATTCTTTGTGTGAGTTGGTTGATACTAAGTTGATACCATATGCATAGAAGAAGAAGAGATGCTTATGGAAGATTCCTTCCTAATAATCTAGAGCCATTTCAATTAGTAGAGCTTTCAAATCTACCAGAAATGAAGAAGAAGAAGAGCCACAACCCTTTGCTGATATATTCCCTGACTTGACCAGTTCTGAAGTTTCCCTTGAAGATCAAAATTTTGTTGAAGAACCCTTTATTATGTAATTTCATCAAGAAGGCATGGCTAATGCAAATGTAGACAAGCCTAATAGATAGAACCAGCCAACTTTCCCTTTTCCCATTGCTGAACAAAATGAAGTAGACAACCTCAAGAATATCCCTACTTCAATACTTCCTAAGTTCTATGGACTTATCATAGAAGATCCAGATACATTCTTGTTTGAGTTTGATATACTCTGTAGAAGCTATGACTATACCATTGATGCCCACAGACTTAAGCTATTTCCTACCACTTTGAAAGAGGCAACATTGAGATGGTTTATGAGCCTTGGCAGAAATAGTGTGCAAACTTGGGAAGATATGAAGACAAATTTCCTTAAAAAATACAAGGAGTATTGTAGGGGTAGTGATATAAGAGGAGGTGACATTTTCAGAATGCAGAAAAAAGAAGATGAGAGCCTGGAGGATTTCATTTCAAGGTTTTTGTTTTGTCTGCAAAAATCTCCACATCATACACTCAATGAAGACTCACAAAAGTTGATTTTCCTGAGAGGAATTAGTGAAAGTTACACTAATCTCTTGGACCTAATGGTAGGAGGAGATATCACTCAAGTCCCTTGGGAGGATATCAAGAAGATATTCTAGAACTATTCTAGGGTAGCTTCAAAGAAAGGAAGGGTCTACCAATCCTCTATGGGTAAGTCATCTTGTAGTGGAGTCTCAAGGATGGAGATTACTAATTTATTGGCAGATTTCAAGCAGGCTATCATCAACAATATAGCTACTCAGCTAGATACAATTCAAGCTAAGAAGAAACATGAGAAGGCAAAGGCAATATTGATAGAATATTATCCTCATTGTAGACAGAAAAAGAAAGACTACAGATGCAAGGTGATAGCTAACATTGACAGTAAGCATATTCCACCTAAATTCAAACGAATCCAGAATGAGGAAGAAAAAGTCTACTTTGTTGCACATAAAAGGCCATGGGCTTCAAGACAAGGTATGCCACCAGATCCATTATCTTTTAATGTACCATATTTTAATTCCTATTCATCTGGTAACCAGTGGCAGCCACCCTGTCCATCAAATTATGGAGGATATCCACCACAATCTTGGGGTAACCCTCCAAATGCCTGGTCTAATTATCAAATTTCATCACCTCAATGGTAGCAACCTCAGGGGAATTGGCACCACTTTCAAGGACCTTAGCAACCACCTCCAGGAAACTAGAAACAAACATCTCAATGGACAGGTGGTAAGTAATGGCCAAATCAGACAACCAGCTACATGCAACCATCTTCTCAACCTCAACAACCTGATTTAATGCCTCCATCTACTAATTCAAATGTAAATGTACCTAGACCTACTTAGTTACCAGCCCAACCCACACCCAACCCAAATAATAAACCATAGAAGCAGCCTGCATATTTTGTTCATCCAAACCAATTCCCTACATATGTTATGAGTTTAAGTGGCATATGTCTATATTCAGGAACAACCCTATCAGCTCTTTCCACCCCCATTATCACTGAGCTTCCTATGGAAGAGAAAGAAGAATCTCTGATTGATCCCATTCAGCCTTGTGCACCTCAAAATCCTAAACCCGCTCCAGCCAAGAAAATAGCACAAGAGCCACCATTACCCTAGAGATTGGAAGTGGCCAAGCAAAAGGAAGATAAGGAGGAAACCACTTTTTATATTCTAGATCAATTAAGCACATATGTGTCTAGATACCCCTGTTCCAGGCCATAAAAGATGTCCCTATCCATGGAAAGGCAATTAGAGAAGTATGCCTTAAGAAACTAGGCAAGAAAAAGAAGGACCCAACTATAGTTCATATAGTGGGGTAGCTTGTTGACATCATGCTTGGAAAAGTAACTATCCCCAAGTACAATGATCCAGGTAGTCCTATAGTTGAAGTTATTATAAATGGGATAAACATAAAGAATGTTTTGATTGTCTTAGGTGTGACAATCAATGTGATGACTAAGGACATCCTGCAGCAACTAAATATTACAAACATGATATCCACTCCTACCATCCTGCAACTTGCTGGCAGTTCCACAGTTAAGCCTAATGGCATGGTAGAAGACCTTGTGGTGATCTTAGACTCTTGGGAGTATCCAGCTGACTTCATGTTTCTTTCTCCTAAAGCTACACTTGGCAAGTATCTCATTATCCTTGGTCGGCCATGGCTAGCAACTACAGATGCTTATATTGGATGTCGATCAGGTGATATGACCATTTCTGATGGCAGGAACACTAAAAATCTTGTTCTTTATCCCCCTGCTCAGTCATCCCATGATAAAGATAGCTATGTATGGCCACATATTGGTGAAGAGGCTGAAGAATTTAACTCTATGGCACAACTTATGATGCTAGGAAGAAGTCCTTTCCTATAGCTTCAAGATGAAGATGAAGTGTTATCTAGTATCATTCAGAACTATTGTCAAGTAGAGGAGGCAACACCTACTTGTGTGTCTAGTTTTGTGGACCTCATACAAATACTTTTGTTAGTTCTACTTGATTCTCCTGCAGCCACTATTACCGCAGACAGACTTTCTACAACCACTGTCTTTGCGGACAAACTTCCTACAGCCACACTTCCAACAACCAAACTTCCTACAGTATCAGGTATGTTCCACCCAATGCTACCACATGAACTTAAGGTACCATGTATTAATGAGGTAGCTATGATTGAGTTAGTTACATAAGTACAAGTGTCTAAAGGAAAGTGTTTGAATATCAACAACAAATTGAGTGAAGGACAACAGTTGACATTGGAAAATTTGTTGAAAACCCATCAAAAATAATTTTCCTAGGAATACCATGATATGAAGGGACTCGATCCAAAGCTCTACACTCATAGGATATATATCAAAGATGATTGTACACCTTTAATGTAGCCACAAAGAATAATCAACCATGCATTAAGAGAGATTGTCAAAATAGAGCTACAAAAAGCTATTAGATGCAAGATCTATCTAGCCAATTTTAGACAGCCAATGGGTTTCTCCATTGGTGATTGTGCCCAAGAAGGGAGGAAAATGGTGAGTTTGTGTCAACTATAGGGAGCTAAATTCTGCTACTAAGAAGGACCATTTCCCCTTGCCTTTTTTAGATCAAGTCCTAGACTCTCTTGCAGGTAAGCAACACTTCTCTTTCCTTGATGGATTCAATGGTTACAATCATATTCAAATTGCACCAAAAGACCAAGAGAAGACTACATTTACATGTCCATGGGGGACATATTCCTATTTAGTACTTCCCTTTGGGTTATGCAATGCACCAGCAACTTTTTAGAGAGCAATCATCAACATATTTTCAGAAATCTCCCTTGATTGCATGGAGATCTATATGGACAATTTTACTACCTATGGTGAAATTTTGATAAAGCATTGAAAATTTTGAAGAAAGTTCTACAAAGATGTGAAGACCAGAATCTATCTCTAAACAGTGATAAATGCTTCATGATGATGCAAGAGGGAGTAGTACTTGGCCACTACATTTCACACCACGGTATTCAATTTGATCCTACAAAAATTGAGGTAATTACTAATCTGCACACACCTACAAAACGAAAGGATGTTAGGATTTTTCTAGGCCATTTAGGATATTATAGGCATTTTATCAAAGATTTCAGCAAGATAGCAACAACATTTTATAGTCTCTTGACTAAATATGTTGAGTTTCAATGGACAAACGGCTATGATAAAGCATTTTTTGATTTAAAGACAGCTCTGACTCATGCTCCTATAATTAAGGAACCTAATTGGGAAATCCCATTTCACATCCATACTGATGCCTCAGATTATGCCATAGGAGCAGTCCTAGGACAAAAAGAAGGAGCTATTGAAAATGCCATTTATTTTATCAGCAAAAACTTGCAAGGGGTTGAATTCAATTACACGGTAATAGAGAAAGAGATGTTGGTAGTGATCTATGCCTTAAATAAATTCAGGCACTATATAATGGGTTACCAGATCTTTATACACACTAATCATGCGACCATTAGATACCTCATGAAAAAAACCCTAACCTCGAGAAGGTTGGCCAAATGGTTGTTGTTGATGCAGGAATTTGGCATAACTATTGTGGAAAAACCAGGGAAGGCCAACATTGTTGCGGATTTTCTTTCAAGTTTGACCACATCAAAAGATAGTCGAGCCATAGATGACTCCTTCCCTGATGAAAATTTATTCTCCATTAGTGTGCAGACACCCTGGTATGCTGACATAGCCAATTACATTGTGACAGGGAGAGTTCCCCCTCACTTCTCCCCACAAGAGAGAAGAGTGATGATTGAAAAATCTTTCCCTTTTTCATGGATAGCTAGATGCATGTTTAATACTGGACCATATCATGTAATGAGAAGGTGTGAGAGGGAATATGAGACCTATGATATTCTACATGCATGCCATGATGAACCATGTGGAGGACACTTTGCAGCCAAGAGGACAGCAATGAAAATCTTGAACACATGATAGTATTGGCCTACACTCCACAAAGATGCAGGAAGATATACAAGGAAATGTGATAGATGCCAAAGGATGGGTAGGCCAACAAAGTCAGATGAGATGCCACTCTATCCCCAAGTAGTGGTCACTCCTTTTGACAAATGGGGATTGGATTTTGTGGGACCCATTGATCCTCCATCTAACGGTAAGTCTTATATTTTGGTATGCACTGATTATGTAACTAAGTGGGTAGAAATCAAAGCCATGAAATATGCCAAAGACAACAAAGTTGCAAAATTTCTTTATGAATAAATTTCTACATGGTATGGAGTGCCCAGAGAAATAGTAACTAATCAAGGAGCTCAGTTTACCTCAACACTTGCTACAACATTAATTAATGAATACAACATAAGGCACATAAAGTCCACTCCTTATCACCCTCAAGCAAATGGACAAGATGAGGTGAAAAATAGAGAGATTGAGGCCATCCTAACCAAAACAATGCATTTTCACAGAAAGGATTGGGCAAATAGATTATCAAAAGCAGTTTGGGCTTACAGAACCACCTGGAAGACAACCACAGGCTTCACCCCATTTGAGCTATTATATGGAAAGACAGCCATGATGCCTATTGAGTTCGAGCACAAGACCCTCAGAACTACAGTTGAATTAGGAATGGAAATTTATAAGGCACAGAAAGAAAGGATCATGCAGCTGAATGCATTGGATGAGATGAGAAAATCAGCCCTGCACTATATTCAAGTAGTCCAGAATCAAAGAAAATAAATTTCAGCCAGGTGATTGGGTGTTGCTTTATGACTCACGGTATCAGAATAATGCGGGAAAATTGCAGACAAGGTGGCTAGGGCCATATGAAATTGCTAAGGTATTTCCTAATGGATTTGTAAAACTCACCACCATTGACCCTGTCAAATTCAAATTACTAGTCAATGGACACCATCCCAAATTATATCATAAGCCAAATTCCAAATAAGAGTTACTGCAGTAGTTTATCCAGCATGTAGCACCCGAGCACAATTCCTACAACTGAGAAATTCCTGCAGCTAAAGGCAGTGGACCTAGTGTCCCTCCTTCCGGCTGATTAAGGTACGTACTTGTCATAATAAAGACTTCTACTTTTGTAGAAGTCCATTTCTCCACCCATCCACCCATCCATCCATCTATACCACCTTTCTCTCTCTTCCATCACTTCATTCCACCTCGCTCCATTTCACCTAATCATCATTAATTTCTTAATTATTACTTAAAAAGGAAAATGGTACTTTCTCTAAGATCGTTGCAATGAATCCTCTATGCCATCATGATTGTACACCGTAAAGTATGTGTTCATTAGTTGCATTTTTAATTATCTTTTATAGCGTTTCATTTAATTACTATACATTAGTATGGACGTTCACATACTCCCATTGTCAAATCACTTCTACCATTTCACATGTGTGGACACATGTCCAAATTTAGGTTGGGGGAGGGGTATGAAAGATGCAAATTTATTGTCATATGTCAATCCATGACCTGGCTAAGCTGATTTGAAATTTCATATATGATCTGATGTGACACTAAGTTGTCACCGCCATTTCCTTTCATTCCTTTATTACCATTTCTTGCCCTATCTTAATCCTCAAATATAAATGGTAATTGCTAAAAATAGAGTAAAGGAATTTTGTCGATAATTCAGCTAATAGGTGTGTAGGAAGGAATTTTCCTACAAACAAGAATCACAGAAGAAAATCTTACAGAGTAATAGATTGGTTATAGACAATGGGAGGCAGACTCATCTAAAATGAGCCCTCAGCTCATGACACTTTGTTTCAAGATGCACAGTGTCTAGCAACATTTCAAAATTGTGGTTGGATGGATTATTTCTTGAAACTGGACGGTTTTGACAAGAGGATTGCATTGGAGTTTTCCCAGACATTCTCGGATGGAAAATCCATTGTGAAAGGGCTCGAGGTTGTCATAACAAAGGAATTACTTACAAAGATAATAGGGTTGCCAACTGATGATGAACCTTACCCTATTTCAAGAGATGTTAAGTTAGCCAGGGCTATATTCATAGTGCATGGTGATCCCCCGATCACTATTGACAAACAAGGTGCTAAGAGACTCTCTATGAGTGAATCATGGAAGCAGGAAGTTGTCTACATCATCAAATATATCACTTGTGAGGGTCGATTGTCGAACCTATATTCGATGCATTTCAAATTGTTGGGTCATATGAGGCATGGAAGGAAGATGAATGTACCCAATATCTTGTACAACCTTCTCTCCATCATGGCAATGAAAACTCAGAAAGGTAGGAATAACTTTGTTTCACATTAAATTATTGGTTGTAAAATATCTACATGATGCTACACCTAGAATGTTTTGGGAGGATTTTGTAAACATTGATCAGTTCAGACCTAAGTGGTTGCAACCTAGGGTTTCATCTCGACCATATAGGTCTGGCAGAAAATTAAGCACGCTCGAAGCCACCCCCAGTGCTTCAACCTCTTTTGCTGATATGACTCCTCCTATAGCAAAAGGAGCTATAGACATTAGTTCCTTAAAAACTGAGCACTCTAGAAGAAAAATTTCTTCCTCAAATTTTGATGATGATGTCCCACTTGGGACCCTATTGAGAACTAGGGCCCAGAAAAGAAGGGCATAGGTAGAAAAAGGAAAAGTCAAAACCCAGCCTGAAGATAGGAAGGTTCCAAGTACTAGAAAGAGAAAGGTTGGCACTATTCATCTTGCAGCCAAACAAAAACATGAGAGCCCTTCTAATAAATCAACACCTATTTTTGATACGCCTTCAAGAAAAATACCTAGGCATAAAAGGACATCACATGAGAGTGTGGAGGCCCCAATAGGGTAGGAAACTGTTAAAGAAAAGGATGTGTTTGAAGAAGCAGCAAAGATGACCTTGGCAGATCTTGTTGCCATTACAGAAGAAGTAGAAACCTGAGAGCATGAAGAAAATCAAGAGCTTCTACAACAAGAAGAAGAGTTCCTATAGAAATTGTAGGAATAGGAAGAAGAAGTCATGCAACAGGAAGTGGAAGAAGAAAGTGTACCCCCGCGGTCAAAACCTCTTGGACTACCTGAATCAATGCAATTGGTACTATATGGAGCATCAACAAAGATACTGGTAGGAATCCATAATCCCCCTGCTTTTACAGTTCATGCAGCATTTTTAAATTTGTGGAAAGAAATACAAAGATGGGAGGAAGAATGGAAGAATGGAAGAAGGAGAAGAAAATACTGAAAAAGGAAATTGAAGAGAAGGATGAGATCATCAAGGACAAGAATCAAGAGATTGCCTCTCTAAAAGATAGGATGAACAATATTGTGAACTTGGTGCCACAAATTGTAGTATGCAAAACCCCACCAAGAGTTTATGCCCTGCACATAAAGGAAAAGTATCTCTTCTTTAAACTATCAAGACATATTTCAGGTTTGAATCCTTCAATTGAAACTTCTATGGAATTTTTCAATGCTTACAGAATTGCCTCCCCAGAAATGAAAATTTTTCTATGTGAATTTTATTTACACAATTTTTTTGTCACTAAAGACCAAGATTGGAACCTGCTACTTTATGTGGGGGACATCCAATTGAGAGAATTTATGTCATGTGTACAAAATTAAATCAGTTGGGGTGAACAATATAATGCTTATAAGGGGAAGGAATCAAGTACTCATTTGGCTATTAGAGCCAAATCCAGGAACCCCAAAAGAATTTATACAGACTAGAATAGAATACTCTTCAGACTAAGCTATGGTAATAGGATTATGCCTTGGATTGAGGTAGGGTATAGTGAATATGAGGTCAAAATAGTAGCAAAAGAGGATACTATGAGGAGATACTTATTTCAGAGATGGAACACATTAACTGATGAGCTAAAATAAGTTGAGCCACATTCCATCCACAACTATGTTGTTGCACTAAAAATAATTGAAAGGTATATTCAGATTGGGAGATCACAAGGGTGAGAATGGCTTCCCCTAACCTTTCAGCCACCTATCCTCATGTGGCCTGTACCAAATTTTAGATTCTTCTGATATGACATTACAGAGGAAAACTAGAGATGGAAGAGACTCAGCCGGTTGGGAGGATTCTACTGGAACCCTGATTCACCCTTAGTAGAAATGAACATTGGGCAATTATCAATTGTTGATTTCAGAGCCATGACTAAGCAGAAGCATAACTCTTCCCCTGCTAGAGGACAAGAAAAATGTTAAGTTGGGGGGAGTGATGACTCTAGTTTTTGGGTAAATTATGGGTCGAATATATGGTTTATTTACTGAAGTTATCATGAACTTTAATATTACATGCTGACATTTTCATATAGTTTCTTTCAAACCTTTAGACATTTGGGTTTAATTCCCTCATTTTTAATGATATTTGATTTGATATGTGAACTATCTATATTATCTTGCATGTCATTGATGGATGTTCTTTAAGATAATTTTAGCCATGCAATTATTATGCATACTGACATTTCCATGCAGACTTGATTGGAAATGCTAAGTTAAGGAATGCAGCCACCAGCTACTCATGTAGAGGATGCGCGTGATGGTCAACTGGAGAACGGCAGTGGAAGATTCCCTTTTCAGTCGCATGTAATCATCCTATGCCAATCTTTAATGGCATTGAGCAATGCGGGCATTATTGCAATGGTTGAGTCCACATTTAAATCTACGTGTCTGAACGGATTCCCCTGCATGTGTAACCGCTCCTCCACTCTCTTTCCTTCTTTCCCTAGATGGTATCCTCTTAGTAAGTGGGAGTTGACTACCCTATTGTTGATAAATAAGGTTTGGATCCTCCTTCTTAAGGAGTTAATCACCAAGTTATGGTATAAGCTGAGAATATTAGACACACTCTTTTTGTAATTGCATTTTCCCAATGAATGAAATGAGATTCTGAATTAAGCATCTGAGTTTAATCTAAGTTTGTGTTGGTTTTAGAGGATTCTCATCCAAGGGGGCCCACTTGGTGAGTAATCCATTAGCTTAGATAGATGAGCTTTATCTTTTGTTTCATACTTAGTAAGAATCTGGCATTGATTGTTCCTGCAGCCACTAGAAGTCCATTCTATGATTGTTCCTGTAGCTAAGGCAAGCAGAGTAGTTCCCTATTTTCTGCTCACATTTTCATTCTTGTTATGCATGTTCGGTTTAGATTTGATTAAGTAATGTTCAACGTTTTCTTTATTTCCTTTCATGCAATTTACTTTCAATATTAATTCTTTCCTAGTTGTAGAATGAAGGTGACTACTTTGAAGTTCCTAGTGCACATATTGTGCTGACCCATTTCAATTTCACATCCCTAGATTTACAATTTAAATGTACCTTCATGATGGTTAAGATGGCTATTCAAGTCAGATGTCCAATCTCTGAATCATGGTTGTAAAGGCTTAAGTTGTTAAGATCATTGTAGGAGGCCGCCACCAAGGACCCTAGTTTACATTAGAGTTGATCACAAAATTAGTTCAAGAGTATGAGATCAAACATAAGAAGTCCTCACTTTACCATCCTCAATCTAGTGGATAGGTGGAAGTCACAAAAAGGGAGATTGATAACATTCTAACCAAAATAGTATAAATTCATAAGAAATATTGGGCAGCCAAGCTGCCTAAGGTAGTTTGGGCCTATAAGACAACATGGAAAACCACAAAAAGGTTTACACCATATAAATTGGTGTATGGAAAGAAAGTAGTACTTAGTATTGAATTTGAGTGCAAAATTTTGAGAAAAATTGTGCAATTAGGTATGGACTTATCAGCATCACAGTAGGAAATATTACACAACCTCAATATACTTGATGAAATTAGGATGGAGGCAATACACGATACTAAAGTTACTAGAAATTAGAGAATCATATAGCATGATCAGTTCATCAAAACAAAGGAATTCAATGTAGGTGATTGGGATCTACTCTATGACTCAAGATATTAGGACTGCAAGGGAAAGTTACAAACAAGGCAGTTTGGTCCCTATGAAATCAGTCAAGTGTTTCCCAATGGAGTCATACAACTACATACAATTTTTGAAGTCAAGTTTGTTGCAAGTATGTGCAAATTGGTGTTTTCATTTATGTCAACAAACTTGTTTTGGCATTGGTGTCAACTATATGTGTTGAGTAAGATTGGTGTTGAAGATGAACAGTTGGTGTTGTCCATGTTTGATTTGTTGCATTATGTTGTCATCAATTAAGCTACTGGTGTTAACCTTTGTTGCTACTTTTATAATCTTCTATCTATGGATGTAGTAGTGATGAAGATGATATGGATGTGTCTCTAGCTTGGTATCCAAGTGCTTTTGAAAGAAATTGATAAAAAGAGGAAACTCTAAATGTGAATAAGGTATAAAGCAATAAAACACTTCTTAATGAAATATTGCACTAAAGAGCAAGCTAATAATCAACTGAAACCATCTCATTGTCTCCTATCTTCAAATATTTATTAAGCTATTGTGCTCTCATATTTAAATAACACTATAACTATTAAAATGACAATCTAAAGAATGGAATTTTCATTTGGGATGTTAAAGCAACAACCGGATCTATACCTCGTGTGGGTTGTAGTATTTTCATTTCGCTTGTTCCAGGTGCTTCTTTTAGATGATTTACATCAAAGTCCTTGGGAAGCTTAGCACCTGATTCAACCAGCATTAAGAGATATTTCTCCATGTCCTGTTTTAAGAACTTTTCCATGAATTTATGGAATTTGGGATCCTGTTGGGCTGTTTGAATGTCCTCTAGAGTTATTTCATTCTTATCATTTTGATGCAGACTATTCCAGGGATTTTCTTCTGCCATTGTATGTGATGTTTCATGTTCTTGTTCTAAGAGTCTCTATTTTTGTGACCTAGTGAAGATTGGCATACAAGCTTTCGTTCTTTCTTCCAAAATTTGATCTTCTATGTTTAAAATGTCATGTGAATTTTTAACAAAGTTGAATAAGATGATAGATCTTATTGATAAGACTAGATTAAAAATTAGATTACTATACCTTGTTTCGTGATAAGGGATGATAATATCCTGATGATGAAACTTCGGCATAATAATTGATTGTGTATTTGATTTGACATTTTTGATTTGCAAGATCTGCATTTCAGTTGATAAGATTGGAAACTTGTACAAACCTATCTGATTTCGGTTTCTAGACAGTGATTCTGATAAAAATCCGTGGATAAATGATAGAAAAACTGACTGGTATGATTTGGGACTCTCTATATTGAAAGCGCTAAAACAGAGTTCAAGGGCACTAAAATAGGTGATTGAAGCGCTATTTCACAGAAGTGCTAGAACAGAGTTCAAAAGCACTGAAATAGGTGATAGAAGCGCTATCTTTATAGATGTGCTAAACTAGTGCTCGAAAGCGCTATATTTACATATGAGCTAAAACAGTGCTCAAAAGTGTTAAAAAAGGTGATGGAAGCGCTATCTTTATAGATGCGCTAAAACAGTGCTTGAAAGTGCTGAAAAAGATGATGAAAGTGCCATTTGATGGAAGTGCTAAAACAGTGACCTAAGCGCTAAAATAATTCTTTGAAGCACTATTTTATGAAAGTGCTAAAACAATTACCCGAAGCACTGAAACAGGTTTCCAGAGCACTAAAAATAGGACTTACTCACTATTGTAAAACTTGATCTGGCCTTGTGGCATATTCTATCATGGGTTGTGGGAAATAGACTGACATATGCATTGACTACGGTTGTGATATTATGTGAGAGCTCTCCTTCGAAAGAAAGCTCATGAATAGAGTTGTTCTACAGCGTAATCAAGATTATGACCTCTAGTGAAGTCGTGATATCTATGAATGAAGGTTCTATGTTGTAAAAAGATCTTTCGATTCTGATATAGAAAATGCCTTCTTCTTAAATTATCTCGATAACTGAGTGGTCTCTTGGGTTTGGTGATTTTGATTGTTCTCTTGACAAACGTGGTTGACCTGATTTGACTTGTTATTTTCCAGATGATCTTTTAATCCAATTCTTAATGATTTTGTGAAAACACGGCAAGCAAATTGTAGAATAATTATTTTAATCTGAACAGATCGTGTGTATTTAAGAACCATGAATGCTCTTTAATTATTTTCATGGGTTGCTTTGACAAATGTACACAAATCAGACAGACTCACACTTAAGGTCAAATAGGTCATTGTTATACTCAACAGCTCACACCTTGAAATTGCATTGACGCACACAGTCGTGTAGCCCCCTAGAGGGCACTCGTGTTTTTGTCGTTTCCAGGCGTGTACTCAGAGTTGGATTTCTCATCCTCTGAGCAAATGGTCCATGGCAATTATATGGTGAGTGTCTTGGGGGAAGATTCTTCCCTCCCCTTGCACTGTGAGTATGAAAATATTTGGTTACTGACTCAATGGGATACTACTCTATGGTTCGTAGATAGGGCTTTCGTGCGGTGTGACAATTGATATACTTCCTCAGGAGACCTCCCAATCTTTAGAAAAAAGATTTTGGGGATGGTTATCTTTCTCACTACTGTCAAGTTTGACTTTCATCAACAACTTGCATTTTGATTATAGTGGGTTGGAATCCTTGGCTTTAGGCATTCCAACTTAAGTCGTTCCCATAGGGTGAGTACTTTTTCCCACTATGGCAGGCCTTCTAAAGGATTTAATAAAGCATAAATTGCATGAAAATAAGGATGAATCTAGTGCTTTGATCACCTAGTTAAGGGGAGAGCATAAGCCTAATCACCACACAAGCACAGTAGATAAATTGTTTTGTTTTAAGCCCAAAAAGACAAATTTCCTAATCTATGTGAAGATTTTGCTTCACAAAAATCATGATGTTCTTTTTAACTAATACTTCAAAAGTGCGATGGCTACCCTAGGATTGATAAATTTTTAAACCAAATGACTATCCTAGGATTGGTTCATTTTAGTCTAACTGTATCAAAATTAAATTTTGGTCGTGGTCAAGTCAGATCCAGATCAAATTTACAAAAGTGCTAAAACAGTCCATGAAAGTGCTATAGTTTTTACCTAATGAGCTAAAATCGAAAGCGCTAAAACAGAGCACCGAAGCGCTAAATCAGCTTTTATGGAAATGGTTGATCGATGCACCGAAACAGGTCATGGAAGCGCTATAGTTGAAGGTGCTAAAACTTTTAATGAATGCGCTATAGTATCATGGAAGTGCTGAAACAAAGCATGGAAGTGCCATAGTTTGCCACGGATGCGCTATAGTTGTTGACGAAAGCGCTGAAATAGAACACGCCGGAAACCTGCACGACACTTTTCAGAAAAAATGATAAAAATATGGGGTTAAGGCCCCACAGTGGGTGCCAAATTGTAAGTGTGAATAAGGTATAAAGCAATAAAACACTTCTTAATGAAACATTGCATCAAATATCAAGCTAATAATCAACTAAAAGCATCTCATTGTCTCCTATATTCAAAGCTTTATTAAGCTATTGTGCTCTCAGATTTAAATAACACTATAACTATTAAAATGATAATCTAAAGAATGGAATGATGTTGATGCAATGATATGAAGCTAATATGATAAAGCTAAATGATAAAAGAAAATAATTTAGTATGGATTGACATGAAAACTGATAAATGAAGCTACAGGAGGCAGCCATGATATTAAAACTTGAATGATGGATGCTTGATGCTTGAATTCCTGCAGAGTAAGAGTGCATAAGTTAGATAATCTGGATCCTTTTCTTGGTTGAATGAGGCTTTATTTATATATTTCCTGGTTGTAGAAATGTGCAGGGATGGCAAAGAGAGGCTTGGATTCAATCTGGAGGATTGAATGGTGAGAGATGGAGGAGATTGAGAAGATTTTGGAGATTTTCTCTACCCATGAAAACACCTGGCAAGAGAAGAGGAAATATTGATGGAGGAGGATTGAGAGATAAATTTGTACTTTGTCTCCAATTCTTCCCGTGAAGTTTCAATCAATTAATTTTGACATGATTTTGACATAAATTCGACATAGGATAATATCTAATTTGATTTTGAGGAAATATAGAGGAATATTCCTTATGCCTTAATTTAAATATTTTTTATTTATTTAAATTAGCAATAGAGGGATAAATAATTTAATAAAACAAACTATAGAAGTTGTTTATTAAATTAAACAAAAGAATATGGCAATTAATCAATAAAGTGTTTGACCTTTATTTATTTAATTAAATATTGATGTGATAGAATAAAATAGGGAAATGATAATTAAATCAAACAAAGTATTTAATTTTGTTTATTTAATTAAGATGAGATAAAATAGAAGAATTTAGAAGAATTTAAATGAGAATGTGAACGTGAACCATATAAATAAATATTTCTATTTATCCAAACAGTAGAGGAAATTAGGATAATTAATTAAATAATTTGTATTTAATTAATTGGATTCTCCAAACCAATTTTAGGTGTATACATTTTTCCCCTCTTTGAAGTGATGTGTTTACACATTGATTCAAAGAAAAATTTGTTGCTACTGCCAATATCGATGAAAGAAAGAAATTCAGCATGCCCTAGACATGCCCCAGATATTGATTTTCAGATGATTGCTGATAATATGCCCCCTCGGGAGATAAATTAATCATGTGATGATTTTTGAGAATTTTTTGAATTTTCATTATGCTTTGAGGATTTGATGAAAATTTGATTTGTCTCCCAACATTCATGAAGAAAAATATAGCCCGCAAATGAATTTCAATTAATTCCATGAACAAAATTAATCAAAATACAATAAAACCCACAAAAATCCCTTTTTTTTTTAAAAAAACTATATAAGGTCCAAAAGGTCATTTTCAAAATCATTTGCACTTTGTGACTTTAAACATCCACTGATAGAGAATTTTGAGCCAGCTGGAGCAAGATGCCTATCCCCTACCACACTCATCATTTCGAGCATGTGCAACGTCACCAGCGGTTGACCACTTATGGACCTCCAATATGTACCCATAATCCACCTCATTTTTCATGCATTTTTGTTTTTTTATGTATTTTTTATGTTTTCGCATTTTTCCTTAGTTTAGCGCATCAAGGTCATGTTGAAGCACTTTACACTCCAATGTAGCACATCCGTAACCTATTTTAGTGCTTTGAGATTTAGCACTTGTGTTATTTTTTCTAGCACTTTCATTAGATAATTTAGCGCTTTCATGATTTAGTGCTAGGTAGTTAGATTTAGCGCTTTGACGTCGGATCTTAGTGCCTAGAATGTTCTAGCGCTTCGATGAAATAAACCGGTGCATCGATGGTCTGTTATAGCACTTTGATGGACTATTTTAGAGCATTGATATGGTAAAACAACGCTTTGGGTAAAGTAGTGCTTCGGATGCCTGTTATAGCGCATCAAAGTGTTGAAATAGCACTTCGAGTAAAGTGGCACTTCAGAAGCCTGTTATAGTGCATCCGATTGATAAAGTAGCGCTTTTGATTTTTAGTGCTTTGGATGCCTGTTTTAGCGCATCCATGTTAAAATTGCAGATTTTGACATAGTTAACCTTGATTTCATCAATTCTGATCATGTCCATTCTTCGGTTTGGTATGATTGATAATCCAAATATCCTGATGATTGATTATGATGATTTATTAAGACTTACTCTCATGATAGGTGAGAAATAATCCTATTTGTAATGATCCTCATGATAGGCGAGGAATGATTCAATATCTAATAAACCTCATGATAGGCGAGATTAGATAATTTTGTGATGAACCTCATGATAGGTGAGGTTTGTTGATGTTTGTTCATGCATTTTTTATCAAAAAATTCATACCAAAGTTTGACTAGATCTGATAGTAGAATGACTTTTGATTTCTAACATAGTGTACTGATTGTAGATTTTTTTTATGATAATAGGAGGATCTGGGTACTCTCCAGATGTGAGAGCAGTTTCCTTGGACTACCGATTTGATTCCTCATCTGACTCCGGATGAGATTTAGAGCATAGGTCGATGTGCTCTTACTAGTCTACTTGATATGCCCCATATTAGGATTAATCAGGGTCTCCTTACTGGTTTGGTCGAGCGGTGGCACAGTGACCATAACACTTTTCATTTACCCACCGGTGAGATGACAATCACACCCGAGGATGTGTGGTGGATCTTGCGGATACCATTTTTGGGAGAGATTGTAGTATATGATTCCCATGAGGCTGGTGGAAGAGGTGCTCTTTTTGTTTTTCAAGATCAGCACATTGTAGGACCGAGTGTCCAATGGTGAGCAATTGTTGATGCATATGCTTCACTACCAGCAGTGTTAGCTAGATTCATTGGAGGTTTCCTTTGTCTTGATCGCAAGTCAAAGGGATTCTCTATGGGTTGGGGCCGGATTCTTGAGAGTATGGTCGTGCATAGTATGAGATATGCATGGGGGATGTGTATGCTAGCACATCTCTACCATGATCTACATTCAGTGGTATACTTGGGGGCACATAGTTTATCAGCAGGAATGACACTTCTACAAGTGTGGGCATGGGAGCATTTTTCCATTGCTCGACTATTTCCAGTTTTTGACAAATTAGCAAGCAGACCATATGTTTTTAGGTACAAAGGTCGACTTACCCAGGCTCAGATGGGTAATTTGGAGCATTGGAGACGAGTATTGGATGACATAGAGAGCGTTGTCTAGCATCTATATCTAGACTATGAGCAGTGGGATGAGGATGACGCAGTACTTGGGTATCTTTGTGACTCTATGTACCTGATCGGCAGGACTCCTTTTATGTTGGAGAGATTGTTGTTGCGGTGAGTGTATAGGCAATATGGGATTGTACAGTGCATGCCTCAGGGGTAGCCCATTATGCCTGACAACGTAGTGATGTAGCTGATTGGGGGCCATGTTTATCATATGAGACATTAGTAGAGGGGTACAAGGCTCTGCAGCCTTCAGCCTAGGATTTACGTAGAGATATCATGGAAGCGGCAATGACAGGGGAGTACACAGCATTTTTGGCCTTAACTCCACATCCTCGTATTACTATTCTAGATGAGCCAGCACCGTTACCCGTGGAGGAGGATGTTGTCGAGGGTTCTAAGTATAGTGGGGATGATACTTAGTCAGGCAGTAGTACTGAGAGTGGCAGTGATGATAGCGATGGTGGTGGTGGAGGTGGCAGAGGGGTTGGGCTTGTCAGTGTTGGTCCATCTTCTAGTAGGCCTCGCAAGAGGCGAGTAGTGGCAGTGTCGTCAGTTGATCACTAGAGATAGATTGTTGGTCTGTAGGCACAAGTATAGAATTTACAGGGACAGTTGGTGTAGGCACAAGGTTTGTTGGTACAGATGTAGACTCAGATGCAGACCCAGGCATAGGCCCATGCACAAGCACTAGCATAGGTATAGGGACAGTTGGTCGTTGTTTAGACTCAGGTTGTTACCTTGACAGCTGAGCGAGATAGTGCTAGACAGATTGCTGAGAGGGCGTAAGAGATGGCCGAGACACTATAGAGAGTAGTCGATGGTACCTCAATTGCAGATTACATGAGAGAGGTTTTGTGGGCTGGCCGAGAGGCAAAGTTCTACAGAGGTAGGTATCATGATGTAGTGCCTCTTGATCACAAAATCAGCTATGCCCCATCAAGATCTAGTCGGACTCATACCTGGACAGTTAGTGAGGGTGTGACACAGCCTCCTCGAGGAGATCCTAGAGATCCTGGTCCATCTGGGGGTGGTGGTGGTACTAGTCTCGTTGGACCTGCAAATTCTAGTAGTAGCAGATCATAGATGCTATTTTTTATTTTGAGACATTCTTTTTGAGATATGATGTATACTTCGAGTTAGCTCATTTTTGGTGATGTATCTTTATTTTAGACTTCATTGTATACTTGACATTGATAATTTATATGAGATGCAGTTGACTTTCATTGATCTACAATGGTTTATGATTTATGATGAATGAATTTATTTTATGATGATGTATGCATTTATTTCATGTGATGATTCTATGATGAATGCATATGCAGAATATATGATGTTTGAGATGATAATGAATAATAATGTATGAAGTTCTAAATGATGATCTATGATGTATGGATAATAATGACTTGCATTTATTTTAATGTAATGAAATGTATGGATGTTCTAAATGATGAATGCATTTTATTTTAAATGTGATGATGATAAAAATGATGATGTATGGATAATAATGACATGACTTGCATTTATTTTAAATGTGATGATGATAAAAATGATGATAATAATTTTGTGATATACCACATGGATGACAAATGATGTATTTATTTCAAATGATAATAATGTAATGAATGATATGGATGAAATGAACATGATGTATTTATTTATGGTATGATGTGGAAAATATGGTACGATAAATGCATAACTATTTGATGTAAAATGCATGAATGATGAATTGATGAAAACTTAATGATGAGATGATGACTTCTATATGTTTTTGATGATTTTTGATTTGTGTCAAAGATACTCAGTCATATTTGTAGAAAAGATAATCATTAATTGGAATCCTTTATGCAACAAACACTCTACAAATAATGAATTTATGATGAATGCATTCTAATTTTAACATGAAACTATATGCAACCATTGTCATTTTAATAGTACTTTTGTGTTTGGTATCATCATAGAACTTTTATTGGATGTTGAAAGTGAGTACAAGAATTAATGGTATGTGTTAAACCAATGACGACCTGAGTACTACTTTCATGATTTTTGATATTGCAAGTGAACACAAGCATCTAGGTATAATTGAACTGAGATGAGTTGAGCATTCATTGCGTAAACAAGCAGAGATTAATCATTTTAGTGTGTGAATTTTGAATGTCATCGGTGATACATTTGCATAGCACATCCCCTGACAATTCACACATTTATATGATTAAATTACAGACAGCAGATAATAAAAACATCGTTCTTCTTCCTTGTTTCTCTAGTTCAATACATCATCGAGTTACTCCAAATAAATGATAATAATTAATCAAAAATATAATTTATCCACCTTTTACTTAGAGTGTTTCAATCATTATTCAGATTTAGATTATCCATCCTGATTTGTGATGTTTTTATGATTTTCTGAGATTTTGACCAAAGACCTAACTTACTAACCTATCCTAGGGGTCTCAGGGGTTGATCAAAGATTAGCCTTGCCTATGTTACACATGCAAAGACCACGTAGTTTGACTGACACAAACCTATGCTTTTGGATTTTTCCTTTCTAGACTGAATTTTTGACATGTTTTTGGATTTTCTTGATAGAATACGGATGTTTGATGCCTTTATGATGATGATCGACGTTGCACTTTGATCATTGTTTTCGTTTTCTTGCCGTACTGTTGTTTTCCCATTTTGGTGAAACCAATAGTTTAGTTGCCCCTAGTGATATCTAGATGTTGCCCCCAAGCTTTGGAGTGAGACTTGACTATGTTAAATGATTTCATAATGGATGCAATGATGGAAAAACTAATGACATGATATGAAATGGTACTGACTGCCAGATTGATGATCCCGATATATATCAAAATAGATGGGAAAGCTGATTTAGAATCACATACAACGCCTGTTTCCAAGCTTTCACCATATGTTTTGATTACACTCTTTGTTTTGTATATTTTTCTAATTTTTCTCTTTTTCTCTATTTGTATTTTTTGTATATATATATTTTTTTTTTGAATTTTTTGTTGCTAAGATGCCTGTTTGCCAGGTTTTCATCAAGGAAACCATTTTTCAGAAGTTTGACCCATGTACTAGGAGATTCAGGTATAGAACTTTTTGAGATGGATACTGTTGATAGGTTCATCAAAAAAATACCCTTCTGACATTGATAGTTGATATGCTCCTAATCCATACACTGATATGATGAAAAAAGGACCTAGCTAGTTAGGCTCAAACTTCCCTTTCTTTTCCCTGTCCTGCTGATTCCTAGGGTTCTCTTTTAGAACCAAATCACCAACCTGAAAGGCCCTAGGTTTTACCCTATGATTGTAACTCCTTGACATTCTCTGTTGATAAGTCGTTAGATGATTAACAGCTTGTTGATGACGCTCATCCAGCAATTCTAGTTCCTAAAGTCTAAAACCCTATAGTCTTCATCTGAAATGATTCCTCTAAGTGATACACAGAGTGATGGAATCTCTACTTCGATGGGTACTATGGCCTTTGATCCATATACCAAGGCATATGGTGTAGCTCTTTTTGGTGTTCTGATATAGGTTTTGTAGGCCCATAGTGCAAGATTGAGTTGAACATGCCAATCACGTCCAACATCGTTAATCGTCTTTTTGAGAATTTTTAGAATCATTTTGTAAGAAGCCTCTGCTTGGCCATTTCCTTGAGGATAGTATAGTGTTGAAAAATGATGTTGGATATGGAACTTCTCGCACAGCTCTTGGACATCTTGATTCTTGAATGGTCATCCATTATCAGTGATAATGGATTGAGGGATGCCATACAGACAAATTATGTTGTTCAAGATGAATGGGGAGATCTGTTTCCCAGTGATGGTTGTAAGAGGTACTACTTCTATCTATTTTGTAAAATATTTTGTAGTTATTATTATGAACTTGTGTCCATTGGATGAAGAGGGATTTATCTTTCCTACTAGATCTAGTCCCCATTGACAAAAGGGCCATGTTGATGTGAAGGGATGTAGTTCTTGAGCTGGTGCATGAATCAGGTTACTGTGAATCTAACGCTTTTGACATTTCTTTACAAACTGATAAGATTCTTTCTCCATGCACGACCAATAATATTCTAAACGAAGGAGTTTCTTCGCTAGAGTTATACCACTCGAATGAGTGCCACAAATACCCTCATGAATCTCACATAAGGTCATCTCAGATTCGTCATGTTCTAAACATCGGAGTAAGGTACCATCAAGACCTTGATGATAAATTATGTTGGCGATTAAAGTATGTTGAGCAGATTGGCGGATGAAACTGTGTTTTTGGTTCCTAGAAAGATCAGGAGGGAGGATATTGTCTTTCAGGTAAGCATAGGTTTTTTCGTAGATGGAGGTTTCAATGGTATCTAGATGGCATATGGTATTGGATTCAAAACTATTGTAAGAAGGACATGATACTGGTTCTACCATAAACTCATAACAAGTGTGTTTCTCTAGAAATTGTAACAGTGAAGCAATTGTGGCCATAGCATCTGCAGCTTTGTTCTCTGCCCTTGGAATTTGATCAAATTTGACATTGATAAAAAAATTGTTTCAGATCATCTATTTGTTGTTTGTAGGGAATCAACTTTTCATCTTTTGTTTGATACTCATCATTTACTTGATAAATGACTAGTTGAGAGTCCCCATATACCTGCAAGTTTGTGATGTTCCATTCAATTGTTGTTTTGACCCCAATGATCAATGCTTCATATTTCACCATATTATTTGTACATTGAAACATCAGTCTGTATGATTTTGGAATGGTGTGTCCCTGGGGAGTGATGAATAAAATCCTTTCTCCAGATCCTCGTTGTGTGTATGATCCATCAAAGTATAATATCCATTGTTGTGGCATCACTGTCAGAATTTCTGCATCCGGATACTCCATTGTCATGGGCTGATCATCTGGTAAAAGAGCCTAAACCAATTGTTCAATGATTGCTTGACCCTTGATGGATTTTCTCTCCACATATTGGATATCAAATTCACTTAAGAGCATGACCCACTTTTCTAGTCTACCTGTTATGGCAACCTTACTAAGTAGATATTTTAAGGGGTTGATCTTTTCTATTAGTCTGATTGTATGAGTCAGCATATAATGTCTCAGCTGTTGAGTAGCGAATACCACTGCCAAACAAGATTTCTCTATGAAAGTGTAGTTTACTTCATAGCCATTTAATGTTCTACTAATATAGTAGATGGCATGTTCTTTTCCTTCATAATCCTCTTGCGCTAATAGTGCCCCTAAAGAGATATATGTTGTTGCAATGTACAATATCAGAGGTCTTCCTTCTATTGGCGGCATGAGAATAGGCGGTGACATTAAATATTGTTTTATTTTACCGAACGTTGTTTCACACCCATTATCCCACTTGAAAGAAAAAATTTATGCAACAGATGATTGAATGGATGACTTTTGTCTACCAGCTAAGAGATAAATCTCTTGATTGATTGGAGCCTTCCCTGTAGTGATCTGAGTTGGCTAATATTTTTAGGAGGTAGCATTTCCATTATTGCCTTCACTTTCGCTAGATCTACCTCGATGCCCTTTTCTGAGATAATGTATCCCAATAGTTTCACTGATGTGACCCCAAAGACACACTTCTTGGTGTTTAGCCTGACATTGAATTTCTCTAGCCGCGTGAAGATTTTGCTCAAGATATGAAGATTTCCTTCCCTAGTACAAGATTTTTCTAGGATGTCATCAACATAATCCTCCATGAAGGTTTGCATCATATCATGAAAGATTATTGTCATTGCTCTTTGATAGGTGGCTCTTGCATTTTTCAGACCAAATGGCACGACATTCCAGCAGAAGGTTCCCCATGGACATGTAAATGTCATCTTCTCCTGATCTTCTGGAGCTATTTTAATTTGATTGTATGCGAAGAAACCGTCCATGATTGACAACATGGCATGCCCTGTCATTAAGTCCACAATGATGTATATTTGGTAATGGAATATCATCCTTTACGCATGATTTATTCAGGTCCTTTAAATTTGTACATATCATGATGCTATTGTTTGACTTTGAAATAGGTACAATGTTTGATATCCACTCAGCGTAGTCAATAGACCTTATGAATCCAGCATCCAACAATTTCTTTAGCTTAGTCTTTACCATCAGTGCGATATGGGGATGCATTTTTCTCAATTTTTACTTTACAGGCTTGATTCATGTAGGCAAAGAGAAATGATGCATGAGAAGATTTGGATTCAAGCCTGGCATATCAAACTATTACCAAGCAAAGTTGATGCTTCTTTCCTTAAAGAAATTGATGAATTGTGGTCTCTCTTGATCTATCATGGATTCTACTAGATGTAGGATTTTTGCTTTCTCTTCAGTGTCGATGTTTACAGACTGTGTTGGTTCTACTAGAACTGATGACCGCTCATGATAATGTTCTAGAAGGGTGTCAAATCTCCCATCTTTTGGTGCCTCGAAGAGGTTTTCACCGTTAGATGCATTCTTTATTTTCTCTTTTTCCAGATCTAATGCTGCCAATAATGGTTTTCACCATTAGATCTATTATCCCTAATTTTACTTTTGCAACTAGAAGATTTGACACCCTCCTATTGAGTCACATTGTTATGAGTATTATGGATAGAACTTGTCCAGGTTCTTCATGACATAGGAAATTTATGATGGCATCATCGTTTGAAAATATGGGTACATTCATAGGTTCGACAGGTTCCCAGTCAATAAGTTTGGGATGGATTAATGGCATGAAGTCATCAGCTTGAATTAAGTTGATGGGGGTAAGGGTTAGGAAAACAATTTCATCATAATTGTTATTAGGGATATCAAGATCAATTATGGTACCTTCTTCCAGATCATCTAGTTCACTTGAAGTCTATTTGTCCCCACTTGAGTCATCGATATTTAGTGATCCTACTACGAATGGTCTAGACCCAAAGATTTGTCCCTCCTCTCGCGTAGGTGCATATTGTTGTATTACATCTATTTGAATATCAGTGTAAGATATATCAGAACACAGATCCCACTCATATTCATTTGAATCTGTTTCAAAGCTATCTCTAACCTGAAGGATTCTTTCTACAGCCTTCTTTGTCATTTCTTGCTTTTGTTCTTCAGAGTATCCCAGTCCTATCTTCTTTTTCTAATGGAGAGTGAGGGGCTGAATAGGCTCTATGATACCTTCCTTAATCCAATAGGTCCTTGTCCGTCATAACCCATTTTTTCTAGGATAGCTTTCCCTTTACCATATTTTTCTGCGTTGATATTGACATTCTTGACACTGATATTTGATGTTGAGGGTTCCTCATCTTTGTATAGCCAATCCAAGATTGCTTTGTTGTCTAATTTGTCCTCTATGGTACCGGCTTTTACAAACCTTTCTTCAAGAACTGTGACAGGTAGTGATGTTTGATGTTTGATCATGGATGGTTGACCATATGTCTTTGGAGATGGCATTAACTGTGAAAGGTTAAGTGATTGCTCCATAGACTATTGCCCCATTCCCTTGTCTGTCAACTGGACTTGCTCTTGAAATTTTTGTGATAAAGAAGTTTGGGGATCTGGATTGTCTATTGATGGAGTGTCAACAAGACTTGTTTATTTTTCTTTATCCTTCTTCCCTACCCACTTGGTGGTGATATTTGGACATTTTTCCTCGTTTGATGATTTTGAAGTGGATTCTTCCTTGTTGTGAGGCACAAAGGTATCTTGAGAAATTCTACGTGTGTCACAATATTGAGGATGATTATAATCAGCAGATACAGTGACCTCCTATCCATTTACTGGGAACTTTAAGAATTGATGATATGTGGAAGGCATGGCCTACATTTCAGGGATCCATGGGCGTTCTAAGAGTATGTTATAAGTTAACTCTTTTTCCAGAACTTGGCATGCTATGTGTTTCATCATCGGTCCCACTTGAATGGGTAACACAATTAATCCTTTATATGATCTTTCTTCCTCATCATATGTGTTGATGGTTAAAATGACACAAACAACATTAAAACAGAATATTTCTACTCTATTTCTCCTGAAAAAGAAAGACAACATATATTAGCCTACTCCCAAGGTCTTGGTATTTGGTTCTCAACTATCTGATGTCACTCAATTGGTTCATGCAACTATAATATTCAAGGGGCCTGTGCTGGTAATAAAGGATTCAAGCTATAACTCTTTTTATCGAAATAGTACCTATAAATCAATGGGTTTTAAATAAAAGAAAAAGATAGAACAAAGGGGTAAACCAGTAAGTATGAACCGAATTTATCTAGTATCTAGACATATACCTTCAACGATGAATGTTTCCTAATAGATCATAAAAACCATAAGATGATATAGTCTGTAGCATAATCTATACCACTGCATACATTTTAGGTGCTTAATTAACTTCGCAATTACTCTTCACAAATATTTCAAGGATTTTTTTAAAACAACACACATTCATTCATCATCAAAATTATAGATCAACAAAATTTTTAATAACTTCAACTCAATGACAACCTAATAAGATGATCCTTAAATCTGATTCCTTCAAATTACTTTCATCATTCAAGAAACTCTTATGTTCAGCACAATCACTGCATACAGATAGATCATAACTTATCAGCCTTATCAAACAAACAATTTGATTCCAAACACCATCTTTCGAGTAAACCTGTAATTCTATTAACTGTAAAAGATTTAAGTACAATGTATCTCTGCAAAAACTCTACAAAATTCTATCTCTTAGCATTAGGCAAGCCAATCAAGTTCTCAATTAGTTGACCCTTACAATGTGATACCCATTAGGTATTTATAGATATACAAAAGAAGTTCGAACTTCACTTCTATTTTAGGCTTTCCACTTTTTTATGAACAATCAACTTTCTTGGAAACTCAGATCAACTTTGATCTTGATTCCTTACATTATACATTTAGTTTGATCTAAAAATAGAAGATAGAAATAGAAGAAAAGAAGTCATGCACCCTCAAGACTGTCAGTGCTACATGCATACAACATGCAAGGAAGAAGAACATCATGCATGCAAGATTTTTATGCATGTGAAGCCGGATCTGCCATGAACTCATCATAACTGGTGAAGACTTGTTGTAGCATATCCATATCTGGCCCATCAATCCAATCATCTTCAAATTTGATCCAATCCAACTCAACTGCAGCAAACTCTTTCATACTTTTAACCTTGATCAATTCTCTCCCTGCAGCTTTTATTTCTTCTTTGACTTCTACAAGTCGATCTATCACCAAGTCTCCTCCATCATCTTTCTCCTGCATGAGTCCTTGGAATCTTTCATTCCATTTCTCTCTAACCTGACTCAAAGGCATGCCATCTTTTTTCATTACATTCACATCTACTATTATAGCCATGACTGCTTCCAACTCTTCCAACTGCTCAGTTAAATTATTAACTGCTTCCTGAATCTCATCCTTATGCTTGCTCAAAAAGCCAGTCCTAAACTTAAGTATGCAAGAAGTCTTTTCTAAAAAATCTTTGTTATCATCTTCAAGTATAGATTCTTCTAGAAGAGTAGTTAGAGGCAATGTATTTATCTTTTCTAACTTTTCACTATACTCCCTATACTCTTCTTCTAGTTTTTCGGATGCCTCAATGTATTGATGCATCTCTTTTATTACTCCTTCTGCTTCTTTGTAGGTTTCAAATCCTTTTTCTAAAACCTCACCTACCTCTCGGTTCACTTTGTCTATCTATTTGTCAACCATCTCTGCCTTACCTCTAACCTGCACCAAATCATCAACCTCCTTTTTGCTTAGCAAAACAGGAGTCTCAATAGCTGCAACCTGTTGTGACCTTGGAGAGGGGACACTCTTCAAGAATGAATGTAACTGATCCAATTGAGCCTTAAGCTCATCTTTCTTTTTTTTTGTCCTTCATCATTCTTGATTTAGTTGTTGAAGCCACCACATCAATCAAATTCATTTGTTGATTCCTAGTGGGTCATCCCAAATTAACCGTACTCAATTGATAGTCTGTTAGCTACATATCCCCTACCTCCTTTTCAGTCATAGGCATGGCACATTCAGCAACTATCTCCCCTTTATCCATGAGTCTAGTAGAATGTAAGATTCTAGCCTTCTTCTTGGGCCTTTCCTGTTCAATTCCCTTTATCATGTCCTCCCAATTAAGAGGTTGAGGAGGTTTTTTGGCTCTCTTCTGCAAGTCTAACTTCAACCATACAGGAGCACTGGGAGCAGTCATCATCATGGAAGAGGAAGCGGCAACTGTAGAGGATGGTTGAACATTTACCTCAGGTTGAGAATCAACCTTTGCTTTTTCTTGTTGCTCCTGCAGCACATGCATCTGCACCAACTTCTCAGCATCTTCTCTATCTCTTTGTTCTTGCACTTTCTTGTCTTCTTCTTCTTTTCTCAATCTCTCTTCTTCCTTCTGATCCTTCTCTAATTTCTCTTTTTCTAAGGCCTCTCTTTCTTTCCTTATCTTTTCTGATTCTTCCTTTTCTATCCTTTCCATGTCTAAGGCTATGAGCTTCTTTGCCTTTTCCCTTTCTTCTTCAGCTTGTTGTTTCTTTATTAGCTCTTCAGCATCTCTTTCCTTTCTTAAAGCTTCAGCTTCTTGTTCTTTCTATCGAGCTTCCTCTATAAGCTTCAGTCTAGCAACCAAGGCTTCCTTTTCCCTCTGGTTTCTTGCTTTCTCCTCCTCAAGATCATGGATTTTTTGTATCAATTCCAATTTGTCATTTTCTGCTTTGACCTTGAGCTCATGCTCTCGTTGCCTTATTTGCTTCTCCATTTCATCAATTGTTGTCCTTGTTTCAATTTTTTTTGCCTTTAATTGCTGATGTTGAAGTAGAGCATTAGCTTGTAACTTTGCCTCCATTTCCTTTTGCTTCTCCACAGCAGCCCTTGCATCAGACTCTTTTGTAGCATCTTCAAACTATTTCCATTGCTCTTCTTGTGTTAGAATCTGCTCAATAGTATGCCCTAAAGGCATGTTTTCTTGCAAATCTATTTTTGACAGAGTCTCATCTGAGTCTCTCTCAATTTCTACCAATTCTTCCTCTACTTCTTTTCCTTTATCAGCTTTAGCCATGGCATAAAGTACTCCTTCTTGAACCTCTTTACTTTTCTTTCTTGTGAGTGGGGCTTGTGTGGATGACTCACCCAATGCGGGCGTAGAAATAGTAGATCCAATTGGAACATCTCCCTCTGGTGCCTCTTCTTCTTCATCGACCACCTCAAGTTCTATTTCTTCAACATCAGGAGGAAAGAATTCTAATGGCTCCTTGGAAGGTGTCTTTCTTTTAATCCTCATGTATCCTTTACCCTTCTTAAGGACTGGTCCTTGAGGAGCTCAAGCTTTCATCATCAACCATTGTACACTTCTATCCAAAACTGTTCTTCCAATTTTCTTAATATCAATTGTTTCTTCCTCATTCCAGTCTATTAGATCTATGCTTTTGGTGCCAATGTTCAAAGCTTCATATGAGGGATCTAATACAATTCCATCATCCACCAAAGTGTCAGGAATATTTTCTTTAATACCAAGCTCTGACATGAGTGAGACTGATAATCTCTCATAATTCTTCTTCCTCAAGTCGTAATCATCCTGCCTATCACACCAAAAGTCCTCTAACAAATTAAAGTGTTTAGTGAACACTGAAGGTAATAAAGCATGCATTTTCTCCCTTGGATCAAAATACTTAAGAGTTGTATACAATCCCAATTTCAATTGTATCAACTCATTACAAACCAACTTTGCTCCCTTCAAATGTTGACAATTATATTCACCCAGTGTCATGGGAAATTTATGGCATCCTATCTTGTGCTTGATCCCAAACCTACCATTAACTCCAATGGCCTGATACACAAACTCCATAAGCACTATTCTGTTACTGCAACATCTTGGAAGCAAATGGGGATGACCTTCAAAACCAAACAATCTGAAGTATGTAAATTTGGGGTATTGGATGTACCAACTTCCCCATTCAAAAAGGAATGCCCTGGCTTCTTAACTTAATCAATACCCTGCATCTCCATTCAATTGATTGATAACCACATATAAAAATGCATCATTGACTCTTCTAAAGTGAGTCTCAGCAACTTGAAGAGATAATTGATCGTAGTGTTCCCATACTTTCTGTTGTCCATCCAAAACTCCCATTAGACCTACTTTGTTTAATCCTAGAAAAATCCCCAATCTTGCTTCAGCATAAACCACATAAGAAGTCGTGAAGAAAGATTTAGTCTGTCTAACCCTTGTGAGTTGATCATGTATGGCATCAGAAACAATCATTGACCAATCAAACTGGTAAACATCCTGAAAGATTACTTGAATAAAATGAAACATCGATTCCTTGAAGTGGAAGGAATCCCTCTTCCCAAACACTCTGGACAGCATTAATATCAAATCAGATATATCCTTCTTGAAATCTGCCCTCTTTGGCTAGTCTGCCAGCTTACTTAAAGATTTCTTCTCTGTGCTTAACCATGTTTTGTTTAAGTGAGACTTATTGGAGTCTTTATGCTTGCTATATTTCTCCAATGCCTCTACTTCAGTTAACTGCACCAAGTTCTTGGGATCAGGAACATTAAATATGTTTTGGAACATTTGCGGAGTAAGATCTATAATCACATTATTTTGTGAATCCATGCATAGTCTTGTAGCAGGATTATAAGTACTGGCCACTATCAATATCAACTCCGGACACTGAATTGATAAAGGAAACACAGTGATATGTGCAAGATCGGAGTCAACAATCCTTTGTGTTCTCCCTATCAAGTTTTCTCATTCTGTAAAGGTCTCTTCATGTAATTCTTCAAAGCTATACTAGCCCAGATTAGTATCTGTGATATCTGACCAGTTTGATTCCACCTTGCTCACTTTCACCACCGGATTCCTATGATCATACCTCAATGTATAAGGCAGCTGTTCTAGTTTCACCTTCTTTATTTTTGGTGTTGTCTTTGATGTTCCAGCCGGTTGATTCCTTCGAGCAGCCTCTCCTGAGGTTCCTGACATATTTCAATTCTCCTGCAAGCAAACCTTTAATTAGATCTTTAGATATCATCTTAAAACATGCTTTTTAAAACATACATGTTACACATACATCGGAGTCAGAACCAGATAGAAGCTCAAAACAATCTCTTTACAAAACTGGCGGACTCAGAGCAAAAACCGATATAGAAACTTCACCTAATAAAAAACGGGCTCAGAGTCGGAGTCGGGAGATTATCGGAACCGAGATCAGAATGATAAAGGGATTTTGTTTTCTTCGAATTCTCATTTTTTTCATATTCTATTTCCACTCCGCCTCCGCCTCTGATTTGGTCATTATTACTTTGCAGAAAGACTTTCCCATTATACGTGGAGCCGGAAATGGGATTAGAATGGAATAGATAACCTTCATAAACAAAATTCTTAAGTTCAAGATCAGTTCCAATCCCACCTCCGCCAGTTATCATATTCTTCAAAGAAACCTTTTTAAAACTCGGAATCAGAAATAGGATAGAAATGGAATTGATGACCTTTGTAAAACAAAACTCTTAGGTCCATAATCTATTCCAATCTCGCCTCCACCCATGTTATCATGATGTCATCAAATACTTTATTCATTTTCCGCACAACTTCATGATTAAAACCTAGGTCGCTATAAAATGGAAAGGAGCCTTAAAAACACTACACCCATATGACCATGGGGAACAATTGCACTTTAGGATATCATTTTTTTTAATCATTTAAAGTAATTGCAGAGACCAACGAAACCCTAATCTAACAAACCCAATAAAACTAGGGCACAGGTTTAAACCTTGCCATTCTACCAGACGACGAAACCCTAATCAAACAATAAATCTAATCTACCTCACTGTAGATTCCTAATTTAACAAACACCATTAAAGACCCTTAATCTAATCTAATCTACTGCAAACCAAAAATGACACGATGCAATCACGATTAAGACGTGAAAGTGACGGTGCCCTAGAAATAGAAAGAAACAACATGATAAAACAAGAAAATAAAGATTTAAAGTAAAACAAACAAGACGAAACAAGAACCTGCTCATTCAATCTCATCGATGATCATAGATTTGCTTTAAAACACAATGATTGAACACGCAAGTAGATATAAAGCAAAACACAACAAACACAACCACAAATAAATAATGAACAACAAAGATAAAAGACCTACCTCAAACGCAAACAAACCCAAGCTAACTTTTTGAATCAATTCACACACAATATCCCTTCTCTATCTCGAACGAACTCTGCTATTTCTCTTCGCACTCTTAGACTTGTAATAATAACAATAATGATTGGCTTTAACCCTTAATAAAGGTAAATATGTGAATTTCTACCTACACCGGCAACCACCATTAATGCATTAAAATGCAGTAAAGGCGGAGTCAGAACTATAAGAGAACGAACACTGGTCTGCAGTGCAACTTCAGTCAAAAAGTCTACGACAAATGGCAGGGGTGGAACTAAAATGGAAATAGAATCTCAAATTCATAAAATTCCCAAACTCAATTCCCATTCCAGTTCCGGTTCCGTCAACTAAAAACAAAAGAAAAGTAAAAACAAAAAAGTAAACCAAAAAGACCAACCTAATAAAACAAAACACAAAAACCAAGACAAAGCAAAAATAAAAATAGCGGAGGTGGGATCAGAATAGATTGTGATTTTGCAAATTTTCATAACAACCATCCCAATTCCCACTCCAACTCCGCTTCCGCTAAAGACCAAAACAAAGACAAAAGAAAAGACTGTTGGGATGGAACTAAAAACAAGCCTCAAAGAACTTTCGGAACTCAATTCAGTTCCGGTTCCGACTCCGACAGACTCAAAAAACAAAATGAAAGATAAAGGAAAACAAGGGAGACCCATATTGACCAAGGCAAAAGATGGGGAGGTTATGCAAGGCATAACAATATGCTTTTATATTAATTTTCCTTCTAGCATCAATAGCATCGTCGGAATACCCTAGTGCATGGATTAACTTTAGAGTGCAAATTTTCAAACCAACTCGCCCATCTATTAAGACTCTTTTGATGTGATGATTGTGGATCAAGACTTCAATATGGAGTGCGATATTATGGGGATGTTTTAGTGAGACATCATCCTATTCAGAGAATGATAGATAATGTGGGGTAGTCAAATGCCCTACCATAGCTTGGAATTGGAAAACATCTAGATTCTTTGGTACTATAGTGGCAACTAGTGCTTGTTCTAGAACCTCCTTATGTGATGGAGATAGTTTAAGGAGTTCTAGTATTGATATCTGCATTGGAATGTTTTGAAGTTGATCGACAATGTTGTAATGAGATGGAGGTGGATATGTGCTTTTAGACCCAACTCCTTTTAACACTAATTTGGATTACCCCCTAGTCATTACATTTGTTGGCTGATAGTCCTATCGTTCTCTGATTTTTAAAACGTTTATTTGATTTTCAGAGACTTGTATGCTTGGGAGAAAATTCAAAGGGGTAGTGTCGTTGGTTTCATGTTCGTTCATGTTATGACTTATAGTATGATCACTCTCTACTTCGGAAAGACAAAGGATCATTTTATCATAGACATGATTGATTTTTTTACCTTTGTTGTTCACAAAGGATGATGCTCCTTTATCATAGTTTGGTAAAGGGTCCTTGAAGGTTGAATGATCATTATTGTTTTGGGGTCCCTCTACATATATCTTGTTATTGTCAATGAGATCTTAAACCGCATGTTTCAAATACATACAATCGTTAGTTTTGTGGCCTTTATTGTTGTGGAAATTGAAATAATTTGAGTCATTCCACCATGGTGGTTTGACCTTTGGATCCTAGAATCTTGCTTCCTACGCAGTGATAAGACCACTGGTGACTAGTTCTTTCATTGTTGATTCCATTGTTTGGTCTAGAGGTGTGAACCTACGCTGGTTTGATGACTTTTGGTATGGTTGTGATTTTTTGATTTCGTTGTTTTGTATGACATTTGACTTGACAATTTGATCATTGTTTTGATTTGTTTTTGAAGTAGATGTTGTCAAGTTAAAAATTGGTTTGAAATTTTGTGAATCATTTGTTGTTTCGTTGGTAGTCGTATTTCGATTATTTTGCCAAAATTTTGGTTTATCAATGTTGGGGTATTTATTGGAGGAGTTTTTGTTATTTGATTTGTCATTGAAATGTTTAATAACCCCTCTTTTGACTAGTGCTTCTTCAATCTTAAGGCCATTTTCTATCACCTTTTCGAAAGTAGGAGAACATTTCAATTCAATTCTATAACTCGTCTCTTCCATCAAGTTGTCAATGAACAACTCCATTTTCTCTTCCTCGGGAATGGATCAAGGATATCTAGCTAACAGTCATCACCATCTTTATAGAAAGGACAAGAACATCTCCCACTTTTTTTGTTTTATGTTATATAGATCCTTTATCATAACATCGTGTTGGATGTTACAAGAATACTGAGAGATCAACCTATTGACAAGTTCTTCAAAATTCCTAATACCTAGTTGTAATTTTGAAAACCATTCCATACATGAACCTCCTGAGCTTATTGGGAATAATCTCATTAGGTAAGTTTCCTCTTGGGAAAACTCTAGGCTCATGGTCTTGGATTCCCGGATATGATCGATCAGATCTATCCATCCATTATATTTGTCATACTTGGGGAACTCACAATGTCGTGGAAAAGGTATCATGTCAACTATTGAGTTGAAAGGATACGGAAAAATGTCATGTACTACATACCTTTTGGTACTCCCTTTTGTCATATCCTGTATCTGTTGTTGTAAGATTTACATTTGGGATGTTAAAGCAACAAACGGATCTTTACCTTGTGTGGGTTGTGGTATTTCCATTTCGTTTGTTCCAGGTGCTTCTTTTAGGTGATTTACGTCAAAGTTCTTGGAAAGCTTAGCACCTGATTCAACCAACATTAAGAGATATTTCTCCATGTCCTGTTCTAAGATCTTTTCCATGAATTTAGGGAATATGGGATCCTGTTGGGTTGTTTGAATGTCCTCTAGAGTTATTTCATTCTTATCATTTTGATGCAGACTGTTCCAAGGATTTTCTTCTGCCATTGTATGTGATGTTTCAAGTTCTTGTTCTAAGAGTCTATATTTTTGTGACCTAGTGAAGATTGGCATACAAGCTTTTGTTCTTTCTTCCAAAATTTGATCTTCTATGTTTAAAATGTCATGTGAATTTCTAACAAAGTCGAATAAGATGATAGATCTTATTGATAAGACTAGGTTCAAAATTTTATTACTATACCTCGTTTTGTGATAAAGGATGATAATATCTTGATGATGAAACTTCAACGTAATAATCAATTGTGTATTTGATTTGACACTTTTGATTTGCAAGATCTGTATTTCAGTTGATAAGATTGGAAACTTGTACGAACCTACTTGATTTCGGTTTCTAGACAATGATTATGATAAAAAGATACTTGTGTTCTGATAAAAATCCGTGGATAAATGAAAGACAAACTGACTGGTATGATTTGGAACTCTCTATTTTCAAAGTGCTAAAACTGAGTTCAAGGGCGCTAAAACAGGTGATGGAAGCTCTATTTCACAAAAGTGCTAGAACAGAGTTCAAAAGTGCTGAAATGGGCGATGGAAGTGCTATCTTTACATATGCACTAAAACAGTGCTTGAAAGCACTGAAAAAGGTGATGGAAGCGCTATCTTTACAAATGCGCTAAAATAGTGCTTGAAAGCGTTGAAAAAGGTGATGGAAGCACTATCTTTACAGATGCGCTAAAACAGTGCCCGAAAGTGCTGAAAAAGATGATGAAAGTGCCATTTGATGGAAGTGCTAAAACAGTGACTGTAAGCGCTAAAACTGTGCTTTGAAGCGCTATTTTATGAATGTGCTTAAACAGTGACCCAAAGCACTGAAACAGGTTTCTAGAGCGCTAAAAATAGGACTTTTAACACTCCCTATTGTAAGACTTGATTTGGCCTTGTGGCATATTCTATCATGGGTTGTGGGAAATAGGACTGACATATGTGTTGACTACGGTTGTGATATTGTGTGAGATCTCTCCTTTGGAAGAAAGTTCATGAATAGAGTGGTTTTACAGTGTAATCAAGATTATGACCTCTAGCAAAGTCTTGATATCTATGAATGAAGGTTCTATGTTGTAAAAAAGATCTTTCGATTCTGATATAGAAAACGGCTTCTTCTTAAAGTATCCCGATAACTGAGTAGTCTCTTGGGTTTGGTGATTTTGATTGTTCTCTTGACAAACATGGTTGACTTCCACTTTCGAATCATGAATTTCTTGACCTGATTTGACTTGTTGTTTTTCGGATGATCTTTTAATCTGATTCTTAATGATTTTGTGAAAACACAGTAAGCAAATTGTAGAATAATTAGTTTAATCTGAATAGATCCTATGTATTCAAGAACCATGAATGGTCCTTATTGATTTTCATGGGTTTCTTTGACAAATGTACACAAATCAAAAAAACTCACACTTGAGGTCAAATAGGTCATTGTTATACTCAATAGCCCACACCTTGAAATTGCATTGACGCACACAGTCGTGTCACCCCCTAGAGGGCTCTCGTATTTTTTTCGTTTCCAGGCACGTACTCAGAGTTGGATTTCTCATCCTCTGAGAAAACGGTCTCTAGAAATTATATGGTGAGTGTCTTGGGGGTAGATTCTTCCCTCCCCTTGCACTGTGAGTATGAAAATGTTTGGTTATTGACTCGGTGGGATACTACTCTATGGTTCGTAGATAGGGCTTTCGTGCGGTGTGAAAATTGATAAACTCCCTCAGGAGACCTCCCAATCTTTAGAACAAAGATTTTTGGGGATGGTTATCTTTCTCACTACCGTCAAGTTTGATTTTCATCAACAACTTGCATTTTGATTATAGTGGGTTGGAATCCTTGGCTTTAGGAATTCCCACTTAGGTTTTTCCCGTAGGGTGAGTACTTTTTCCCACTACGGTGAGCCTTCTAAAGGATTTAATAAAGCATAAATTGCATGAAAATAAGGATGAATTTGGCGCTTTGATCACCTAGTTAAGGGGAGAGCATAAGCCTAATCACCACACAAGCACAATAGATAAATTGTTTTGTTTTAAGCCCAAAAAGACAAATTTCCTAATCTATGTGAAGATTTTGCTTCACAAAAATCATGATGTTCTTTTTAACTGATACTTCAAAAGTGTGATGGCTACCCTAGGATTGATAAATTTTTAAACCAAATGACTATCCTAGGATTGGTTCATTTTAGTCTAACTATATCAAAATTAAATTTTGGCCGCGATCAAGTCGGATCCAGATCAAATTTACAAAAGTGCTAAAACAGTCCACGAAAGTGCTATAGTTTTTATCTAATGCGCTAAAATCAAAAGCATTCAAATAGAGCACCAAAGTGCCAATTTTTTCCATGGAAGCACTAAATCAGCTTTTATGGAAATGGTTGACCGATGAGCCAAAACGGGTCATGGAAGCGCTATAGTTGAAGGTGCTAAAACTTTTGATGAATGCGCTATAGTATCACATAAGTGCTGAAATAGAGCACGGAAGTGCCATAGTTTACCACGGATGCGCTATAGTTGTTGACAAAAACGCTGAAATAGAACACGTCGGAAACTTGCACGACACTTTTCAGAAAAATTGATAAAAATATGGGGTTAAGGCCCCACAGTGGGCGCAAAATTGTAAGTGTGAATAAGGTATAAAGCAATAAAACACTTCTTAATTAAACATTGCATCAAATATCAAGCTAATAATCAACTGAAAGCGTCTCATTGTCTCATATCTTCAAAGATTTATTAAGATATTGTGCTCACAGAGCTAAATAACACTATAAATATTAAAATGACAATCTAAAGAATGAAATGATGTTGATGTAATGATATGAAGCTAATATGATAAAGCTAAACGATAAAAGAAACTAATTTAGCATGGATTTACATGAAAACTAATAAATGAAGCTACAAGAGGCATCCATGATATGAAAACTTGAATGTTGGATCCTGGAATGCTGGATGCTAGAATGTTGGATGTTGGAATGTTGGATGCTTGATGCTTGATGCTTGAATTCCTACAAAGTAAGAGTGCATAAGTTAGATAATCTAGATCCTTTTCTTGGTTGAATGAGGCTTTATTTATAGATTTCCTGGTTGTAGAAATGTACAAGGATGGCAAAGAGAGGCTTGGATTCAATCTAGAGGATTGAATAGTGAGGGATGGAGGAGATTGAGAATATTTTGGAGATTTTCTCTACCCATGGAAACACCAGGCAAGAGAAGAGGAAATATTGATGGAGGAGGATTGAGAGATAAATTTGCAATTTGTCTCCAATTCTTCCCATGAAGTTTCAATCAATTAATTTTGACATGATTTTGACATAAATTAGACATAGGATATCTAACTTGATTTTGAGGAAATATAGAGGAATATTCCTTATGCCTTAATTTAAATATTTTTGATTTATTTAAATTAGCAATAGAGGGATAAATAATGTAATAAAACAAACTATAGAAGTTGTTTATTAAATTAAACAGAAGAATATGGAAATTAATCGATAAAGTGTTTGAACTTTATTTAATTAATTAAAGATTGATGTGATAGAATAAAATAGGCAAATGATAATTAAATCAAACAAAGTATTTAATTTTGTTTATTTAATTAAGATGAGATAAAATAGAAGAATTTAGAAGAATTTAAATGAGAATGTGAATGTGAACCATATAAATAAATATTTCTATTTATCCAAACAGTAGAGGAAATTAGGATAATTAATTAAATAATTCATATTTAATTAATCAGATTCTCGAGACCAATTTTAGGTGTATACAGAAACAATGTGTTGTAGTGTTGTTTTGGGTTAGAGAGAGGTGTTCTAGTTTTGCCCTAAATTTCTTCTAGGTTGAAGATCTACCTATGAGATTTAGATATGTTGGTAAGAGGTGTTCATATATGTTATATTCAAGAGATGTTATGCTATATTGTCATAGAGTAGAAGTTGTGTTTACCAGTGTGTGACTATACATTGCAGAGGTGTCTTGCAGAAATGTTTTTGCTCTATTTTTCTTTGTAGTTTAGGTCTTGCGATTCTGAAGGAGTGTTGATGATGTTAGTAGTGTACCTCAATCAAGATGACTTGAGATTTGGTGCTTCAAAAGATAGTTTTTCAAGTAACAGTGTATGACAGAGTTATCTGAGTGTACTGGGTTTGTACATTCTTTTATGTAGAAGTTGTTATGAAGGAGCTTGTTGGATTTCAATATGTTTGAGGAATATTCTAGATCATGTTCAAGCATGATGTATGATTCACAAATCATCTTTGGATTTGAGGAAGTGTGTACTTAAAATTTTAATAGTGTTTACACGTGTAATGGTCGACCTGGTGTTTACACTACATGCGAAGGATAAATATTGATTGTGGTAGTGTGTGGTTAAGTGGTGTTGTTGATTTGGGTCCCAATTAAGTTTTTATGTGGTCCACATTTACTTCTATCTACCACGAAATTTTTTTGGCATCGACCTAATTTGAATTTGCATGTTTGAGGTGCATAGCTAACCTTGGAGAGGGTTTCAAGTTTGAGGATGGTATAAGTATGAGTTGAATTATTGGAGGACTAGATAGATGAAAGTGTGAATTTTGTGATGTGAATTATGCAAAATTGAGTAGAGCAGTGTGAGCTTTCAAGTGTTGGATTATCAGATGTAGTGAGCAGAAGGTGTCTACAATCATTCAAATAGACTATGAAGGTGTTGGAGTTATTATGGTGGATTTTCTATTGTATTGAGATCATGCTCTCTTTATAACATTTATTCTATATCTTCTTTTTCTACTTTGGTAGTGAGCCTTTTTATATTATTTGTCCTATTTTGGTAGTGAGCCTTTGTAACTAGATTTTCAATTACTTATATTGTGAGCTAATCCTCACCATGGTTTTTCCCTCCTTGGGTTTTCCATGTAAATTTGGTGTTCTCTTGTGCATGGTGTTAAAGTTGTTTCAGTTTCTGTTATTTTATTTTCATGCTAATTCATCATAACATATTAAGGGTTTAATGAATGCATGTGGATCTGAATGTTAATGAGGGTTTTGATGTTTTGATAAGATACAACTAATTCACCCCCCTCTCAGTTTTCTTTTTCATTCAAAAATTGGTATCAGAGAAATGTTCCTTGGAGAATAGCTTAACTGCTTGAGGTAGATTTGGGATGGTGAACAAGGAGATACCTATGTTTGATGGTACAAATTATGCATTCTAGAAGACAAAGATGGAAGGCTATCTAGTTTACCTTGGATATGATGTCTAGTGATTAGTGAAGACTCAATATATCATACCTCCAAATGGATCGAGTACAAGTGATGATATCAAGGCCTATGAAACAAATGGTAAAGAAAGGTTTGTTCTCTTGAGTAGTCTTGCAAATTTTGAATTAGTAAAAGTTATGGATCTGAAAACTGCTAAAGAAATTTGGGATAAGTTGGAAAGTATTTATGAAGGAGATGTGATGGCCAAACAAGCTAAGATGTAGAACTTGAAGACAACATTTGAGAACTTAAGGATGTCTGAAGATGAAATATTACAAGCTACATGTAGAGGGTAGATGAAGTGGTGAGATCCATCACATGTCTTGGAGGAAAGGTCAAAGAACCTAAAGTGGTAAAGAAAATTCTTAGAACCCTTACTAAAGCTTATAGTTATAAATATTTTGCTATTAAGGAATCTCAAAATCTAGATTAGTATTCTAGAGATCAACTTTATGGCTCTTTACCTATATTTGAGATGAGATATTTTGGTACTAACAATAGTGCAAAGATTGAGACTGCTTTTAAGGCTGCAAAAATAGAGAAAATTGAAGAACCAAATTAGGAAGATATTGATGTGTGGAGGCTAGCTTTGTGAGAAGGATGAGAAGAGGCACTGGTAAGTACAAAGGTAAATTACCTTTCAAATGTTTTAATTATGGACAAATAGGTCACTATGCTTCAATATGTCTAAACAGAGTTGTGAATTGACAAAAACAAGGAGAACAAAGATAAGAAAGTTAAGAAAAGCTACTATGTTAGAGAATATGTTGGTATTTCTAATGATGAATCTGATTATGGAGATCTTGATGATGATGAATACTTTTTCATGTCTTTAAAAGATGAATTTGTTTCTGCTAACTCTGAAATATATGTGAAGGAAAGTGCTCCAGAGAGAAAGGATAAGATTGAAGGTACTTTGGTATCTATTTTTCATGTTAGACAAGATAATAACTATTGGATCATTGGAAATGGTTGGTCAAATCATATGACTGGAGATGAGAGTAAGTTTGTTAAACTTGAAAAATATGACGAAGGACTTGTTAGATTTGGAGATGATTCGGGTGCTAAGATTTTTGGAATAGGTTCAATCAGTTTTGATGGCAAGCATAATACTGGTAATGTTTACTATGTCAAAGGTCTAAGGCATGACCTTTTGAGTGTTGGAAAATGGTGTAGTAAAGGATATAATCTTATGTTTTAGGATGATAAATGTGAGATCAAAAAATGGTCCAAAACTATGATTGTTGCTAGAAAAATGACAAATGGAAATGTTTATCAACTCAAGGGTGATGATGGTCATTACTTTATGACTCAGATCAATGAAATTTTGTTATGACATAGGAGTGAGTATGTGTCACATCAATTTTTATAACTTAGTTAGAATTAGTTCATTTCAAGCAGTGAGAGATTTTCCAAGGATTACAAAGCCTATCAATGTTTTTCGTAAGGAGTGCTAGATTGGAAAGAAAACAAGAAGAAGTTTCAAGGGCAAAGAAAAATCTTCTACCAAATTATTGGAATTGGTGCATATAGAACTTTGTAGTCCAACAAGATTGAGAAGTCTTCAAGGTGACAGGTATTTCATGCTTTTGATTGATGATTACTACATAATGACATGGGTTACTTTTCTTAGAGAAAAAATTGGATCCATAAATAGATTCAAAGCATTTAAATTTATGGTTGAGAATGACATGGATTTCAAGATCAAATGTTTGAGGTCTGACAGAGGTGGAGAATTCACCTCCAATGAATTTAACATGTTTTATGAGAATAGTGGAATAAAGAGGCACTTGTCTACTCCTAGAACTCCTGAGCAAAATAAAATGGTTGAAAGGAAAAATAGGACTATTCAGGAAGTTGCAAGGACTATGATGAAAGAAGCTAACCTACTAGAAGTCTATTGGAGAGAAGCAATCGATATTGTTGTTTACATACTTAACAAATTTCAAGCAAAATCAAATAGCACAAAGACTCCCTATGAGTTGTGGTATGGAAGGACCCCTAGTGTCAACTACTTTAGAGTTTTTAGAAGAAAATGCTATATTAGGAGAGATGATGAAATTTTTTGAGTTTAATGCTAGGTCTGATGAAGGAATCTTCCTTAGATATTCTACTAAAATAAAATCCTATCGATGCTACAATAAAAGATTGAGAAAGATTATTGAGAGTGCAAATGTCAAAGTTGATGAAGATTTGCAAAATCTAGTGATGATAGATGTATATGAATCAGATGAACCTGCCTATAGAGAAGAAGAAGAAAAAGCTAAGGAATAGGAAGTACAGGATGAAGAGGAAGAAGCTTCAGAAAAGTCCTTGAGAACCCCTAAGTATGTGAAGAGATAATTCAGAAGAACAGATCATTGGAGAAAAAAGAAAAGTTATAATGACAAGGAGGAAAGTTGTTGAAGAAGAGGTAAATTTGTGTCTACTTTCTAAAGTTGAACCTAAAACAGTGATTGATGCATGCAAAGATAAACATTGGATGAAAGCTATGGAAGAAGAGCTTATGTAGATTGAGAAGAATCAGACTTGGGAACTTGTCCCAAGACCAGCAATAGAAAAACATTATTGGTACTAAGTGGGTATTTAGAAAAAAACTAAATAGGAATGGAGAAGTGGTAAGAAACAAGGAAAGACATGTGTGTAAGGGCTACTTACAAGATAAAGGAATAGAATTTGAGGAAACATTTATTCTAGTGGCTAGAATGGAAGCTATTAGGATGTTTTTGGCTTTTTCAGCACATAAGGATTTCAAATTTTATCAGATGGATGATTTTTATGCTTTCTTAAATGGAGAATTTGAAGAAGAAGTATACATGGAACAACTAGTAGGATTTTAGTTATTAGATAAACCTAATATGGTTTGTAGAGTGAAGAAGGCATTGTATGGATTGAAGAAAGATCCTAGAGCTTGGTATGCAAGGTTGGATATGTATTTGATACAACAAGGATTCAACAAAGGTATTGCAAATAGTAATTTTTACTTTAAGGTTGAAGAATCTCAAATCTTGATTGTAGTTGTGTATGTTGATGACATGAATTCTAGAGGAAATGAAGCTATGTGTAAGAATTTTGCAAAAGAGATGAAAAAAGAGTTTGATATGTCTATATTTGGGGAGATGAATTTCTTCCTTGGGCTACAAATCAATTAGATAGATAAAGGAATATTAATTTCATAGTCAAATTATGTCAAAGAAATGTTGAAAAAAATTGGAATGGAAGACTCCAAACCGGTATGTATTCCTATGGTTATTGGTTGAAAATTGAGCAAGAATGATGAATACCATAAGGTTGATCAGAGCAAGTATAGATCTATGATTGGTGGAATGCTATATCTAACTGCTATTAGATCAGATATCATGCACGCAATTTATCTTGTGGCTATATTTCAAGAAGATCTTAGAGAGTCACATGTTGCAATAGTAAAGAGGATATTTAGATACCTAAAAGTCACTTTGGATCATGGCTTGTGGTATCCAAAAGATACTAATTTTACATTGAGACACAAATGTTGATTGGGATGGTTGTGTGGATGAAAAAAAAAGTACAAGTGGTGGTGCATTCTTTCTTGGATGTAGATTGGTTTTATGGCTAAGTAAGAAACAAGATTTAGTTTCTTTATCTACTGTAGAGGTTGAGCACATTGCAGCAACATCTTGTTGCACACAAGTATTGTGGATGAGGAAAACGCTAAAGGATATCAAAGTGGCGTATGATGAACCTATTTCTATCTTTTGTGACAATACAAGTGCAATAAACATTTCAAAGAATCTAGTGATGCATTCAAGGAAAAAGAATATTTCAATCAGATATCACTTTCTAAGAGAGAAGGTTGTGGAGAATGAAGTGAAGCTTGAATATGTGTCCACAAAGGATCAGATTGCTGCCATATTCACTAAGGCTCTTCCTAAGGATACTTTTGAGTATCTTTGGAAGAAGTTGGGGTTATTTCCCCTCCTTCTTTGAACTAGATGCATAAGGATATACATCAGTCTAGTGGATTTCAAGATCTATCCCTTATCTTGGACTAATGTTGGTGGCTACCTCTCAGGGGGAGTAGGTAGTGGTATTGTAGATTGTTATAGATTGGTGTGTGATCTTAAGGGAGAGTATTTAGAGGAGTAATGGAAAAGTGTTGTAGAGTAGTTGTAAGTAGGTTGTTTAATATCAAAGGAGAAGAATAATGCAAAACATTTTTTCCTTTGCCATTGATGTCAAAAGGGGGGAAATTATCATGTGAATAAGAGCAATTTATCATAGGGAGAAGATTCATGAAAAGGAAAAAGATAGTTGAAGAAAAAATCATGTAAGGGGGAGAGTGAGTAAAGAGCAAAGGGAAAATGAAACAAGTATGTTCAGTTTCGTTGTGTCTTTGATGGTTTTTCACATCATGTGTTGTCATCAATGACAAAAGGGAAGATTGTTGCAAGTATTTACAAATTGGTGTTGTCATTGATGTCAACAAGATTGTGTTTCCATTGGTGTCAACTGTATGTGTTGAGGAAGATTGGTGTTGATGATGAACAGTTGGTGTTTCCCATGCCTTGATTTGTTGCATTATGTTGTCATCAGTTAAGCTACTAGTGTTAACCTTTGTTACTAATTTGATAAGCTTCTATCTATGGATTTAGTAATGATGAAGATGATATGGATGTGTCTCTAGTTCTTGGTTTCCAAGTGATTTTGAGAAAATTTGATAAAAAGAGGAAATTGTGTGTTGTAGTGTTGTTTTGAGTTACAGAGAGGTTTTTTGGTTTTTCTCTGCATTTCTTCTAGGTTGAAGATCTACCTATGAGATTTGGATATGTTGGTAAGAGGTGTTTAGAGATTTTATATTCAAGAGATGGTATGTTGGATTATCATACAATATAATTTATGTTCACCAGTGTGTGACTGTGCATAGTACAAGTGTCTAGGAGAATTGTTTTTGCTTCGTGTTTCTCTATAGTTATGCTTTAGGTCTTGTAATTCTAAAGGAGTGTTGATGATGTTGGTAGTGTACCTCAATCCAGAGGATTTGAGGTTTTGTATTTCAAAAGATAGTTTTTCAAGTAATAGTGTATGGAAGAGTTGTCTGAGTGTATGGGGTTTGTACATTCTTTAGGTAGAAGTTGTTGCGAAGGGGTTTGTTGGTGTAGACACCTAAATTTGACCACTTACATTTGGTCAAATTTACCTCTTTTCATCTAAATATCATTTTATCTACATTAATTAAATAATATTTCTATTATTTAATTAATATCCCTAAATTCCTCTAAATCCCTAAGGTATTTAATTAAATAATTAAATATGATTATCCCTTTCCTCCAAAAATTAAATAAATAATCTATTTATTTAATACACTCATGTCCCATCCTTCATAATCCACTCCTAATCTTAATCCCCCTTGCTTAATCCTTGATTAAGGATGTTCACACTCCTAATCATTAATTAGGGAGGTGTCACATCCTCCAAAAAGTACAAGTGGGCTCCTAATCTCTCTTAACCACCTAACCTTCCTCTGGTCATCTATTAATTATCCTAATCTAACCCATGGTCAACCCCCTAAAAAATACTACCCACATTCCAATGGAATTTTTAATTCCATTTTATTCTTCCAACACCCCTCATGGAATTTTTAATTCCATTTACAATCCCCATGTCCTTTTCCAACGGAATTTTAAATTCCATTTATTCATCTAAGGTTTTTAGAGGAATTTTTAATTCCTCTTCCCTTTCTTCAAGGAATATTAAATTCCTTTTTATTCACCCCATGTCCTTAAGGAATTTTTAATTCTTTTTATCATTCCCATGCACATTAAAAAGGATTTTTTAATTATTTTGGTCAACTCTTGATTTCAACCCTTAATCTCTTCCAAGAATCAATCTTGTCCATTCATTCATCTCCCCTCGTGCTAATGACTAAAATATGGCCATTTTTCTCTTTCATGCATTCATTCTAGAAAATTCAACTACATTCATTCATCTCAATCTCTCAAGCTCACACAACCATCTTGCATCCATAGCCAGATCCATCACCCTTGCATCCAAATCAAGCAAAAATCAAGCCATTATGCTGTTGAAATTGATGTAGGAGAACACATATCAAGCCATCAAAAGGGGCAAACAAAATCATCAAGCTAAAACAAGGTAATATATTGGTATTTTATTTGCAAGTTTGAGTTTCAACTTTAAGTCCTAATTTGAGTGTTTTGTTTTGTTTTTATCCTTTTTCTTGAGTTTATTTCTTGCATTTTAGATGGGGTTAAAACACTACATACATTTTTGGCATGCCTGATGGGACCCGCACCACGGGTCTACTTTCACATTTTTTGTTGTTTTAAATTTTGCAGGTTCAGATTTCAGTTACAGTGGCAAATCTTCTTTGGCAGGTGAATCTGCCTGGTTACAAAGGCAAATCGGCACTCTTCATAGGTGAGTGCACACCCATTCAACCATCATCCAACTCGAAGAGGTGATTCTGACTTCGTTTCTATGGATAGGTGAATTTACTACCTTAATAGGCAAATACGTGGACGATCAAATCTTCGGACGATCAAATCCTCCACCTTGATAGGTGAATAGACGGACAAGCGAATCTATGAATGGGTGAATGCGTGAATGGGTGAATCCATGGATGGACAGGTGAATATGTGGATAGGTGAATATGCTAACAGGTGAATTCGTGAAGGGTGAATCTACAAATGGGTGTTTGCCCGAACAGGCAAAAATGCAAATGGGTGAATCCATGAATGGATGAATCCACGAATTGGAAAATCCATGGACGAGTGAATCCACGAATGAGAAAATTCATGAACAAGTGAATCTAAGAAAGTTTATAGTGGTGAATTTGAGGTAAACCCTAGACTTGAAATTTTTTGTTAAATATTTTATTTTGCTTTGGGTTTAGGTACTAATCATCTCACTTGTTTGTTTGAATTTGTGAGATTTTTCTAATGTTTCTACATCTTGTCATTTGTCTAAGACTAGCAGTTAAATACTAACTTGTGTTTGCAGGATGATCAACTGAAGACATTAGCATAATTGTTTTTCTAAACTAATTAGGCACACTTCATTTCCTTAAAGGGTCAATTAACCTTGTTTGTTTTGTTTGGGAGTGGTTTGTTGGTGTATGCTCTCCCCTTGCATTGTATGGTGAGCTTGGGGATCAGAAATCATAACTTAATCCAAGTCTATTATGTTATCTAGGATATGTTAGTTTTGCGTGTATGCTCTCCCCTTGTGCTACATGCGAGTTTGGGGATCAAAAACACCTAACACTTCCTTCCCTTTAGGAGACCTTCCTGGGATTTCATCACCAGGGGGATGATCTCAACCACATATTATCAGTGGGGTATATAAAGGGGGGAGAACTAAATTTGTACCCCAATCTAGTCACGTTGTGTCTAACAAAGTGTCGATACTAGGGTGATTCCTAATTAAGACGTGTAGAGTTGGTTCAAGTTTCTAGTACCTCGCTAGGGCTCCTGATCCATGCTTGTGATAGGTTGGTGTTCATGGTTGTACCTCATGCACCCTCCTGGTGTATCAAACGCTCACATGATAGCTTGTATAGAATAGTTTAAGACCCATGTTTTAGCTACGACTTGGTGGAGTGCAAGGGATGTGAATCATACCCTCAAGCTACTCACCACGTACTCCCTTAGGTTGAGATAGAAATCCTCATGGTGAACTATGAAAGTTCTCAAGGAGAGAGAGAAGGTGAGCCCATGGCATTTGTTAATGATCATGTGGTATTGGATCTCTACCTATCCACCTTCACGAGAAAGGGTGCTTCCATCCGATTATCATAGAGTATTAACCCCTCGGGGTGGTGGGCCTACATCAATTTTGTAAACCCTCTTAACTAATTCTAGGATGTGCTACTTGGCATGTCTTCTTGTATGATACCAGTGTGTGTCTTCAGTTTGAGTCGGTCTTTTCCCACTATCTTATTGTTTGTTATTTTTTTTGTAGTCCATCCCTTCCTCAAGTGTGAATCTACTTCTTATAGAGGTGAATTTTCATTTTGGATGGGTGATCCTACCCTACGAGGGGAAATTCCACATCCTTGTCTAGTCTATTAGTCAATCATCACCCAATAGGCGAATCCACCCTACATAGAATTGAATCCGCACACACCCTTCCTCTAGATAGGCGAATCTGCAAACACCCTTGTGCTAGATAGGTGAATTTTCCATGCATAGAGGTGAATTCGTGCTTGATTCTATACAATCCTCATTTGTACATTTGCATGCATTGGTGAACCCATGATCTTAGATAGGTGATTGTGCTACCTTCAGAGGTGGTTTTGCAAAGCTTGCATAGGCGAATCCGTGACCCAAATAGGAAAATCTAAAACCAACAGGGGAGAATTTTCTTCTCATACAAAATCTAGAGGGTCAATCCATCCTATCACAGTTGACCTATATCTTCCTTGGTTCAAAAGCATAATCCAATCATTTCGCCTCTTCCTATTCATCCCCAAACCATCAAATTTTCAAAAAAAACTAGGAATTTATTTACCCCAATTTGATGGGGTCATAACTTTCCACTCGGTACTTGGAATTCAAATCCATTTACACCATTGGAGAGGTATCCAAGAGTACTAATTCAATCCCTAAAAAATATTCCTTTGGCAACCAATTTTTAGGGACTAACGCAAGTTTCAACCCCAAATGGTCTCAATTTTTTCACCCCTAGACTATTTGGGACCATAATCTAAGCTCCAATCCAATCCTAATCTGAGCTTAAATCAAATACCAATATGAGCTTAATATACATCCCAATTTGAGCTTTAGTCCATCCACATCCAAGATCTTCTAGAACAAATATTAAGACCTCTTTTTCTATGTTCTTCTAATCCATTCTATTTATCTTTTCATCATCTATTCTTTTCTTCTAATCATCTATTCCCATCTTTTCAATCCATATCCATCCAATCCAACATCATGAATGCTTATCCTCCATCAATGCAACCAAAAATAGTATTCAAAGGAGATCCCAATTACATTGAATATGACATTGAAAGTCTTGTCGACCAAGCTGAGTATGAAATAAATCTCCTTGATTCTATCATCACTAGTAATCATTCCTCAACCATCTTCCAAAATCCACTCACTCCTCCAATCTATCCCATCATGCCTTCATCCACACCCTCTAGAAATCCCTATGCTACCTTTGACAAGGGATATCCATTATCTTCCCCATCCACATATTCATTATATCCTTCATCCACATCTCTCTCTTATCTATCCCCCACATGTCCCTCTCATTACATATACATAGCTCCATCTTCTCCTCTAGCCACATCTCAACCTCCATCTTCATACAACAACACTATCACCTTCACCCCTAGTCCAAATATTCCATCTCATTATCCTCCAATGCATGATCCTCATCCACCATCCACATCCTCCAATCCTAATCCACCATCCCAATCTTCCTACCTTAATTCCCCATCCACTTACTCTGATGTCAATCCACCATCCACATATTTCTATCTTAATCCACCATCGATGTCCTCCTATCCTAATCCACCATCCATATTCTCCTATGTCGCTCCATCTTTCACTCCATCATGTCTTAATCCTCCACCTACTCCTAGTCCTCCATCAAATCATGTTCCTCCATCTAATCCTAATCCACTAATCCATAATCCTAGTCCTCCACCCATTCATAATCCATCTATTCCCATCACCCAATATAAGCCTAAAATATGCAAGTATCTCCTTCCAGATGTCATCCAAGGACTCATGACAAAGAAGACATCCCCAAATCCACATCTTGATTTCATGGAGCCATGCCACCCCACTCCACCATGTATGATCACTACTAATGAGGCCCTTCTTCCTCCCACGCCTATCATTACTATTACCACTCCTAACACCCTTCAAAATGTTGAAACCATCAAACCCACTGATTCCATTGAACCCCCATCTTCTACTCCTAGAGCCCCCCAACCCGTTGTAGACACTCAAATCCAATCCACTCTCCCTATTCTTAGTATCACCAAAATCCACTCCCTTGAACTTCATGAATCCTCCATATTTTCATCTCCCCTATCCAAGGATCCCATCCAACACTCCATCATCATGCCACCTACACAAGCTGGAACATGCCAAGAGCTCAATCCAAAGCATACCCACATATCCCCTCATCCATATAAAGATCCTACCATCTCATCCACTCCATCTCAAGATCATAGCCCCTCATCCACTCCATCCCATGATTCCTTTTATGATTCCTTATCATCTCCTCCTCTAAATGAGGATCCTACCATCTCATCCACTTCATCCCATGATCCTTCTAAGCATCCCTTATCACTTTCTCCTCCAAATCAAGATCATACCATCCTAACTACTCTATCTCCTGATCCTTTATCATCATCCATCCAATCCATCTCGAAACCACTTTTATATCCCCTTGGTACTCTTACAGAAGAGGAACAAAGAATATACACCACCCTTCCTCCTCCACCTAATAATGGACTTGCATCATGTTTCCATAATAGTAAGCATCCTACTATAAATTGAATGCTTGAGATCATGAACTACCAAAGAAAAGGCTTAGGCCTTCATGAGTAAGGTATATTAGAGCCCATCTATGTCAAATAAAATCCATGTGCACAAGGTCTTGGATATATATCCCAAGACTCACAATCCAAAAATGTTGGTACAACCTTTATATATCCTAAGTGATCCTCTTCCCAATGAACAATAGGCTCTTTCCATCACTCCACTAAACTATTTATCTCCATTCCTCCTACATCATATCACCTTAAGACAACCATCCATATTCCTCCTTCATCCTCCAAATCCATTTTGGGTCCTTATGTCCCTTCATCCACTATCACCAATCCTCCATCCACTATTTATATTTTGTGTTCTTATATCCCTCCATCCACCATCACCCATCCTCCATATAATAAGTCTATTTTAGGACCGTATATCCAAAAATCACCTCCTCCATCTTTTCCTACCCATCCCCTCATCCATCAATCACCTATCCTGATCACCCATCATAAGTATCCCACTCTCATATTCCCTAATAAGGATCAACAAAGGCAGATAACTACACTTTCCCCATCCACGCATCATCCTCAAAATCCTACCTCTATCCATCCATTCATATTCTCTCTACATCAACCATCTCCTCATACCCATACCATTACTATTGTAAGCACTCTACATGCCAAAGTAAAAATGCATAAATCCAAAAATCCATATGAATATAAAGCCCCCCATGTCCTCTTAAAGAGACATGTTGAAGAAAAGAAAAATCTAATCCAAAGTCTCAATCAATCCCAAAGGTCACAAAGACTACATGGGCTTATTAAAGAAAAAACCAAAGCCATGTGGATCCCAAAGAAAAAGGATGCAATGCCTTCAAATGAACATCCATAATGACATCCAAAGTTATTAATCCAATATTAAATCATTCGCATGCTACATCTCCTAAATCTATTTTGGGTCTGTATGTCCCAAAATTCACTATCCCAACATTCTCCTTCCAATAATTCTCCTATCGTTCCATGTCCCCACCATATGTGCTAATGTTGGTCCTAAAAACATTCCTTCATCTCACATCTACTCCATCATTCCATCCATACACTTTCCAACATCCCATCCATTATCCCACATATCTCCTCCATCAAACCCCTTTAATCCATTCCCTTGCATAATCCATCCATCCTCCTAAGGTTGTACCAACATCCAATACTCATTTCTAACATGGGCTCTTATTACCTCATATGGAACTTGATGCTAGAGTCTTTCATCAATCCCATTATAACATATCTTCCAAATCCATTTATCCACATCCCTATTATCATCCATCTCCATCCACACACTTTCCGAAAAATCCAAAAAATACAAAAAAAAATTAAAAGTCAAACAAAAACAAAAAAATATAGTAAAGAGAAATAATTTATCCAATGGTGAAAACTTGGAAACCAAGTGTCTTGGATAAGTACCATGATGAAAACCTAGAAAATATGCATCATGTGTAAAATCCCTAATCTATTTTCTTTCCACACTTGGGGGAAACTTCCATTTAAGCATCCCCTTCCTCCATCTCCTACCTATCATATCCCATCTATCCCAATCCATTCATATTCCTTTTGATCATGATAAATATAGAGGAAAACATATATACATGCTTTGGACACCTCTTGGCATGCACTCCCTTCATCCATACACTATTGTATTCCTTATCCTCCATATCTACCTTCCTTACCCATGCATCCTATCCACATCCAGATACCTTCCTTTTCCACCCATCATGCTGCAATCCATCTCCTTTCCTTATCTACACATTCTCCTATCTCCCATCCCTCTTGCTTCATCACACATGACATATCTAGAGTGGGGCATCTACTTCCTTTGTGACATAGTCCTTGGAGTCATCATTCATCCATCCTGTCATCCCTTCCATATCACTATTATTATCTCTCCATCCTCCTTCCATTAATCACTTCAAAAACCTTCATCCATCCACCCAATAATTCCTTCCATCTCCCCATCCATCCATCTGCAAAATCCCTTCCATCTCACCATCCCAAAAAATCCTTTCCATCTTCCCAATCCTCATCTTCCCATCCATCCATCCACTAATCCTTTTCCTCTTTCCAAATATTTATCTTTCCATCTATCCATCTAGTAACCTCTTCCATTTACAAATCTTTATCCCTCTATCCATCCATTTATCTCTAATTTTGTTCCATTGCATAATCCCTTGTCATTAGTATCTATCTATAGGCTACCCCCATGCAATCCAATGCCATTAATCTCACTATCATCACTCCTATCTATTTCCCACATCTTTCTAATCACATGTCACTTTGCCTTACTCATCTTTCCATCATGCCATCCTCTTGATTCATCTTTTGATGATTTGGATAACCATCCCATTCTTGAGCTTCATGTAGTCCACATTTGACATATCGACCATCCTATCCACAAGGTCAATATTGTGTCATCATATAGGTTCCATCTTTGTATCTACTTATCATTAGGTCTTGTATTGCATTATCCATTGTTTGTCATCCATTATCAAGTTTTGTCAAACTATATTGCCTTTGCATTGTCAAGTAGGTAAGGCTAATCTTTGATGAGCCCCCAAGGCTTTAGTTTTTCCTTTTGAGTTTGTCCTCATCATTCATCTATCTTTTCTCCATCATCAATCCTTGGTATTTTTATCAAACTACGAGGTCTTTACATTTTCACATAGGCAAGGCTAATCTTTGATCAGCCCCCGAGACCCTAGGTCTGTCCTTAGGGAGTGTCTTGGTTTCATGTCGTGTCATCAAGAGTGTCCCTATCTCACTAGTACCCAACAATGAAATACATTATCCCCAGGAGCTTCAATCTATTACGAGTATTCAAAGTCATGTCTTAAACAATCTACCCCCATCTATCCTTGGTCTTAGTAGGATGCATCCTTCCTCATATCAGACCGCATCCATCCCATCCACCTATTGGTCCTGTGGTGAAGGATATTGTAAATTTATTGTGATATTTTGGTCATTTTTCATTTTGTTATCATTTGAGCTTCCTATTATACCTACTCAAGGTCACCACGATCCATCATATCATGGTACGCTTTGACTAGTAGACATAGGGATATATCTTGATTTTTTGTGTGATCTTGTCTTCCTGGTTGTCCCACGTAGTACCCACCAAGATCCTTGAGGTCTTGTGTTACATTGGGGCCCTTTATGTTTGTGGTTTTCCAAAATTGGCCCTACCAAATCCCCCATGACTTTTGGATGTTGTACTAACCTTTTGTTTGTTGCATCACTCCCATGCATGTGTTACGAATTCACCTCTATTCCTCATACCTTGCTCACTACATGGCAGTTTTTATATGGCACTCCTAATCCATCCCCCCATCCATTCACCCTAAATATTTCTAATACATTCGTCCTTAATCACTCTCCCTCATCTATCTATCCTATATGTTTTCATCACTCCACTATCTTCATCCCCATCATATCATCATCTCTTCAATCTTCTTAGGATAATATAGATTTTTTATTCTAAGCATCTTTTCATCACCCTCATCATATCATCATCTCTTCAATATTCTTAGGATAATATAGATTTATTATTCTAAGATTATTTTCTTCATCCTCATCATATCATCATCTCTTCAATCTTCTTAGGTTGATATAGATTTTTTATTCTAAGAATATTTTTATCACCCTCATCATATCATCATCTCTTCAATATTATTAGGATAATATAGATTTGGTATTCTAAGATTATTTTCTTCATCCTCATCATATCATCATCTCTTCAATATTCTTAGGATAATATAGATTTTTTATTCTAAGTGTCTTTTCCTCCACCATCTTCATTCATTTCAACAATCTCACATCTCAATCCAACCCTCATCCATTCAATCTAGCACAAATCATCTACTCATATATTTGGTTTTATTCCTATCCTTGCTACAAGCCTAGATCCAACCATCATCATCATTGGGATGTATCCTTCCTTATCCTATGTGTTATTTTGTGATATAGCATTCCCTCATTAACAACATTCTCATCATTATCATCGTTGGGATGTATCCTCCCCTATCCTTTTTGTTGTTTTGGGATATATCACTCCCTCATCAACAACACTTCCATCATCATCATTTATCAGGGTGTATCCTTCCCCATCCTTTTGTTGTTTTAGGATATATTGTTCCCTCATCAAAAATGCTCCATCCATCACAAATCCATCTTCTCTTGTATCTTAACTAAGGCAACATCACATTTTTCCTTGAATCCATGTGTGCTTGCTTACTTCTCATCTTCTCCTTTCATTATCTCTTCCTCCTCCCATCACATATTCTTATCCATCACTTTGCATCATCTTCCCCATCTACCCTTGCATCATCTCATCCATTTCAAGAGCATGCCTGCATTCTCTTGAACCTGCATGTCCTCTCAAGGGGGAATCTTCATTCCCATCATCTTTCCTCCTAGTAACTCCTTTGAATGACTAAGGCATCTTTCACAATCTAACCATCTTCTTCCAGGTTCTATGTTTTAATCTTCTTTGAAATTATGCTACTTCATAACACCATCTCAAAGAGGGGAAAAATATAGACACCTAAATTTGACCACTTACATTTGGTCAAATTTACCCCTTTTCATCTAAATATTGTTTTATCTACATTAATTAAATAATATTGCTATTATTTAATTAATATCCCTAAATTCCTCTAAATCCCTAAGGTGTTTAATTGAATAATTAAATATCCTTATCCTTTTCCTCCAAAAATTAAATAAATAATCTATTTATTTAATACCCTCATGCCCCATCATTTATAATCCACTCCTAATCTTAATCCCCCTTGCTTAATCCTTGATTAAGGATGTTCACATTCCTAAATCATATATTAGGGAGGTGTCACATCCTCCATAAAATTCAAGTGGGATCCTAATATCTCTTAACCACCTAACCTTCCTCTAATCATCTATTAATTAGCCTAATCTAACCATGGTCAACCCCCTAATAAATACTAACCACATCCCAATGGAATTTTTAATTCCATTTTATTCTTCCAACACCGCTCATGGAATTTTTAATTCCATTTAGAATCCCCATGTCCTTTTCCAATGGAATTTTAAATTCCATTTATTCATCTAAAGTTTTTAAAGGAATTTTTAATTCCTCTTCCTTTTCTCCAAAGAATATTAAATTCCTTTTTATTCACCCCATGTCCGTAAGGAATTTTTAATTCCTTTGTTCAACTCTTGATCTCAACCCTTGATCCTCTTCCAAGAATCAATCTCAACTATTCATTCATCTCCCCTCTTGCTAATGACTAAAAGACCTAGTCATTTTTCTCTCACACATTCATTCTATCACATTCAGCTACATTCATTCATCTCAATATCTCAAGCTCACACCACCATCTTGCATCCATAGCCAAATGCATCACCCTTGCATCCAAATCAAACAAAAATCAAGTCCTAATGTTGTCGAAATCGGTCTAGGAGCACACATATCAAGCCATCAAAATGGGAAAATAAACTTATCAAGCTCAAACAAGGTAATATTCTGGTATTTTATTTGCAAGTTTAAGTTTCAAATTTAAGCCCTAATCTGAGTGTTTTGTTTTGTTTTTATCCTTTTGCTTGAGTTTATTTCTCGCATTTTAGATGGGGTAAAAACACTGCACACAATTCGATTTCAGGATGTTTAAGGAATATTCTAGATCATGGTCAAGCATGGTGCGTGGTTCACAAGTTGTCTTCTAATTTGAGGAAGCATATAATTAAAATTTTAATAGTGTATTCATGAGTAACAATCGACTTGTTATGCCTTGCATAACCACCCCATTTTATTTTTGGTCAAAATGGGTCCCCCTTTGTTGTTTTTGTTTTTTGTGTTCTTGTTTGGGCTTTGGGAGTTGTCTTTTTCTCCTAAGTCCTTGCTTTCCTTTATTTTTTGGATTTGGATTTCAGACTATCATTGACACTTGGTAATTTTCTAAGGTGCAAGTTTATGTTTTCATCCTGATCCCGATCTCTGTTTTTTTCCTTGTGTTTTCTTTGTTCTTTTAGATTCGGGTATTGGATCGAAATCATCACCTTACACCCTTAAAAGTGCAAGCTCCTATTTTCGTTCCGATCTCGACCTCCACTTTTCTTCCTTGTGTGTTTTTGTTTGTGTCAGAATCAAACATAAGACTGGAACTAGAACTAAGAACTTTTCCAAAGTTCTTGTTCTTGTCTTCATCCCAATTCTGATTTTCGACTCCCTTTGTGTGTTTCAGAATTGGACATTGGACCGGAACTAGAACCAAGAACTTTTCTAGAGTTCTTGTTCCATGTTCAATCCCAATCCTGATTCCCATGTCTATCTTTGTTTGTTGTGGTTCAGATTTCAAAACTTTGCTGGAACTTTGCACTCACTGAAGGTTCTGGTGCCATGTCCCTTCTCGATTTAGGACCTTCACCCCAATCCCAAAATCGAAGGTAAGCAGGAGTCAAAATCGAAGGTAAGGTTCTGGTGCCATGTGCTCATTTAGGACCTTCACCCCAATCCCAAGGCCCAACCTACCCACATTAATGAACACCTATCTGCACATGCAAACGAGTTTTAATTCTTGCCACTCCTCATTTTTTGCTTATTTTGGCTTATACACTTTGACAGAGCAAACTAGAGTGGAGCTAAGAGTTGGATTTTGAGGTTGCGCTCAGATTTCTCACTATGTCGTTGGATTTCCTATCACGTTTGTGAGGTAGGTGTCTTTTTCCTACATTTTCCTTTCATTTTTGGTTTGCCTGTGTTTTTTTTGTTCACATTTCTCATTTCTCCTTTCTTGTTTTCTTTTCTTGCTCTTTCTAGTTTCTTTTATGTTTCCTTGGCACCCTTTTTGGTGCATTTTCATTTTTCCTCAAACCTTCTGGTTTATTTTCCTTTCTTTGGTTTTTTTTCTTCATTTTCATTTTTTGTCGTGTTCGGTTTTGTGTTTCTTGCATAGGTTTTATGTTCCCATCGCACCCTAGTTTACCTAGCGTTTCTATACTACCTGATCAAGGTTTTTTCAAATTCGATAAACTTTAAAATTTTGACCATTACAAACCGAGAGTCTAAACATTTTCTTTTCCCTTGTTCGATTCCCAAATGATTCTAAACTATGGCTAAATTTTGAATTGGTCTATGTTGTGGTTTTGAAACTCTCCTAATCCCAATTCTAAAGGCATGTTTGAAGATACTATTAGACTTATTTAATTTCCTTCGTATTTGTTGATTGTCTCAATCCTGATTCTTGCATCTCTTTCAGAATCAGGATTCAGAACTACACTATGGCCTTTTGCCACCACCTGGGTCCAAGCCTTTTCTTTGTCTCAATTCTAATTTCTAATGTTTCATTAGGATCAAGGTTTAGGTCATTACCTAATTTTTTTAAAGGGTTTTCATCATAATACCAACTCATGCCTCAGTTCTGATTCCCACTTTGATGTCGGGATCGGATTTCAGACGAGCATCGAACCCTTGACATAAATCTAAGTTCCATCATTTGGTACCATCTCGGCTCTAATTTCTGACATGACATCAAGATCAAAACTCAGAGTTGACCCATCTACACTTATATTCCAAAGGTTCAATTTCAAGCAGCATCATGATTCCAACTCCCAATATATTATCGAGGTCAAGACTCGAGATGTTACTCAAACTTGTTCCCCCTTTTTGGGTCTAGGCTCAGACCATATCCTAATTTTGACTTTTGATGACTCATCAGGAATGAAACTCGAAGTGATCCCTCAACTGGGTCCATTTGTAAAGTAACAGTGCTTGGTGCCATCCAGTCTTGATTTTTGAATACGTTACAAGATTGGATCACAAAATGAAACTGAAACCTTCTCACCACCACTAGTACTAGTGTTGATTTTGAGCTCGATCTCAATGCCTGATAGTACTAAAAGGTTATTATATCAGGGTCATGCTCAAGGTATTCCCTGATCCTGATTTTCGATGTGGTTAAGTGTTAAGATTTAAATAATCAAGTTCTTGGTTTTGGCCCAAACCCGAAACCTAAAAACACTGGATTAACTTGTAAAATGAGTTTTTTCTTGAATGAATGAGGATTTTATATAAATTTTGTGCTAATCTACCCCCTCACATTTCTTCTCTTTGTTTGATAAGGTAAGTATTGTAGGTATTAACAAATGTATGATTTAGAGGAGGAAGTAGCTACCGAAGGAACATCAAAAGGAACAAGGGCTAAAAGGTTAAAACTAGAATAGGTTCCTATTACTATGAAATACAAGTTCCAAGGGAATCTAGTACCATCCAAATTTGGTTCTGTTGTTATAAAGATTATAGATACACTTGTAGGCCATATTGATTTAAACCAGTTTCATGATGACACCTTTTCGGAGGATCCTACCCCAAGGGTTAAAAGGATTGCAGATTTTGGGTTGGTGCATATGACCATATTCCCTATTGATGTGCAATGCCTAGAATTCATATTAGCTATTGCACAGGCCTACAATCCAACACAGAGGAAGTGTGTTGATTCATGGGGAAATGAGATCATAGATTTGACCCTAGGGATGATTAGGCTAGTGTTTGATCCTCCTCCCCACCCCAATATTAAGATTATGTTTGAAGTTGATGCATTGAAATGATGGGTTGCAGATGAGGAGGGAAATAAAAATTTTATCAACAAGAGGTGGCTCAAAATAGAGAAGAAATTAGTGAAGAAGATGCCACCCAAGCCCAAGAGGTCTGATTTCTCTAAGGACATAGCGGACATGATCAATTTTTTAGCAAGAGAATTTGGAAAGGAAGATTCTCATATCTTTGGAAATTGGATGTTTCCATTCATCCAACTAATTCTATATGGACAACAACAGCTGGATTGGGGATAGATAATTTTAGACAACATCCACAATAAATGATTATGGTAAGGGAAACCAAGACATTTTATATGTCTTCATATGTAATCTATTGTGTTGTGGGAATGGGAAGGTTTCCAGGGTTAACTATCATGGGATCAATGGATGATGGTCCAAATCAGAAGAAGGTTTTGGAATACTATGATTAACTGGACCTGAAGGCAGTAGAAAGACATTTTAAAAGAGTTAATGATGCATTTTTGTATTATATAATTAATCATCTCATAGGGGACATTGGTTTCAAGCTGTCAAGAGAAGCCATGGAATTCATTCAAGAGTGGGGATGTTGGTCCATCCAGTACTCCAAATCCACCTATATTAGATTGTTTGGATATGACAAGCACCCTTTCAAACTACCAAGGTGTGATGGTGATAGGTGGATCTTGATGGAGTTTTCTTGTCAAGCAGTTGAGGTGAATACCATTTTTTTTGCAATGCACAAGGCTGATTGCCATTAATTCCCAATGTAGTTGGGGTTTTATTCTTGTCCTTCTTCTATAGTAGCCAAGTCAACAACAGAGGAATTTTAGGCTATGAATTTGAAGCTTCATACATCTAGGAAGGACTTTGATCTAAGGAGAAAATGAATGGTCTATATTCTTCACAGTTTCCCTTCCATCAACCACTTCTTGAAGAATTTTGGGAAAATTTGCAAGACCGGTTTGAAGTGAGAAGAAGAGGATATGAAAGATTGACCACCACCCAAATGAAGGATTTTGAGATTAAAGAATATATAATCGAAGGGACTCCAGATGATGAAATGATTCTTGATACTAGGTATGAAATGGATCAAGTGGCTACAAAGGATTTAGATCCTACTAATTGGATGGAAAAGGAGGAAACCAATATAAATAAGATCTCACAAGTAGTTGTTGAGAGAAATCTGAAATGGCTTAACCTTCACCTCAACCACCCAAGAGTTAATACATCAAGGAAGAAATATTCTAGCAGTGAACCCACTTCCTTAACTGAAACAAGACAATATAAGAGGTTGAAGAAGGGTGTTGCAACTACCGAAGAAACTACCCCAATAGAAGAAGAAATCATAATGAAGAAAGTTGAGGAAGCCTTGAAATAGGATAAGGTCACTTATGTTGTTTCTACTACAGGGGTTTTTGCAAGTCTTGGTGTTCAACCTTTGGCTACAATGTACCTTGGAGAGGAAGTTGTCTAGGAAGGTCCTATTGCAGTTCTTATGCAGACTAAGGATACCCCTCTCACTGCACCCCTAACTAGGGAAACAACAGATACTCAAGAAGGAGTGCCTCCTGTAATTGATGTGATAGAGTCACCTATGCCCTCGAACTAGATGAGGAAACTCCACTTCATGAAGAAAAATCAGAATGGGAAGAATATCTTAAGAGTGATGAAGAAGAAGTTGGAGAAGATGACAATGGGTTCCAAGAAGGAAGTCTTTGGAATAAGGTTGAAATGAGAGATGTGTTAATAGATGAAGAACAAAAAGAAATATTAGTGGGTGCTAAAAAACAAGCTACTAAAGAGTTAGCTAAAGAAGAAGAAGAACAAGAAAGAAGGACAAAGAGCTAGCTCGTGAGGAGGAAGCTACAAAGCCCAGAAGAAAGTTGAACAAGATAGGACAACAGAGGAGGAAGCTCATACAATGGAACTAGAGCATAAAATATTAAGGGATAAAGAAGAAGCTACAAAAAAAGAGTTCAAGATAAAGGTGGAGGAGATAAGAGCTGCAAATGAGAGGTTAGAGCAAGAGATATTGCTCAAAGAGAAAGAAGAATAGCAAAAGATTTCTTCTAAACAAACAGTGGTGACAATCTCCTCTACACCTCCTTCATCAACACCTCTTGTCACTCAATAGGTAAAAACTCAGCTAGTTGCTCCTGCATGGCTTAAGTCGAATCTCAAGAAAAGGCAACAATTTCAAGCCCAACTAGTAACTTGAGATGACATGATAAAAGAAGTAGACAAAGTGAAGCCTAATAAGAAGCCCCGAGCCATTCATTCCATGAGGATCGCTGATGATGGGGACTTGGTGGTATACATTGCAACTCCAATAGTTGATAAGGATGATAGGGAGCTGCAAAATTCAGACTATCAAGTGAGTACTATCAATCTAGGTAAGCAAACCAAAAATCAGCAAATGAACCTTATTGACATGGTGGCTACCACTACCAAGTCAAGGTTGATCAAAGACAAGCAAGCCAAGGATGAGCTCAAGGCTCAAGTGGGGAAAATGAGAACATTTATGAAGAGACTCACCACCTTTACTTCCGAACAGCCCACACCTTTAGAAGTTCATGTATTAATGAGTCCATAGCAAGTTGATAAACTAACCGAGATGAAAAGGAAGGCTACCTAGTTTGACAATTGGTTTGATGATTTCAAGAAGGAGATTGGGGAAATTTTGGAGGAAGGATTCAAATAATATAAAGAAGCTCTTACTCTTCTCAATGAAATTGAAGAAAAGACTAAAGAATGGTGGGAAGAGGAGGAGAAGTACCAAAATTTTTTGAAAGGGTTGAAAACAATTGATAGAAAATCCAAGGAAATATTGATCCAATCAGGAATCTTAGGTGATAAGGACCCTAAATACCTCAAGAAGGCTATTAGAATCAATATCTTCAAGTTTGAAGTACTTATTGAACATAGGGAAATTCTCCTCAAAGCTCGATATGATATAAGGCAACATACAGGTATATTTGAGGAGATTGTTGCAAAGGTTACTACTGAATATTTGCCTCAAAGTGGATGATGGAGTTCCTTACAAGAAATAAGTAATAGTTGGGATAAATGATTGGAATAGCTGATTAAAGAGGGTGATGGAACTAAAGGGACTCTCTTTGATAGATTGATGAATAACAGGTTCGAAACTCGATGGGTTGTAAAAGATATCAGTCAATTGCGAGAAATAGATAATGTGGTTGTTGGAGAGTTCGAGGAATCAAAGTTCAAGGTGGATTGGATTGGCAGCCTGACGAACAAGATCTAAAGGTATTTTTTGACAATTATGATGAATTTCAAGGGTTTCCAAAATAGACTAGTAAAAAATGAAAGGAGAATTTTTTTTTTGAAAAGGGGATAAAGTCGAATAATGTCAACCAGTTCCAAGCATTGAATGGACAGTTGCAACTCCAGGTCAATTTTTGACAACCAGACGACTCTAGGTTATTTTTGACAAGCAAGGGAGGACACATTACTTCAGTGTGGATAAAATCAACTTCAATTCAATTTTGATGAGGCTAAAATGAGACGAACTTCTTTCATTTCAGAAATTTCAGCAAGTGAGGATAGAGACTCAACTGGAGGCGCCCCCTATAATTGTGGATCTGGGCCTCGAGTTCGTGGTTCATGATTTTGATAGGAGAAATTAATTTTAATTATTTCTATAAGTTAGAAATTTATCTTCATTGTAAAGTTAAGAAAATTGAAGTCAGATTTGCTGCCTAAGACTAGATACTCCCATTTTTATAGCTTTTTATGCAAACAATTGAACATTTTATAGTTTTTGAATGCAAATAGTTAGTTTCCAAAAGTTTGTTAGTTTAACGGTAATGTTGATAGACAATGGTTTTATGTATGCTAGTGGATTTTTCTATGCATAAATGTCTCTTAATTGATGAAAATTAATAGAAGATACCAAATTTAAAATCATCTATTATGTTATTTATGGATGATGTTTCTTGTTGTTTATTGATCTATGAATTTTGGTGATGAGCTTGGGATATTTTATGGTTGAAAACTGATTCTAAAAGAAAAAATGATGGTGAATGGTGTTTCGTATCATAAATCTACACTGTGCATGGATGTAACTGCATGATCTTTTCATGAATTATTTCATTCTACCGTTTTAGTTAATTAGGAAATGCTCATTACAAGAATTTAATGTCTAGATTTAAAGAAATATGTGTTCATATCTTGTTGTTCTAAAACTCTAATCTATCTTTTTATGTTTATTTAAGACCCCCATGTTAGATTATTGTGTATTACCCAGTTTATATCATTCTACTAGCAAAGGCCCCTTGAAAATTATAGTTGCATGAACCACTGAATGATGATAGCACAATTGAGAACCAACTACAAAGAACTTGGAAGCTAGGTGATTTTAGATCAGTTGTCTTTTTCAGGAGAAATAGAGTATAAATATTTTGTTTGAATGTTGTTATGCTATTTTGACCATCAACACAACCTAGTGTTTACACTACATGCGAAGGATAAATATTGTTTGTGGTAGCATGTGGTTAAGTGGTGTGGTTGATTTGGATCCCAATTAAGTTTTGATGTGGTACGCATTCACTTCTATCCACCATGAAAGTGTTTTGACGCTGACCTAATTTGAATTTACATGTTTGAGGTGCATAGCTAACCTTGGAGAGGGTTTCAAGGTTGAGAATAGTATAAGTATGAGTTGAATTATTGAAGGAGGACAAGATAGATGAAAGTGTGAAGTTTGTGATGTGAATGATATGAAATTGAGAAGAGTAGTATGAGCTTTCAAGTGTTGGATTACCGGATGCAGTGGGAAAAAGTTTTTGCAATCATTCAAATAGACTACGAAGGTGTTGGAGCTATTGTGGTGGATTTTCTATTGCATAGAGATCATGTTCTCTATGTGAAAATTCTTCTCTATCTTCTTTTTCTACTCCGACAGTGAGCCTTTTTGGACAACGTGTCCTATTTTGGCAGTGAACCTTTGTAACCAATTTTGTGTAATTATGAGCTAAGCCTCACTATCGTTCTTCTCTCCTTGGGTTTTCCATGTAAATATGGTGTTCTCTTGTGCATGGTGTTAAATTTGTTTCAGTTTTTGTTATTTGATTTTCATGCTACTTCATCATAATAGATTAATGGTTTAATGAATGCATATGGATCTAAATGCTAATGAGGTTTTTGATGTTTTGATAAGATAAAATTAATTCACCCCCCTCTCAGTTGTCTTATTCATTCAACAAGGTTTTACTCACTGGTTAATGGACATAGGCTAAATTTGTACAAGAAATCACTATAGAAGGATGGTTTCCTACTTTCATTAATATAGCAATTTGAGCCTTCACTTGACAATTCAAGTACAGCAACTACTAATTCTACAGATGACTTAGTAGAGGAGCTACCTATCTCACATACTGCTATTACACAAGTATGATTTCTAACACACACTGCACAAGATGACAAGCACCAATAATCAATTTCTACCATGGTCAACAATGTTGAAGGGACCTATAGCAACACATCTAAAGGAAACAAATTTTACAAAGGGACTTATTACTGGAGGAACTCATAGAAATTAATTAACAATCATTTCAAAATTCCCTATCGAATTAATTGTATATCAATAATTTCCACTAGCATTTTCCATACATGCATCCATATACATTTCATTTTTGCACATGTAGTTTATAAACCAACTCACACTTTTTATTTCCATCACCTTTCTCAATTTTCACGTCTCATACACTTCATTTCATCGTCCATCTATCATACATTTGTAACCTTTTCCAACAATCATTCACCATGCACCATGCATTCATATCATTCACTTCCAATTGCAATTAAGAACGATCAAATCAACTCTTGTTGCAGGCAGTCATCAACACTTCGCACAAGCTATGTTTCATTTCATAATCATTCTACAAGTACATGCATTAACTTCTCATAATTTTCATAGATGGTGATTTATTTCCTACATGTTTTACTATTTATTTATGTAGATTTTCATATGTAAATTGCTATTCCACTATATACCATCTCACCCTTCACCAAGAACCATAAAATTAAGTGAGGAAACTTAATACCTTTAGTTGGGGGCAGGGGTACTCTCATTTTCTTGATTTTCAAAAACCAAAAACCTTCTACAACTTTTTTCCATTTCATTTGTCCTTTTTTTTTAAACAATTTAAGCTCAGAGGAGAAGGAAGGATTAAAAGTAGCAATAGCTAAATTGAGGATATAGTAAAGAGAAGGTGGTGTAGTGGAATAACAGACAAAAATTAAGCTATAAAAAAATAGAATTAAGGGAATTACAAAGCAATAGAAATATCATGGGTGGCAATATTATCCGTAGGGAACCAACAACACATATCCAATTGTTGGAAGATATGTTGGTGTCACCTATTTTTCAACAAGTTGGTTGGATGGACTACTTGAAACTCACAAAGTTCAATAAAGTCATGACACAATAATTTGTTTCTACTTTACAAAATGATGAGGTGACTATAAGAAGTTTGAAGGTGGATGTCATAGCTTCTAGGAATGAATTTAGAGAACATGGAGAAAACCTAGATTCATCATCTCAAGGTACAAAAATATTATCCTTACCCTATATATGGGCTTTAGTAGCTTCTTATATAGTCAAATAATTAACTTGTGATAGTAGGTAGTCTCTATTATATATAGTCCATTTTAAGCTTTTAAGCCATCTTCACCATGATAGGTGTGTAAATGTTCCCAATTTTCTTTATAATCTATTGAAAAGAATGAGTTTTGAGTACAAAATAAAAAGGAATAACACAACATTGTCACATTTATGCTTACTCACATTACTAATAAAGAGAATTTTGAGGGTTTAGTTTCCACATGTTTCATGGGAGATTTTTCTAGATTGAAATCATATCAGTGCCATACTTGAAGAACCCATTGTCCCAAAAAGAGAAGAACCTATTGTATCAGATAGGGAAATGCCCTTTCTCCCCCCTGCTAAGTCACCTACCTTTACCATAGGAGAGACAGAGGAGAAAATCATGCATAACACTCAGTCTATAACCTCTAAGCAACCTACAACAGGAGATACCCAATCCCTACATCTAGCAAAACACCAAGAACCGAGAAAATGAAAGGTGAACCTTCTTCTAAACCTACAAGAGGCCAAAATAAATTCACACAATCTAGGAGGAAATCACACCACTTGAAGAGGAAAGGTGTTATGAGAGGGTCAATTAAAAAGCAAAAAAAGTGAGATGTTATGGTTGAGACTGACTCAAAATTAAAGGGGGATTCCCCTAGTAATGAAAATGTACCTAATGCATAGACATGGCATTTTACAAGAACCTCTAAATCTAATTTAGAGGATGCTTTTGTTGCAAAGAAGACAAGGAAAATAACCCCAAAGAGCCTTGACTCAAAGGTTAATGAATATATGAGTGAAAGGAATGATCACTTTGTGGAAAGAGATGAAGAAGTTTTTGTTGAGCAAAAAGACATTGGTAAGGAATTATAAGAGGATATGGAAATAATTAAGCAATTAGAAGGTTTATTGAAAATACACCAGAAAAGAGAAAGTGAGAGGGACAAAAGGATTGAAGAGTTGGAAGGAAAAATTTATAAATATGAGTGTGGGTCTAGGTTGGATAAATTGGCACATCTTGCTATTGTAGCAGCAGAAAACAAAGAACTAGTATCCAAGGCTCTAATTCCTTCACTTTTAGTTCCCTCTAGACTATCTATTGACCTAAGGTGTGGAATGATGGAGAAGAACCCAATAATTCTATTAGAATAAGAAGGAATGGAAAAAATAAAAAGTTGAGTTGATGTCCAAGCACATTAGGAAACTTGAGTAGAAGAATGTAGAAACAAAAAGGTTGAAAGTGAAGATTGAAGAAATAGTACACAAGGCTGCACAAATTCTAAAGTGCAAATCTCCTATAAGATTTTATGCACTATTTCTACAAGGAAGATACTTATGTGTTCAATTTAGCTATCTAATTAGTGATTTTCCAATGTCAATGAATAGAAGATTTTTTTTTTTAGAAACTTTCTTTGAATCTACACAAGATATGTAAGATCAATTATGTGAGTTTTACTTGCATAATTTTGTGCTCTTAGATCAAATAGAATAGAGTCTCCTAATGTTTTGGAGGGACTTAAAGATTAAAGAACTGACCTCTTATATCAAGAATGAACAAAAAACGGGTGAGATCTTGCAAGAATATATTGAAAAGGATAAATATGTTTCTTTATAGCTGTGTGGGTGAAATTATGTGTATCAATAGGATAAAACAAAACACACATCCATGCAATGTATTACATAAAAGGAATCTACATAGCAGAATTAAATGACTACAACTATCCTTTCAAATCATTTCATGGTTCTCTAAACTTAAGGACCTTCAAAAGTCATGCTATCAGATCTATTAAATGTTGCACATGAACCTACAAAAATGGCAACCTAAGAAATGAGAAGCTATTGTAAAATGCAAACTACATGCCTACGTCCCTATATTTTTGTATTTTTGATGCTTGAATGTTGAATGGTCTATGATGAAGTATTGATTTCTCAAATGATACTAAAGTTGAAAATGCAAATCTAATAATAATGTTGTATAAAAGATACAATGACTAAGCTACTAAAATTGAAATTGCCATAATAACTCTAAATGAACTAAAATGCAAAAAATTAACTACAATACTCTCACAATGCTCTCAAATTGCACTAAGAATTCTGTAGCGTAAGTTTGTAAGCTAAATCTATCATGAGAAGTTGTAGAAATACCGTCTATTTATAGATTTTTCTAGGCTCAAGATGATGTGGCAAAGACGGACGATCGAGATTGTGATCCTGAGGCATCAACGATTGAGCACAAAGAGGTTGGAGAGAATCGGGGAGGTGGTTCCCTTCAAGAAAACACCTTGCCAAGTGTTGAAGATAATTAGAGGAAAGAAGAAGCCATGTGTCCAAGGTAATTTCAAATGTGTTGCAAGTTTGTTGATGATAATTCACATTTTACAATTTAGAAAATTAAATTTCATGTGACACATGGTCAGGTGGCAGGTGATTGGAGGTGGTTAGAAGAAATATGGAGACATGTGCTAATTTGAATTAAGATTTCAAATTTAAATGGAAGAGGGAAATTAATTAAATAACAAATTATCTTAATTTGTGCATTTAATTAATTTAAGAGGAAAATGATTTTTGGAAAAGGAAGAATTTAGGGAATGAACCATATGAATAAATTCGTCAATTTATTTATAATAGGAGAGGAATTAGAATTTATTAATTAAATAACAAGTATTTAATCAATTGTGCTCTAGACCATTTTTACGTGCATACATTTTTCCCCTCTTTGAAGTGATGTGCGCAAATGCATTGCTTCAAAGAAAAATTTGCTAGACCGCGATGATAAAATTTTTGACATACCCCAGACTCTGATTGATTTTGCAATGATGATGAAAGGATGCCCCCTCATGAGATAAATCAGGGTTTTTTCATTTTTTGATGATTTAAATAATTTTTCACTGATATGCTGATGATCGTCAGATTTGATGAGGATGACCTGATTTATCTCCCAAAAATAAGTAGAGTCCAGCCACATTGTTGATTAGCTGATTAAAAAGGTCCATTTGAAAAATTAAATTAATGCCACCATAATTACCCCTTAATTAGCCCTTAAAAGGTCAAAATGGGTAAAAGAAAGCTCATTTGTAACTTTGCCTTTTGAAAACTTGAGAGAGAGAAGAGCCAAAATGGATAGGATTTCGTGCCACTCACAAATTCGAGCGAGTTCGCTGCCACCAATGTCTAGCTGCATATAGACCTCTGGTACATACCCTGAGAACCACTTTTTTCAAATTTTAAATTCAAATTTTCCTTCTTTTTTACATTTTAAAATTTTGGTTTTTTAACACATTTTAGCGCATAGGGGTAGACTTTTAGCGCATCAGGAACCCAATACAGCTCATAGAGGCACTGTAGTAGTGCATAGGGTTAGGTTTAGGTCCAAAATTAGATTAGTGCATCAAGTTGTTGTTTTAGTGCATTAGGTTGTTAGATCAATGCATAGGGATTATAGCACATAGGGTAGATAAAGTCACGCACAGGGTAGGTAAAGTAGTGCATTTGGGAAATGGCGCATCAGGACCCTGTTCCAGCACATAGAGGTCATTTTCTAGTGCATCCAAGAACTGGCGCATAAAAGGAATGTTGTAGCGCATCCAATAAATCTTCTACCACGTCTCGTAGATTAGAGCATAGAAACCTTGTTTTAGCGTATTTAGCCAAAATGGATGATTTTGAATGATTCCTCCTAGATTTTGATGGTTGATGATTGCGTCAACCAACGATAGGATAATGTTGATTGATAGATTAATGATTGTCCTCATGATAAGCGAGGAATGATGATAGGATAGATGATAATGATTGATTGATCGTCCTCATGATAGGCAAGAAACGATGATAGGATAGATGATGATGATTGATTGATTGATCATCCTCATGATAGGCGAGGAATGATGATAGGATAGATGATGATGATTGATCTCATGACAAATGAGAGTCGATTGATAGGATAGGTGCTCCTCGAGATTTGATCAAAATCTCACATGAGTTGATTTGATTAATTGATATACTGATGTTAGGTTGATTAATTGATGTACTGACTTGATACATTGATTTGATCATAGGAGGGTGGCTTAGGGAATTTACAGGTTAGAGAGCGCTTTTTGCGGACATGGGACATGATCCCATAGCTTATCCATGCAGATTTGGCTATTATTGATCAGTGTGGACTGACTTCCTTGATTGACATACCCCAGTATAGGATTAATCGGAAGTTGTTGGTAGCACTTGCAGAGCGGTGGCATAGTGACCACTGTATACACCTAAAAATGGTCACATTATAATAGGTCTGGTAATTAATTAAATACAAGTTATTTAATTAATCTTCTAAATTCAATCTACATTTAAATGAATTTAAATAATTTATTTATATTGTTCATTTTCTACATTCCTCTATCTTAATTAAATAAGTTTAGTTACTTATTTAATTTAATCACTTTTCTATTTCTTCTTAATTAATTAAATAAATTTTACAATTTATTTAATTTAATTATCACATTGCTTTAATTTGACTTTTTAATTCAAATAAAGGAAATATTCTTCTTTTTCCAAAATCATCTTTTCCATTTCTTCTTAATTAATTAAATAACTTTTAAAATTTATTTAATTTAATTATCACATTACTTTAATTTGAATTTTTAATTCAAATAAAGTAAATATTCTTCTTTTCCATTTCTTCTTAATTAATTAAATAAATTTTACAATTTATTTAATTTAATTATCACATTGTTTTATTTCAAATAAACTAAATATTCTTCTTTCCAAAATCATAAAATCATCTTTAAATATTCTAAATATTCTTCTTTCCAAAATAAAAAAATCATCTTTAAATCTTCTAAAAGTCATCTCACATATAATTAAATATTTTTAAATATTTAATTAGAAACTTCTTATCCACATCCCACTTATAATTAAATATTTTTAATATTTAATTAGAAGCTTCCAAATCCACATGTCACATGAAATTAAATAATTTGATTATTTAATTATCTTCAACCACTAAAACTAACTCATAACTAAACTTGACAAATGGCAAGTTGTCTCCATTTTTTAGTGAAAATGTTTTATGGGAAGGAAACATCTTCCTACTTTCTTTCTATTTTCCATCTTTTTTTCCAACTTCTCCATCTCTCACCATTCATCTTACCAGATTGAATCTCAACCGTTGATCTTTGCCAACTAAGCTTTTGCCTCCGAAAATCTATAAATAAGACCTCTTGGCTCTTTGAAAATCTTGGAACTGTTTGCATAACATAAGCATTATAGTTGAATAATTAAGCATTTAGCATTTTAATATCTTAGTTTCATAATCATAACATAGCATCTCAGCTTTTATCATCTTAGCATAAATAATCATGGTAGAATAGCTTGCATAATCTATTCTTATTTTCATTATCATAGTTTTATTATCTCACATCATTTAGCATAAGAATGCATTTTGCATATCATCTCATTCTCTAGGTTGTCATTCTGTTGAGCTTCTACTTACACAATCTAAGAGCAAACAGCTTAAAAATGAATCCTTGGAGATAGAGGACGATGGAACGGTTTTGAAGAATCTATTGGGTTTGAATTTTGTTTAGCTTTAAATTAGATTCTTTGATATAATGTTTCATTGGTGTGTTGTTTAACTCATTTGTTGATTTCACATATTTGCACACACATTTTTTACGCCCACCGTGGGGCTCTTGCCTCATTTTAATATTTTATTGCAGGTTTTTCTAGTAGGTCACGACTAGAGATGTGAATTAGCACATACAACACCCGTTCTAGCTCATTTGAAGATTGTTCTAGCGCATCTAATAGACTGTTCTAGCACATTTGAAGACTGTTACAGCGCATCAGATAGATTCTCCAGTGCATTTGAATATTGTTCTAGTGCATCTGACTAATTCTCCAATGCATTTCAAGACTTTTTTAGTGCATACGACTGATTCTATAACGCATATGACTAATTCTATAGTGCATATGACTCTTTTGCAGCGCATCTGATAGTCAATATTAAAATGGCTATATCTTGGTCATATTTTGGTATTTTTCAGAGCTTTTTTTTTAAAATAGGATATAATTTCATAAGCTATCCAATGATGTAGGTGTTTATCAACTTTGATGTAGTTAAAATTTTCAAATTCTCACATATTCTCCAGTGCATATGACTTTTGTTCTAGCGCATTTATAATTTGTATAATTTATTCTCTAGATCCAACGCAACCATAGCCAATGGTTTTATTGCTACTTTTGGATTAAAATAAACCAATTCTAAGGTAGCCATTTGGATTAAAATACACCAATCCTAGGGTAGTCACCATACATTGCTATCTCGATTAAAATGAACATCATGTCTTTTGTGAAGCAATATCTTCACGTAGAATGGAAAATCATCATTTGGGATTTAAAACTTAACATTGTTTGTTGTGATTGGACGGTGATAGGCCTATGTTGTCCACTTAACTAGGTGATCAAAATTCTAGACTCATCTTTTAATTTCATGCTCTTTATGTTTTGTTAAAACCTTTAGCAGGCATGCCTTTTGTGGGAAAAAGTACTCACCCAAGAAGAATGACCTAAGTGGGAACACCTAAAGCCAAGGATTCCAGCCCACTATAATCAAAGTGAGTTGATGAAAATCCACTCGATGGTAGTGTGCAAGATAATCATCCCCAAAGCCTTTGTTCTAAAGATTGGGAGGTCTCCTGAGGGAGTTTATCATTTTCCACACCAAACAGAAACCCTTACTATGAGCCTTAGTGTAGAAGCTAACTAAGTCAGTAGCCAAACATTATAATACTCATAGTGCAAGGGGAGGGAAGAATCTACCCCCAAGATACTCACCATATAATTTCCAAGGACCGTTAGCTCAAGGGATCGAGAAATCTAACTTTGAGTACATGTTTGGAAAAGACAAAAACACGGGTGCCCTTTAGGGGGTGACACGGCCGTGTGAGTCGACGCAATTCTAAGATGTGGGTTGTGATGATTATAATGACCTTTTTGACCATTAAGAGTGAGTCTGCTTGAAGTATTTTTTTTGTTCAAATACGCATGGAAATTTTATAAAACATACACTTATTGTTTAGATTCTAGGACTTAAAAACAACTGTTTTACAAATGCTTGTTGTGTTTTCAAAACATTAATTCAGATAAGATCATCCAAAAAACATAAGAATTTGACAAATCCAACTGTAAAATTTATGTTAAGGGATTGGAAATCAACAAACTTTGTCAAGAAATCCCTTGCTAAAAGAATCAAGAAACTGAAGAAGCAACTTAGTTACAAGAAAATTTTAAAAAGGAGACACTTTTTGTACCAAAGTAGGAAGGTCTTGCTTGACTATCGGACTTTCATCCATAAATATCATGACTTTAATAGAGGATTTACTGATGATTTTAATTTAGAGCCTTTATATTCACAAGATTATTATCAACGAAGAGCTCTTTCACAAAGGCATAATCATAGTCAACCTATTCGTCATTCGTACATTCCTCAACCAGCAATACAATATTCCAACCATCCAAATCAATTGTTGCAATAGGGAAAAACTTGGAAACATTAGGCTTTTTACAAAAACCATCATTTTTCAAACTAAGATCAAAACATCTTAAAGTGCATCAATTTCTGACTTTTAGTTTAATTCCCATAACAGGATCTATCATCCTTCATCTAGGGAATCACAATCTGAAAATTAGAAATTCCTTAGTCATATCAATAGGATCCAGCATTCTATTTGGCTAAGGCATCAATTATCCAGAAAATTGTACTCCCATTTATGATCTAAGTTTAGTAAAAAAATTGATTCAAGCATATGTTAGTTGTCACAAGGTCCCAACAAAGAGAAGAAGACAAAAGAGAAAATCCACTTTGCAACATGGGTGATAGGGAAGAAAATCCTTTTCATAGGCTTCATGGAAATAGTTCAAATGATGAAATAACTAAGGAAATGCTTCAAGAAGCTCAACAAGATCCATAGTTTCACCTAGCCATGGAAAATCTCTTAGAGTGGAATAAAGAAAGATACTTTCTTTTGTTGGCAAACTAAATTGCCCTCTAATTATGATACAAAAAAAAGTAAAGAAGATCCTAAAAAGATTGAAACTCCCTTAAATGATCTTAGTGCTCTTACCCAACAAATAAGAGCACTACAAGGGAAAATCAAGGAAATACAAGGGGGTACAACTAAGAAGTATTCTTTGGAGGATATTTGTCCATATCTTTTTGATAGAAATATCAACATGATCCCATTTCCCAAGCATTGTGAAATTCCAAAATTTGATAGATACAATGAGAAAATAGATCCTATCGACCACATGAGGAAGTTTAGAAACATGAGCCTTGAATTTTCACATGTGGACACATACTTGATGAGATTGTTCCCATGTAGTTTGGGTGGGAAATCCATAGAATGGCTTTCTAAAATCACTCCACCCATCAAGACGTTTGAGGAGTTGATCAAAAAATTTATATCCCGATACTCCTACAACATTCAACATCAAATAACTATGCTTGATCTATGCAAATCAAAGCAAAATACTGGAGAACCCTTCATCACATTCCTGTAAAGATGGATAAGATTATTCGCACGATATTCCCATCCATTTCCAGAAAAGGAAAAAATGGATATATTTATTAACATTCCTAATCAATAAATGAGTTATAGGCTCGAATTACAATGTCCTCCAACTTTTGAAAAGCTAATAAAAAATGGCATCAAAATTGAGGAAGCTTTGGTCAAGTGAGGAATCTTAAAAATATACAATGAAAACAATTCATCCAATTCCTCCAACAATGACAAACCAAAGTTTTGGAAAAAATACAAGAATAATGGCAATGATAATTCAGCTGAAATGCATAATGCCAAATCGGTCTTCAATCTATCTAGAATCACACCTAAGACCAATCAAACCCCCAATCAAAATAATTCCAACACAAATTATAACAACAATCGAAATAATAATCAAAATAATCCTCCATCAAGACCGCCATATCAAACATCGAATAACCGTAGAAAATTCACACCTTTGGGGCAATCATTAGAATCGGCATTGAAATAGATTCTTGTAGACAAGCTTATAACATTACCAGAGGAAAGAGTTTATGATCCCCTAGTTAAACCCTCATGGTGAAATGATGAAAATTTCTATGATTCTCATAGGAATAATGGACACAAAGAAAATAATTGCATGTAGTTGAAGCACTTGGTCCAAGATTTGAGGAACCTACAACAAACACCAACTTCAAAAAAGGGGAATCCTCTTCACCAAACACCCAAGGGAAAAGTGTGAATAATGTCCATGATACTACCACTCTTAACATTTCTATAATTGATAATCAAAGTAGTGTCATCCAAACCCAAAGTAAACTAAACAACCTGTGAGTACCATTTGAGTTGGATGTTTGTAAATCCCAAGCTATGAAGGGACATGTACCTGCATCCCATTGTCTATCATTTTCTAAAAATGATGACACTTCACTTACTCATTCACATAATGCTCCACTCCATATTGAGGCTCTAATCCATAAATTCTTGGTCAAACATGTCCTAATAGATGGAGGAGTTATTTTAAATATCTACACCCTAAAGCTTGTTACTGCATTGGGATATTTAGAAGATTTAATAGATTCCAGACAAAAGATCATCATGAAGGCATATGATACAAAAGAATGTTCATCTAAAGGATTATTTACGCTACCAATCATAGTTGGCCCTGTGGTGAAGGATGTGGTTTGCCAAGTCTTTGATCTCCCCTTAGCCTATAACATCCTCCTTGGAAGACCTTGGATACATGAAATACAAGCAGTATCCTCTACATACCATCAATGCTTAAAATTCCCTCACAATGGAGTTGAAATCACCATACAAGGGGATCCTAATCCTTTCATGCATGGACATAATCTAAGCCCTAAAGCTGAAATCCCCATTCCTAGAAATTGTGAAACACTGCTTTCCCAATCATGTGTCGGTCTCGAATCCCTAAAGGCACCCACTTCATTCACTGCACTATCAAACCCCAAGGTCAAAATCCATGATCTGGGATGTGGAGAATACCATTTGGATAATCTGCCGATAAAAAACACTGATACAATCATCGAGAAAGGTCAAATTTCCAATAATGATGTTAAGATAGCTACATAAGGGATACAAAATGATGACCATGCCTGGATTGAAAACTTTTGTGATCCTGATGATACACCTGCTTCTTTGACACCTACTTCCAATCAAACTTTTTATATCACTGATAACCCCCTATTTGATCAAGATATCTATGATAATCCACTTTTTGATCAAGACCCTATGAAAGATATCCTATCATCACCCCTCCATCCCACCTACCCTGGGCTAGGGTATGAATCTCCTATTGTTCCTTCTATTAAGCCATCTTTCCAAGTCACTAAGGATGTGCAAGCCTCATTTGATTTTAACAGCACCGAAAATGATAGTCACAAATATTCCATTGACAGCATCACCACTCCCCTCTCATCCATCTCACCCACATCCATTCACCTTGTGGACATAGATCAACAGGTTTTTCTTCAAGAAAATATAAAGGAAATAACTCGAAGATCAAAGGTACAATTACCTTTTTCAAATGGAGATCTTGAATTAAAAGAAAGCTTGCAAGGAAAGGAAGATCAAGAAAAGTCCTTAAGCCAACATAAAAATATATTGGACGTATCAAAAGCAATAGAGGATCGAGCAGAGTCCCCTAGCCAAACTAAAAAGCTATCGGACAAATCAAAAATAAAAGTAAAAAATAAACGCAAGAAAAAATTGATCTCTGAATACGTCTCTCCCTCAAAAATCACTTGGGGCATCTATCAAAGAAGAAAATGAAAGAAATAACTTGTTGATCTCTGGTCTTCATCCATGTCACCTATACCATTCCATCCATCCATTTTCACTTACCTATCATATCATTTCGCAACCATTGGTGATGTTTTTCAAAGTGTCTTTGATGATGACCCCTTAATGTACTTTGACCCATGGGTTGCCCAAACTCCTTTTTGATTGAAGCCTGATGGCCCACATACAGTGCACATTAAGGATCCTACCATAGCCTCTTTCATCTGTCACATCTATCGACCATCATACTTGCCACTCATACTCCTTATTTCGATTGGGTCCTTTCGTCCAGCATGGTCATCCACACAGGAACAGGGCATTGTCAAGGCAGCTTATGGATCTGGCATTTATCAATTCTACATCCAGCTTCAGAAACAACAAAAAATGTCTTGAAAAAAATCCAAAAACAACATAAAAAGTCCTAAAAAAATCCAAAAACAACATGAAAATGTCTTGAAAAACATCCAAAAAAAATCGTCATTAGGGTGAAAACCTGGCAAATAGGCATCCTTTTGACATACAAAAAAAAAATCGTTGCCTTGATGAAAACCTGACAAACAAGCGTCTTGGTAACAACAACAAAAAAAATCATAAAATCTAAAAAAGTGCAATAAAAACAAATGGTGAAAACCTGGCAATCAGGCACTATTTGTGAACAATTTGGCTCTTCCATCTATTAGTTCATATCCTCCATCATCTGCATCATATCCATTATTTGTGTATCATAGAGGCAATCATGTTTTATCATGGTTTGGTGAACTTTGTACATATCCATAATAATCGGTTGTGTCTAACAGGGAGAAAAATACAAACTCAATGGGGGCAACTGGCTTTTGAGCTATCACAACAAACAAATGGCAGTACACCAAATGCGTCAAACAAAACAAAAACACAATGACAAGACAACACTCGGAAACCAATCATACATGATCAAAACACTCATCAAAAAGCGCAACATTTGGTTTTCAAATCAAATTGGATGATATAATCTGAATAATGACTAAAATACTTTAAGCAAAGGTTGAATTGTTGTTTTATGATTTTTGTTATCATACCTCTGGAGAAACTCGATGATGTCATAAACTAGAGAAGAAAGGAAGGAGTGTTATTTTTCTTTGTTTGTTGTCTGTGAGTTGATCATTATTACTGTGCAAATTTGTTGTGGGACATGCTCTACAATGTATCATTGATGACATTTCAGAATTTGCATAGGAAAAAGGTTAACTTTTGTCTGTTTATGCAAGAAATACTCAAGTCATCTTGGTTCAATTATACCTCGATGCTTGTATTACCTTGCTATATCAAAAATCATGAAAATTATACTCAGGTCATCATCGGTGCAAATATCCCCTTTGATGCTTGTACTAACTTCCAACATTTCAAAAAGCTCAATGATGATAAAAAAGCATAAAATAGCTCTCGAAATGACAACATTGCATAGTTAGATTTGCATGGTTAAGATATATTGCATCCATATTATTTTGTGCATGATCATTATCATATCCATCACATCTCATCTACATAATAAAATCCATCTCATATAATCATAAAGCATCGTCCAATCTCATCTAAATCTATCTATCCAATCTAGCACAAATCATGTAATGATATCTTTGGTTTTGTTCCTAGCCTTACTGCAAGCCTTGATCATCATAGGGATGTATCCTTCCCTATCCTTGTGTTGTTTCAGGATGTATCCTTCCCTCATTAACAACACTCACATCATCATCATCATCATCATCGGGATGTATCCTTCCCTATCCTTGTGTTGTTTCGGGATGTATCATTCCCTCATCAACAACACTCTCATCATTGTCATCATCATCGAGATGTTTTCTTCCCTATCCTTGTGTTTTTTTGGGATGTATCCCCTCATCAACAACACTCTCATCATCATCATCATTGGGATGTATCCTTCCCTCATCAACAACACTCTCATCATCATCATGAATCTATCTCGGCTTGTAGTTTGACTGGGGCATAATCAAATCAAATCATCTTCATATCAATATTTCAATAGAAGATTTCATCACATCATCTTTATCATTCAATGAATTGGACATCAAATCAATGCATATTTTCAAAAATCATCAAAAATTTCAAAAAAAATAAAAAATCATCAACAATTTCCAAAAAATCAAAACTCTAAAAAATTCAAAATTTTATCCAATTCATCGCCCAAGGGGGCATGTAGGCATCAGTTTTTCAAAATTCACATCTGGGGAAAACTTTTTTCTTTGAATCAATGCGTAAAACACATCACTTCAAAGAGGGGCAAAATGTATACACCTAAAAATGGTCACATTATAATAAATCTGGTAATTAATTAAATACAGGTTATTTAATTAATCTTCTAAATTCAATTTACATATAAATGAATTTAAATAACTTATTTATATTGTTCATTTTCTACATTCATCTATCTTAATTAAATAGTTTTAGTTACTTATTTAATTTAATCATGTTTCTATTTCTTCTTAATTAATTAAATAAATTTTACAATTTATTTAATTTAATTATCACATTGCTTTAATTTGAATTTTTAATTCAAATAAAGTAAATATTCTTCTTTTTCCAAAATCATCTTTTCCATTTCTTCTTAATTAATTAAATAAGTTCTACAATTTATTTAATTTAATTATCACATTTCTTTAATTTGACTTTTTAATTCAAATAAAGTAAATATTCTTCTTTTTCCAAAATCATCTTTTCCATTTCTTCTTAATTAATTAAATAAATTTTATAATTTATTTAATTTAACTATCACATTGCTTTATATCGAATAAAGTAAATATTCTTCTTTAATGATTCTTTAAATCTTCTAAATATTCTTCTTTCCAAAATCAAAAAATCATCTTTAAATCTTCTAAAAATCATCTCACATATAATTAAATATTTTTAAATATTTAATTAGAAACTTCTTATCCACATCCCACTTATAATTAAAAAAAAATAATATTTAATTATAAGTTTCCAAATCCACGTCACATGAAATTAAATAATTTGATTATTTAATTATCTTCAACCACTAAAACTAACTCATAACTAAACTTGACAAATGGCAAGTTGTCTCCATTTTTGAGTGAAAAAATTTTATAGGAAGGAAACATCTTCCTGCTTTCTTTCTATTTTCCATCTTTTTTTCCAACTTCTCCATCTCTCACCATTCATCTTACGAGACTGAATCTCAACCGTTGATCTTTGCCAACTAAGCTTTTGCCTCCGAAAATCTATAAATAAGACCTCTTGGCTCTTTGAAAATGTTGGAACTGTCTGCATAACATAAGCATTGTAGTTGAATAATCAAGCATTTAGCATTTTAATATCTTAGTTTCATAATCATAGCATAGCATCTTAGCTTTTATCATCTTAGCATAAATAATCATGGTAGAATAGCTTGCATAATATGTTCTTAGTTTCATTATCATAGTTTTATTATCTCACATCATTTAGCATAAGAATTCATTTTGCATATCATCTCATTCTCTAGGTTGTCATTTTGTTGAGCTTCTTCTTACACAATCTGAGAGCAAGCAGCTTAAAAATGAATCCTTGGAGATGGAGGATGATGAAACAATTTTGAAGAATCTACAAGGTTTGAAGTTTGTTTAGCTTTAAATTCGATTATTTGATATAATGTTTCATTAGTGTGTTGTTTAACTCATTTGTTGATTCCACATATTCACACACACAACCACAACACCTTTCATATGGCGACTGGTGAGATTACAGTCACCCCGAGGATGTATATCATATTTTGAGGATACCAGTTGTGGGTGATTTAGTGGTGTATGATCATGAGGAGAAGGGCAGGACCGATGTCATTCAACATATTTTCCAGGATGGGAAACTCGGGGGCTATGAGATTTCTTGGTGGGAGTTGATTGCAACTCATCAGCCATTACCATGTGTTCTAGTAGGATTTATTGGTGGATTTTTGTGCCCCGACCATAGGTCGAAGGGCTTTTCAATTGGATGGGGTTGGGTTTTAGAGGGCATGATTTCCCATGGCACCAGATATGCTTGGGGTTTGTGCATGCTTGCACACCTATATCATGATTTGCATCAGGTCGTTTATCTTCGGGCCAATAGTTTTGTGGCATGATGCACATTATTACAACTCTGGGCCTAGGAGCATATAGCAATTTCACGGCCAGTGGGAGGGAGGGCTCGACTAGCAAGGTGGCCATATGTTTTTGGTTACATAGGGCCACTTGTCCAGCATAAGCTGGGAAAGTTAGAGTATTTGAGGAGATTCCTCAATGATTTGGATACTGTTATATGGTGGGCATATCTTGATTGTGAGGTATGGCCAGAGGATGACACAGAGATTCCCTATGTATTCTACAGTAGATATCTGATTGGCAGGACTCCATACATCATTGAGAGATTCCTTTTTGGCCGTGTGTATAGACAGTATGACAGAGTTCAAGGTATGCCATAGGGGGTGGCACATTATGCTAGACAGAGATAGGACATTCCAGATTGGGGGCCAGCCCTTGATTATGATGCGGCCTGTGTAGAGTACTATGGCTTACAACTGATTTTGTGGTGGTACCATAGAGAGATCGTGGATGCTCATATGACAACCGATTACGCTGAGTATTTTTATACGCATCCATTTCCATGGATCTCGAGTCTTGATGAGCTTGCACCCATTTTGGTTGTTGGGAGGAGGGTAGGACCAGTCGTGCAGTAGAGGGGAGATGGTGGTGAGGAGGAGGAGGCAGAAGAGGAGGTGGGAGATGATGGATGAGATGATCGGAGAGACAAACAAGGATATGGAGGAGGCGAAGGGAGAGATATGCCAAATTTTGGGGTCATCCCCAAGAGGAGGAGGTCAGCTCCCACCAAACAACGACCAATTTTTCTCAACATGCCCTCCCAGAGGTAGCAGACGTAGATAGTTGGGTTGTAGGTACAGATGCAGACTCTTCAAGGGTAGGTGCGGGAATTACAAGCATAGTTGGCATAGGCTCGGGCTTAGCTACAGGCATAGGCACCGATGTAGCTATAGGTACAAGGTCAAATGGTACAGATGCATGCACAAGTAGCCACCCTCACCATGGAGAGAGATGCCACCCAACGGTAGGGAGAGCAGGAAATGGTAGTAGCAGATAGGATTTAGACAACTTCTGAGGGTGCAAGGACTGGTGACCTAGTTAGAGAGCTCTGAGAGTCCACCAAGGAGGTGGAGTATTACAGAGGTCGATACTATGAGGCAGTCCTAGCAGAGCAGAGAGTCAGCTATGCTCATTCTAGATCCGATCGCTCCCAGTCTCAAACCACTAGCAGCGGTGTCATGCAGCCACTTCCAAGAGGCCCACCAGGAAGAGGTCCAAGAATAGGGCCATCAGGGGTAAGCGGTGATGGGGAGAGGCCTACGACCTCTAGGGTTAGTACCAGGATCACTTGGTCACATCTGACTTATTGTACTTTGATTCAAAGACTTGGATTTTGCCACATTTTTGATGTATCATCTCTTATTTCACTTGATATCATCGTATAATTGACATTTTATTATTTTGAGGTTATATGATATACAGCGGTGATTTAGTGATCTATGTGTTGTTTATGCTTTTATTATGGATGCTCAGGATGGATGCATTTATTTATGTTCTATGTGATTATGATATTTTATATGATTATGTCATGGATGCATTATGGATGTTGTTTATGCAAATGATATGGGATGCATTGTATTTTTTTTTGTATTTTTCACATATATATATCGATATATGGATGCAAAAAATAGAAATGATTTTATGCATGGACATGAATGATACAATGCATGGATGTATGGTTTATGGATTCCAGATGTATGATAAATGAATCAATGGCTTTTGAACATGATACATGCAGATGTATGGATTTATGATAGTGCTCTCTTTTTGGATTTTTCATGAGGTGAATAAAGGACCTAGATGTATGGATGATTATGTAAATGGATTATGATTATGAATGATGCCTATGTATGGATGGATGATGAATGCAAATGTGTGTATGATTTGTAATAGTGGATGTATGATGATGCTTTGTAATGATATGAAATGGAAATTCCAATGCAAATGAATGATTTTTTTGTTTGTCATGTCAAGTGTACTCAATCTTGTAGTGAGAGATAACATCATGTTGAAAGTTATCAGCCTTGGAAAAATATATAATGAAAATGCAAAACTAAATGAATGCAATTCTATTTATCCAATGTTGTCATCTTATTCATTGTGCTTATTATCATCATTGAGCATTTCTTTATGTTGAAAGTTAGTACAAACATCAATGGTATAATTAGACCATGATGACCTAAGTATAACTTCCATACAACTTCCGTTGAGATTTGGTAGTACAAGATAACACAAGCATCTACGATTAATTAGACCAAGATGACCTAAGTATCACTTGCGTAATAGACAAGAGTTAATCATGGCCTCATGCAAATTTGGAATGTCATCAATGATACTTTGTAGAGCATGTCCTATGACAATTTGTACAGTAGTAATGATTGACTCACAAACAACAAACAAAGAAAATATCATTCTTAATCATAGCCCCTCTAGTTCATGACATCATCGAGGTACTCCAGAGAAATGATAACAACAATCACAATACATCAATTGAACATTTCCGCTAAAGTGATCCAACTATGATTTAGAAGATAATCCAATGAGATTTGATTTGATTGTTTTGATTTGATTTTGGATGTTTGCTTGTTTGGTTGATTGGTGCTTAGTTTTAATGATGTGATGGTTATAGTGATTGTTGTATTTTTCCATGGTTTTCTTGTTGTTTGTTTGCCTATTGGTTAAGTTCAACGATTGTTTGCCCCTAGTGAGATCAGGATTTTTCCCCCAGTGAGAAACAAACCAAATTTATTATGGATATGTACAATGACAACCAAGCCAAGGTGGGACATGACCACAGTAGTTGGATATGGGTGTGAAGCTCATTATATGATACGCATGAATGTGCAGTGGTAGCAAAAATCGAACGATCAACACACGCTCAAATAGAGGGAGAAGCCGACTTGTCACAATAGTGCCTATTTACCAGGTTTTCACCATTTTCTTTTATTGTACTTTTTTAGATTTTATGATTTTTTTGTTGTTACCAAGACGCCTATTTGCCAAGTTTTCACCAAGGTAACGATTTTTTTGATTTTTCACTTTTTTTGTATTTTTCTCTTTTTCTCTTTTTTTTTTTGTCACCAAGACGCCTGTTTGCCAAGTTTTCATCAAGGCAACCATTTTTTCAAGACATTTTTTGACTTTTTATGATTTTTTCAAGACTTTTTCTGCTTTTTATGATTTTTTTAGGACTTTTTCTGCTTTTTATGATTTTTCAAGACTTTTTCTACTTTTTATGATTTTTTCAAGACTTTTTCTACTTTTTAGGGTTTTTTCCAAGACTTTTTCTACTTTTTATGATTTTTTCAAGACTTTTTTTGCTTTTTAGGATTTTTTTCAGGACTTTTTCTACTTATTAGGATTTTTTCGGGACTTTTTCTACTTTTTAGGATTTTTTCAAGACTTTTAGGCATGCACAAGATGCATTTATGTATAAAAAAATTTCAAATGGAGGTTTTTCATTGGTTCTTCAAATAGATCCCCTTTTGGTGTAGACAGTTGATATGCCCTTGATCCAAAGACTGAAACAATAACAAAAGGACCTAACCAATTTGGCTCAAATTTTCCTTTCTTTTCACGGTCTTGTTGATTTTGGGGATTTTCCTTCAGTACTAGATCACCTACCTAAAATTTCCTTGGTTTAACCTTGTGATTGTAACTCCTATACATTCTCTATTGATAGACCTTCAGGTGATCCACTGCAAGTTGACGACGTTCATCCAACAATTCCAGCTCTTGTAGTCTAGATACATGGTAATCTTCATCTGAAATGAAACCTTTCAAGGACACACGGAGTGACGATATCTCAATCTCAATGGGAAATACGGCTTCAGATCCATAGACCAAAGCATATGGTGTGGCACCTATGGGAGTGTGGATTCTTGCATGATAGGCCCACAAATCAGGGTTTAGTTAAATATGTCATTCACGTCTGGCATCGTTGACGGTTTTCTTTAAGATTTTTAGGATGGTTTTGTTTGAGGTCTCTGCTTGGTCGTTCCCTTGAGGGTAATAGGGTGTAAAAAAACGATGTTGGATATGAAATCTTTCAAAAAGTTCTTGCACGTCTTGATTCTTGAAAGGTCTGCCATTATCAGTGATAATGGATTGAGGGATACCATACCTACAGATGAGGTAGTTTAGGATGAATGATGAGATTTTCTTTCCTGTGATGGTGGATAGAGGCACGTCTTTGACCCACTTCGTAAAGTATTATGTAGCTGTAATTATGAACTTGTGTCCATTGGATGAAGATGGGTGAATTTTACCTACAAGATCCAATCCCCACTGACAAAACAACCATGTTGATGTGAAGGGCTGCAACTCTTGTGTTGGTGCATGGATGAGATTACTGTGGATCTGGCATTTCTGACACTTTTTGACAAATTGGAAGGACTCTCTCTCCATAGTCGGCTAGTAGTATCCCAAATGAAGGAGTTGCTTAGTGAGGGTTAGACCACTTGACTGAGTGCCACAAATACCCTCATGGACTTCATGTAAATTATTTTAGACTCGTTGTGTTCTAGACATCGTAAGAGAGTCCCATCAAGACCTTAGTGGTATAGTACATCCGCTATAAGTGTATGATGAGCAGCTTGGCGGATGAAATTTTTTTTTTAGTTTCGGGAGAGATCAAGAGGTAGAATATTATCTTTCAGGTATGTATAGATCTTCCCATAGATCAAGGTATTGATATCAAGTAGGTGGCATATGAGGCAGGATTCAGGATCATCATAAGCAGGGGTAAACAGTTGTTCCACCATGAACTCATAATGGCTTCATTTTTGTAGAATTTGGAGTAAAGAAGCAATGGTAGCCAAAGCGTTAGCAACTTTTTTGTCAACCCTCGAGATTTGAGAAAATTTGATGTCAACAAAATATTTATTGAAGTCATCAATAATCCTTTTATTGATAATCATCTTTGACCCAATTGATGACTAGTTGAGAATCCACGTAGACCTATAGCTCTGTTATTTCCCATTCTACTACTATTTTGATGTCGATGATGAGGGCCTCATATTCTGTCATTTTGTTGGTGCAAGGAAACATCAGGCGATATGACTTAAAAATGGTGTGCCCTAGGGGAGCAATGTATAGAATTCCTGCTCCTGATCCGTGTTGAGTATATGAGCCATCAAAATACAATACCCATTGTTGTGTTGTTACTACGAAAACATCAACATCTGGAAATTCCACGTGTAGGGGATGATCATCATGAATCGGTGCCTTAGCTAGTTGATCGGCGATAGCTTCTCCTTTGATTGCATTTTTGTCAACATATTTGATGTCGAATTCACTGAGTATCATCACCCACTTGGCTAATATTCCTGTTAGATTTTCTTTGCTAAGGAGATATTTCAGTGGATCTATCTTGGTTATTAGTCTGATGGTGTGAGTCAACATATAGTGTCACAATTGTTGTGTAGCAAACACTACTACTAGACAAGATTTCTCAATAGGTGTATAGTTGATTTCATAACCATTTAGACTTTTGCTGATGTAATAGATTGCTCTTTCTTTTCCTATTGAATCTTCTTGTGCCAACAAAGCTCCCAATGATCGATCAATCTTGGCTATGTACAATAAGAGAGGCTTTCCTTCTGCTGGAGGTGCTAGGACAGGTGGAATCATTAGGTATTGTTTTAGTTGGTTGAAACCTGCCTCACATTTCTTGTCCCATCGAAAGGGAACATTCTTATGCAACAAGTGGGTAAAAGGATGGGTCTTATCAGCTAGTTGTGATATGAATCTTCTAATTGACTGGAATCTTCCTTGAAGGGATCTTAACTGACTAATATTTTTCAAAGGTGGCATTTCCATGATAGCTTTCACTTTTGTATGGTCTACTTCAATACCTTTTTATGATACTATATATCCTAGTAGCTTTGTTGATGTTACCCCAAACACACATTTCTTTGGATTCAGGCAGGCATTGAATTTCTCTAGTCGGGTGAAGAGTTTGTCTAGTATCTCCAAATATCCTTCTCTAGTGTAATATTTGGATAACAATTCATCCACATAATCTTCCATGAAGGTATGCATCATGTTGTGAAAGATGGTTGTCATAGCTCTTTGGTATGTGGCCCCTGCATTCTTCAATCCGAAGGGCATGATGTTCTAGCAAAAGGTACCCTAGGGGCAAGTGAAAGTTTACTTATCCTGATCTTCAGGTGCTATCTTGATTTGATTATAACTATAAAATTCATCCATTAGCGACAACATGTCATGACTTGTTGTTAAGTCTACAATGATATCAATGTTTGGCAAGGGGAAATCATCTTTCTGGAAAGCCTTGTTGAGGTCTCTGAAGTCTATATAAATCCATATGCTTCCATTAGGTTTTGAAATAGGTACAATGTTGGATATCCACTTTGCATAATCAATGGGTCTGATGAATCCTACATCCAATAATTTCTTTAATTTTTCCTTCACCAATAGGGCAATGTGAAGATGCATTTTTCTCAACTTTTTCTTGATTGGTTTAACTCCTGAAGGAAGGAATAATGATGCATGATGAGATCCAGATCTATCCTTGGCATGTCTATATATGACTAGGAAAAGTTGACTTATCATTCTTCAAAGAACTTGATAAAGTTAGGCTTTTCCAATTTTGTCAATGATTCTGCTAGATGGAGAATTTTCACTGTTTGTACATTGCCAACATTGATCGACTATGTTGGCTCGATTAGGACTTTGGATCTTTCTTGGAAGTGCTCGAGAAGAGTGTCAAATTTCCCATCCTTCAATGCCTCGGGGAGGTTTTCACCATTAGATGCAATCTTTATTTTTATTCTATCTTGATCTGATACTGCCATGGAATGGTTTTCACCATCAAATCTTTCTTTTGTTTCATTCATTTTGTAGCTGGGGAATTCAGCACTCCCCTATCTGGAAGCTTCATTATGACATTCAATGGTGGAACCCGTTTCAAGATTAACAACGCAGAGGAAATTGATGATGGCCTCATCGTTTGAAAAGGTGGGGATATCAATAGGGTCAGTTTGGTCCCAATCTATGAGTTTAGGATATACCAATGGTAAGGGATCGTCACATGGGTTCAGGTTAGAGGTCGTGAGGGTCCTAATAGCAACATTTTTGTCGAACAATACCATGGAAAGTTCAAGGTGTATGATGTTACTCTCTTTTGAGTGATCTGTCTCACTAGGAGTTTGGTCATCTTCACTTGAGCCAATGATATTTTGTGATCCTAATTTAAATGGTCTTAACCCTGACCTTTGTCCCTCCTTGAGTGTGGGAGTGTACTTGTGTATAACATCAATTTCCTTATCATGGCAGGTCTCTTCTAATAGTGAATCCCACTCATATTCATTGGAATCAGTTTCATAATGATCACTAGCTTGTAGCTATAGGATTCGTTCAACAAAATTTTGTTTTAGGTCTTCCTTTGTTTCTTCATCCTTTTGATGCTCTTTATAACCTAACCTTGTCTTGTCTTTTGGATTTGTTATAATGGGTTGGATAGGTTCTATGATACCTTATTTCCTTTTTCCAATAGGTCCTTGTCCATCATATCCCATTTTTTCCAAGATTGAGAATCCTTTGCCATATTGAGTGGTTTGGACATTAGCCATTGCTGCTTGGGAATCAGTTTCATCCTTGTAGAGCTAGTTCAAGATATCTTTGTCATCAGATTCCTTGGCTTGAGTGCTTGCTTTTATGAATCGACCATCAAAAAGTGTGATAGGTTGTGAGGCTGATTATGATGAGGTTGATGGTTGACCATGGGATTTTGGTGAAATTAACTACAAGAGGCAAAGGGATTGTTCAATAGAATATTCACCTACACCTTTATCTTTGACTTGGACTTTCTTCTCAAAGTGTTTGGCCAAAGTATTGAGTTGGGCTTCAAGATTGATAGATGCAGAGGGGATAGGTTCTTCCTTTTTCTTGAGCTTCTTGGGTGAGGAACTTGGGTAACTTTATTCATTGGAGGATGTAGCTAGCAATTTTGACAATGGATTGGCTTGACTTGGATTATTGGAGGTGTCAGAGGTGGAATTAGGAGCTTCTCGGTTATGAGGCACAAATACATCCTAGACAACCTTAATGGTGTTACAATGTTGGGGACTATTGGAATCAATAGGAATGGTAATTTCTTGCCCATTGCAAGGAAATTTTAGACACTGATGGTATGTTGAAGGGACAATCTGCATTTCATGGATCCAAGGATGACCCAAGAGTATATTATATGTCAAATCTTTATCCAAAACTTGACAAACCACATATTTTTGAATTGGACCAACTTGAATTGGTAATACAATCAACCCCTTTGAATCTCTTTCCTCATCGTCATATGCTTTGATGGTGATCTTTTTCCTTGCATCTATTGCATTTTCAAATAACCTTAGTGAACGGACAAGCTTTAAAGTACATATATTAAGACTGGCTCCTCCATCTATTAAAACGCACTTGACATGACTTTTATGGATTAGGACCTCAATATGGAATGTTGTGTTATGAGGATGGGTGAGAGATACGTCATCATTTTATGAAAAGGATAAGAAATAAGGTGCAACCAGATGTTCTACCATGGCTTGGAAAGTGTGGACTTCCAATCATTTGGTACTATTGTATCAACTAGGGCCTTTTCCAAGATCTCCTTGTGGGCGAGTGAGATTTTAAGGAGCTCCAATATTGATATTTGTATAGGAATTTTCTGGAGCTAATCAACAATGTTATATTTATGAGATGGAGCATCAGGTGTTTTGGAAGTGTTTCCTTTCAAAACATATTTGGCTTGTGCCCTTGTGGTCACATTTATGGGTACACTATCTTGTTTTCCTTTGATCTTAATGACATTAATTTGATTATTTGTTGCAACCATGTCTTGTTGGGCATTATTGACTTGATTAGAGAGGATGTTGGTGTTGTTGATTGGATGGTTGGTTGCAAAAGGATCTGGTGTGTTATTGATTTCAATGTCATTTGTGTGATCTTCAACGGCTGAGATATGATAGATGGTGTTTTCATAAACATAGTTCATACCTTTTCCTTTGCCATTCGTGTTAGAAGATTCTCCTTTATCATAATTTGGCAAAGGGTTTTTGAACACCCCATGATCAGTGTTTGCTTGGAATTCTTCAATTTGTATGACCTTATTACCAATCAAATCTTGTATATTGTGTTTTAATTGCATGCAACTATTGGTTAGGTGGCCTTTGCATCAATGAAATTCACAAAAGTGGGCCTCATTCCACCATGATGATTTTACTTTGGGTTCAAACCCTAGAGTGTCAAGTAGAGTAATGAGATTTTCCACAATAATTTCTTTTAATGCAAATTCATATGATTGACCCAAATGTGTAAACTTTCGACGATTGTTTGTTGTTTGATATGGTAAGGTCCTAGATGTTGTGTTTCTTTGATTGTTTTGAGTATTGCCTTGGTTGGTAATTTGGATGTTGCTTTGGTTGATATTTTGGGTGGTCTTTTGATAGGTGTTTGAGGTGCTTCCTAACAAATTGAATACCGGTTTAGCATTATGCATTTCAATTGAAGTATCATTACCATTATTTTTATATTTCTGTCAAAACTTTGGTTTGTCATTGTTCGAGGAATTGGATGAATTGCTTTCATTATAAATTTTCAAAATTCCTCATTTAACCAAGGCTTCCTCATGTTGATGTATACAACTATGTCAAATTACTTCCTAGAAGAGATAAATTAAATCATAGCTTCAAGGCTATTTAATTTATTCAAGTTCGATTACTTATGAGGAGGCACCTCATCAAACATCATTTATATGATTAATATTTAATAATTAATATTTAATTATTGGAGCTGACTTCTTGAAGAGGCACAACTTATTATGAAGGTGTGATTTGATCCAAGGCCAACATCATGATCATTGAAGAGTCGCAATTAATAACGAAATGCATTCTAATGAGATCGACCTCATACTTCCTTGGGACGCGATTTTTCTAGAGACATTCCTTGGTGGCCGAATTGGTTCTTGAAAGGTCATGTCCTCTCCATCATCATCTTGTATATATAGTCAATATCTTTCATTGTTTCTTCAATCAAGTTCATTCAAGATAATTCGCATTTCTGGAGTAGCAGTTCGCACTATTACAGCAAATCATAATTTGTAGCAGCAAGTCGATTCAAGGAGAAACATATTGTTTGTATTTTCACATCTAGGAGAGGTTTTGTTCATTATATCTAAGAGGCCTTGTGTTGAGCCTAAGTTGTAAGCATATTTCTGCTCTTATTCTCAATATATAAAGAGATATATTGGTTGGGTTTTTCTCCCTCAGGTTGAGGGGTTTCTCAAGGTATCCTGTTGTGTTAATTGTCTTATGTGCTACATTTTCTAATTACTTTATGTTTTAATACATTTGATCATGAAAAACTAACATGGTATCAGAGCGGGTTTGAAGAAGATCTTGATCAGATTTATCTTGCAGCAATTTTCCTTATTCTCCTTCATCTTCTTGATCTCTTCTATCACTTTGTCAAGATGTTGAACAGTCTCAAGATCAAGGACAGACTTGAGGGAGCATCAAATTTCACATCATGGAGATTCAGAATTATGCTCACCTTGGAACAAAGTGAGTTGGAAAAGTTCATGGAGAGCACAGCTACTGAGCGTACGAATGAGGAAGAAGAAAGATATCAAGGTGAAAAAGATGTTAGTTGATTCCGTAAAGGACCATATTGTTCCAATCATCTCTAAGTCCAAGACAATAAGAGAGATTCTTAAGACTTTGGTGGAGATTTATGAGATCAACAACAAAATTCGTGATATAGCCTTGAAGCATCAACTTCATCATGTTAAGATGGTGAAAGGAGAATTTGTCATCACCTACTTCATGAAGATTTTCGAATTGAGAGATCACCTCTCTACCATTGGTCATACTATTGATGACAAAGATTTGACCATTTTGGCTCTTATTGATCTTCCTTAATCTTGGGAGTCTTACATTCAAGGTATAAGTGCAAGATCAAAACTCCCTAAGTTTGATCATTTGAGGGCAGACTGTATTCAAGAGGAGTCGAGGTTGGTTGCGAGAGGTATTGGTCAAAGCTCTACAAATGAAGACATTCATGTTCTTTCCACTCAATCCTCGAAGAAGGAAGGAAAAGGAGGAAAGAAAATATACTTCAAGTGGAATAGAGATAAAGTGTCAAATGGTGCTCCTGCATTCAAGAAGAAGAGGGACCTCTCTCGTGTTCAATGTTTTAGATGTGACAAGTTTGGTCACTATGCTAAGGATTTCCCAACCAAGCCTAATCAGCATGCTTCTTTTGCAGATGTGGATTCCTCAAAATGATTCTAGGGAATTTCTATTGTAATTCATGGGCCTATGTTCAAGCCATGAAGCTTGTGTACTTATCTGAGCGCAAGAGCAACGTATCTTACTGTGTCCACCCATCATAATATTTAAAGAGATAAGTATTCTTTGTTTTGTTTGTAATCACCCCTCTAGGCTAAAATTCAGTTTGCTAAGTTGTGTAAATATGACATTATTTGCTTGGATTACGTGTGACCAGTAAATAGTGATCATTGGGATAAGATTCTCTAGAATTAAGAATTATTCATTGCTAGTTGTTTCACGCTAATTTTTGAGTGTGATGTTGAAATAAAAGGAGAACTGAAAATACGATTATGATTTATATTCTATATGCATGATCTATGATTTTGTAGATTTCTTTTTGTTATGCTGAATTTAGCTCTTTTGAGAAAATGGAAGAAAGACATGTCAGAATCAATGAAGATGAATGATGAATTAATTATTTGAGATTACTCAAGAGATCCTAATTTCAATGAGATAAGTATTGCATGGTTGAATAATGTTCATGAATTGTTATGTAGTTATTAATTCATGCTATAAAATTGAGATAGTCAATCATGTATGCTTCTAGAAATGGTACTTCTATTCGAGATAGTTGAGTTCTATGAACTATTAGTAATCTCTTCTTAATGATTTCAGAATAGATGAAGAAGCATAAGAGATTTCCTTCAAGAAGAGCTTGATGCATTCTATAGGTTGAAGAATGGAGACACTTCTTGCAGCCATGAGTCTAAGTGAATGACTAAAGACAACTCTTCTAAGAAGAATAATTAATCTTCAGAGGGAGTTCTATGACTCGCTGAGAATAAGTAAGGGTTGCAGTGTTGCAAGGCCAGATGCTAAATCCTTGAAGTACCTCTTCAGCAGTTGAGATCAGAATTGCTCAAGTCACTCAACCTGGATTTAACATTAGTATCTCCACAAACCTATTCAAAATAGAGTGATCTGGGATGAGTTCGAAGAGGACAACCCTGAATCTCTACAAAGGTGTGCATTGGAAACCATTTCTCTAAGGCAAGCGTCGCAGGAAAATCTTGGACAATGAGGTTGGGAGGTTGATGCAAGTGCTTGAAGATTTAGAGGGAGCCTACTGAACCTAAAGAAGATGGTTGTGTTACTAATCGGAAGAGTACCTCTAGATGTTGTTTCAAATTGAGGTCTGCAATGATATCCTAGTGTAGCAAGAAGTAGTCTTTTGTGACACTGAGTACAATAGAGGCCAAGTACAATATAGTTGGTGTGACAGCTCAAGAAGCACTATGGATTTGAAAGCTCCTTGCAGGATTGTTTGGATAATCATTGGATTTGACTATCATCCATTGTGATAATAAAAGCTTTGAGAAGCTTTCTATCATTCCAATGTTTCATGACAGAACTAAGCATACCACTATATCAGATATATGGTATTGAGGAAAGCAATTCAGTTGAGGTATATTAGCACTAATGAGCAAGATGGCAGACATTCTCACCAAGCCTCTCTCTAGGATAAAGTTTGTGTACTTTTGAGATAAGCTTGGTATGGTGGAGAATCAAGCCCTAGCTGAGAAGGATTCTCAGTATCAGTGATCCTCTTTTAATGCATTTCTCTATTGAGAGAGATTTGAGGTGCAAGCCCTTGATAATGCATTTCTCTTTGATATTTGAGGTGAAATCCCTTGTTTCCACCCTCTGGGAGAGCCATGGTGGATGTCATGTGTGTGACTCCATGACAACATCACGTGAGGGAGTCCATGAAGATTCACTTGTACTTGTGTTACACCCCCTGGGAGAGCCATGGTGAAATGTCACGATGAGGTGACAACATCACATTGAGTGATGAGAACTTGTACAAACCATACATGGGTGTAGCCATGATGGTTGATATCATGATGAGGTGATATCCGATATCACGATGAGGTGATATGCTTTCACGATGAGGTGATACATGGATGTAGCCATGTTGATTGACATCACGATGAGGTGATATGTCTTGTAACTGTAGGAAGTGTTTCTCCCTAGCTAAGAGGGAGTTTTAATGTATACAGCTATGTCGAATTACTTCCTAGAAGAGATAAATTAAATCGTAGCCTGAAGGCTATTTAATTTATTCAAGTTCGATTACTTATGAGGAGGCGCCTCATCAAACATCATTTATATGATTAATATTTAATTATTGGAGCTGACCTCTTGAAGAGGCATGACTTATTATGAAGGTGTGATTTGATCCAAGGCCAACATCATGATCATTGAAGAGGCACGATTAATAAAGAAATGCATTCTAATGAGGCCAACCTCATACTTCCTTGGGACACGATTTTTCTAGAGACATTCTTTGGTGGCCGACTTGGTTCTTGAAAGGTCACGTCCTCTCCATCATCATCTTGTATATATAATCAATGTCTTCCATTGTTTCTTCAATCAAGTTCATTCAAGATAATTTGCATTTCTGGAGTAGCAATTCACACTATTATAGCAAATCATATTTTGTAGCAGCAAGTCGATTCAAGGAGAAACATATTATTTATATTTTTGCATCTAAGAGAGGTATTTTTCATTGTATCTAAGAGGCCTTATGTTGGGCCTAGGTTGTAAGCAGATTTCTTCTCTTATTCTCAATATATAAAGAGATGTATTGGCTAGGTTTTTCTCCCTTAGGTTGAGGGTTTTCCCAAGGTATCTTGTTGTTTTAATTGTCTTATGTGTTGCATTTTCTAATTACTTTATGTTTTAATATATCTGATCATGAAAAACTAACACCTCAATCTTGATCCCATTTTTGATCAATTTTTCAAAAGTTGGAGGACATTGTAATTCAAGCCTATAAGTCATGTCATCATTTAAGTTATCAATGAATACCTCCATCTTTTCTTTTTCTGATATGGGACAGGGATACCTTGCGAATAACCTTCTCCACCTTTGCAAGAATACTAGGAATGATTCCCCTTTCTTTTGTTTGACATTATAAAGATCCTTCATTGTGATTTCATGTTGAATATTATATGAGTATTGGGTGATAAACTTGTTGACTAATTCCTCAAAAGATTTGATCCTTGGAGGTAATTGTGAGAACCATTGCATACATTGCCCTCCCAAACTGCATGGGAATAATCTCATTAAGTAATTGTCTTCATGGGAAAATTCAAGACTCATAGTTCTAAATTCTCTTACATGATCGATGGGATCTATCTTTCCATTGTATTTGTCAAATTTGGGGAATTCACAATGTTTGGGGAATGGTATCATGTTGACACTTGGATCAAAAGGGTAGGGGCATATATCCTATATTGAGTACCTTTTAGTGGTTCCAATTTGCATATTTTGCATTTTTTGTGTTAAAATAGCCATGGGGTCATTGCTCCTTGCTTCATTTTTCATTTTAGTTGGTATTTTGGTTTCTATCGTCTTAGGATTTTTTTGCAATTTTTTGATATCAAAATCATCGGGTACTTTGACTCCTTTGTTCACTAACATCAAAAGGTATTTCTCACCCTCTTTCTTAAAAATATTCTCCATGAATTTATGAAAATTGGGGTCTTGTTATGCTTGTTCTATAGTTTCCTTTGTTATTTCTTCCACCTCATCTGGATGAATTCTGAAAAAAGGGTTTTCTTCTCTTTCAGCCATGGTGTTTTGGTTTTTGATTTCCTTTTGCTCAAGTTTTCACTTTTGTAATCTTGTTAAGAATGGCATACAAGTGATGAAAATTTTCTGAACGTTTGACCAAAGTTTGTGAGTGTCAAAAGGATGGGTTAGAATCTGATTAAGCAAGCTTTATTTTGGGATGAAGGATGATGAATCCTGATGAAGGATGATAAATCCCGATGGTGAAATACAATTGTTAAATCAGAAATGGGTGTGATGAGGAGGCACTTTTGAATGTTTGATCAACAATTAGATGAGAGATTTTTACTTGAAAATGGGGGTTTCAACAAGTTTGAGATTTTGATTTCTTTTTTGTATCAACTGATTTGGATGATTGGAGTATTGTATTTCTGGTTGTGGAATGTAAGAATGATGAATGGGTTGAGTATGATTATTCCTTTGTGAAAGAGATCTTCATTGATAATAAGCTTGTGAATATAAAGGCTCTAAAGCAAAATCATCAGTATATCCTCTATCAAAGTCATGATATCTATGGATGAAAGTTCAATAGTCAAGCAAAACCTTCCTACTTTGATACAAGAAGCGTCTCCTTTTCAAAAGTTTCTTGTAGCTAAGTTGTTTCTTTGGTTTCCTGATTCTTTTAGTAAGGGATTTATTGACAAATGATGTTGATTTAAAATCCCTTAACATAAAATGGTGTCGGTTTCTACAAGGTGAAAGAAAATTTAGGACAATGAAAAGATGTTGTTTGAGAAGGAATCTCTGAAATTCGATGTTAATTGGCAGAAGGGAGGTAAATTTTAGCTTTTTGTTTGTAGATTTGTCGAATGCACTAAAATAGTGCCCAGATGCGCTAAAACTCATATGCATTCTAGAATGGTACAAATGTGCTATGGGAAGGACTAGATGCACCGGAACAGGCAATGAATGTGCTATAACAACAAATGAATGCACTGCAAGATGGAATAGATGTGTTATAATAGAGGAGTTATGTACTAAAACAACAACTGGATGTGTTATTTTATGACAGTGATGCACCAGAACAGCAGCGGGATGCACTAAAAGATGCAAGCTATGTGCTAAAACAGTTAATGGATGCACCAATCTAGAAAAATGCTTTCTTGTTTTTGGCAGTTTGACGGATTTTTCTGGATTCAACAGTGAATTTTGGGACCGTTTTTGTTCAGGTTTTCTTCTAAATCAATAGTTGGACACGTTTGTGTAATTTTTTCTTGTATATTGGTTTTTAAAAATTTATTGGTAAAGACACATTGAACAAGCACGATTCCTAAGCTATGTAAGACAATATCCTTTTGGATTCCACATGGATTTTACTCCAACCACACTTATTCTTAGCGGGTGATTTAGAAGCTTGGTTGCACAGGCTCCCCCTTACAATGCACTCACTTCTCAGGCCAACCAAGCTTCAAACTCCCATGAATCTCCCAATGCAAGTTTTTCACCTCTACTAAGAACTGCGAGAATGTGGATGCCTTGGCAATGATCATTGTTGCACCAAAGAATAGATAAGGGTAATTTTTGTCTTACTACAACAAAGGGGTTTTAGTAGGGGCATTTCATTCATGGGGGATCATCCATGTGGCAAGATACCATTGTTTCCCTTCTTGTTGGAACAATTTTTGTGATACTCGAACTTTCCTCAAGTACCCACATTTATATCCCGGGTGAAAGTCGCTTGGCTTTAGCGTGTTCTCAATTGGATCGTTCCCTCCTTTCAAAGCAAGGAGGTAGGCCCTTTAAGGTTCAAAATGTAAATAAAATGAACGGGTTTGGCTTTTTGATCACCCAATTAAGGGGAGAGCATACATGCCTACCATTCCAAACATAGCAAACATGGTGTAAATTTATCCTTCCTAGTTATACTAGATTCCTAACTTAACCAAAGGAAAATGACAACTAGATTTAACCTTACAACCAATTTGTTAGTAGTTTCAGTCCATTATTCTTTGACAGTGTTCTTTATTTTTTTCAACAAGGTCTCTGACTACGTGTAAGATTCCTACAAAATAGAAAAGCACAGATTAGTTTCGAGAATCTGGAAAATTTGTAACAAAAACCAAATGCGCCATTACAGTGATCGAATGTGCTAAACTACTGAATGCGCTAAAAGAGAGATTGAATGCACTAAATTACAGACCAAATGTGCTAAACTGGAAAAGTACATAATGAAATTTAAAACCCCCTGATGCACCAAAAGAACAGTTGGATGCACTGAAATAGCAACCTGATGCACCGAAATAGAAGTCGAATGCACTAGAAGTACTGCAAGATGCATAGAAATAGGAACTAAATGTGTCGATATAGAGGTCAAATGTGCTAGAGAAAAATTTGGATGCGACATTTCAAAAAAATTGACGGAACCTGCGAAGAAAAACTCGACAAAAAAATAGATTAAAGATGGAGCTATGCCCCACGGTGGGTGCCAATTTATGTGTGGGTGAAAATATGTGTATCAATAGGATAAAACAAAACACACATCCATGTAATGTATTACATAAAAGGAATCTAAATAGAAGAATTAAATGACTATAGCTATCAAATCATTCCATGGTTCTCTAATCTTAAGGACCTTTGAAATTCATGCTCTCAGATCTATTAAATGTTGCACATGAACCTACAAAGATGACAACCTAAGAAATGAGAAGCTATTTTGAAATGAAAACTACATGCATACATCCCTATATTTTTGTATTTTTGATGCTTGAATGCTGAGTGGTCTATGATGAAGTACGGATTTCTCAAATGATACTAAAGTTGACAATGAAAATCTAATAATAATGTTGTATAAATATACAATGACTAAGCTACTAAAATTGAAATTTCCATAATAACTCTAAATGGACTAAAATGCAAAAAATTAACTACAATACTCTCACAATGCTCTCAAATTGCACTAAGAATTTTGCAACATAAGTTTGTAAACTAAACTATCATGAGAAGTTGTAGAAATGACTTATACTTATAGATTTTTTTAGGCTCAAATGATGTGGCAAAGACGGACGGATGAGATTGTGATCTTGAGGCATCAGTGGTTGAGCACAAAGAGGTTGGAGAGAATCGGGGAGGTGGTTCCCTTCAAGAAAACACCTTTCCAAGTGTTGAAGAGAATCAGAGGAAAGAATAAGTCATGTGTCCAAGGTGGTTTCAAATTTGTTGCAAGTTTGTTGATGATAATTCACATTTTACAATTTAGAAAATTCAATTTCATGTGACACATGGTGAAGTGGCAGGTGAGTTGGAGGTGGTTAGAAGAAATATGGAGACATGTGCCAATTTGAATGAAAAATTCAAATTTAAATGGAAGAGGGAAATTAATTAAATAACAAATTATTTAATTTGTGCATTTAATTAATTTAAGAGGAAAATAATTTTTGGAAAAGGAAGAATTTAGGGAATGAACCATATGAATAAATTCGTCAATTTATTTTTAATAGTAGAGGAATTAGAATTTATTAATTAAATAACAAGTATTTAATTAATTGTGCTCCAAACCATTTTTACGTGCATACAATAGCTAAGAAAAGAATATAAAGATCCCAACGCAGTTATTGATGAGTGGTTAGAGCTCCTGACTTATAAAGGTGTAGGAAGGAAAATAATGAATGTCAAGGAACATGACTACACCAAGATGAAGCAACTAGTTATAGGGCCTATTGATCACACCTTCTAGTTTGTAAAGAAGAGGTGGGAGGAATTGACCCCTAAATTAAAGAAAAATGAACCTCACTCCCTGTATAATTTTATAGCCATTATCAAAAGGCCTCACAAGTATATAGACATTTTTGGGGAAAATGGACTAAAATGGTTTCCACTGACAATTCATCTACCTCTCCTTCTCTACCCAGTGCCATATTGGACAAGAAGGGACAGAGATGAAGTACAAGTAGTAGAGAATTTGAGGTTGGCAAAGATTTCATGTCAAAAGTCCTACTATTTGAGATAGGTTAAGGGATTTGATGTTGTTGTAGACTTCAGGGAGATCACTTTCTAGTAAACCTCTGTGACCCAAATGTTGCTTGAGTACAACAAATTTCTTAGTTGGGGGAATGATGAGCCTAATTGATAGCTAGTTTTCTCTTGTTTATTTCATATCTTTTAAACACTTGAAGTTGTTTATTTCATATACATTCCAAAAATTATATACCTTTTATATCCTTTATGCAATCTAAACCAAACTTTGATGAGTGGGAATATGACTATGATATGTTGATATTTGTATGAATGTGTATGAATTTAAGTTTAAATCTATGTTTAATTCATGATTTTTAATAGTATGTGTGTGCATGCATTTTTCCTACCTAAGAATACAAATCTAACTACGAATGCAATATGAAAACACAAGACCACCTCAATGATTGGGCTATGTTTAACACAAATAAAAGATATAACACAAAATAATAAAATATACCTTTTACCTGTGTTGTCCTTTGGTTGGCCCTTGATGTAGCTAGATGTGTGTGCTCCTTGGATGTAAATGGGATGAGAATGGATATAAAGTGAGTATGTGATGAAATGAGTAATATGAATGCAATAAAAAATGAGCTAATGCAAGTTCTAAAATTGCTTGAAAATGGCTTGGCAATTCAAGAGAATAAAGGTGCTAAAATACTTAAGGTCTCTAGATCCCTTAATGAAGGAAGAGGGGAGTATTTATAGAGGAAATTAAATTCTCTAGAGAATTCAATGGTCAGGATTGAGCCACCATGGCCAAGATGAAGGGTTGTGGTGAGTTGAGGACTCACAAGCCCTCACATCTTGACATGTGGAGGGTGAGTTGTCCAAGGGGTAAGGTGGGATGGACAAGGTACAAATGATGTGGAGGAAGGACAAGTACTTTGCAAGTACCTTGGGGGATGAGAGGATTTCCTCAAAAAGGAACCTCTTGTCCCCAAATGAAGGTGAAAGTGACATATGAGGAATTTTAGTATTTCTCAAAAAATCCTCATGGAGAAGAGAGAATTGATTGGAGAAATAAATGTGAATATTTAATTCACATGATTGGAGGGGATAAGGTGGTTGGGATAATAAATATTAATTTTAAATTCATATGATAAGCACCTTATGGATAAGAGGAGGTTCTTATGGAGGAGGCTAAAAAGTGTCTTGTGGATAAAACAAGGCCCTTATAATGGAAGGTTCTTGGCTTCCATGTGACTTGATGTGACCTTTCAATGATCACATGGGGAAGAGGATATTTCTTGGAGGAATAGTGTATTTTAAATTCATGGGGAAGAGGGAGATTCTTGGAGGAATAAAGAGTGAATTTTAAATTCACATGGGGAAGAGAACCTATGCCAAATATGGAAGATGTGAAGGTTGACTAAAAAAACATGCTAAATGTAGGAAAGGGATTAGATTAGGATTGTGCAAATACATGATTAAGAAAATTAATGATGGATTAGAAGAAAGTGGGAAATGTAGGAGGATGTGACATTAATCTTTGATTAAGTGGTGCACATCTTAATGAGGGCTTAATTAAATTAACCCAAATTAGAAGAGGGGTTATGGAGGATGTGACAAGGAGAGAGAAAAAGGATGAATTTAAAATTGGTTTAAATTCAGAAAAGGGGGAAATGACTAAATTAAATAATTGATATGTTTTATTTAATTTAGGGAAGAAAGGATAAAGGATAAAGGATAAAATATTTAATTGTTAAATTAAATACTTTAGGAACCTTAGAAAGAAGGTGGAATATTAATTAAATAAATACATTAATTAATATTGATGTCATAAAGGTGTAAGGAGATGAATTGGCCATATGGAAGTGGTCAAATTTGGATATCTATATTTTTCCCCTCTTCAAAATATTGTTAGAATAACAGTGTTTCGAAGATAAGAAAATGCAGATGACTCTATAGAAGAAGCGACTGGAAAGTGATGCCCCAGCATGTGATAAATTATGTGAGCTACCCAAATGAAAGGAAATGACCATGGCGGAGGAATGGGTGAGAATGGTAGGGTATGCCCCCTCGAGAGGGTGATGGGGGAAGAAAAAGGGGGGCCCAAGTAACTTCTCAATATGAAGAAACAGAGGGTGCGGTTGGATAGAGCACAAAAAATTAGGCAAGTTTACCTTTTCAACGGAGTCGATCTGACACATGGTGTGCAAATGGCGGCCCGTGGAAGTTTTGGAATTAATGAAGACCTAAAAAGGGTAAATAAAAAGTAAAAATAACCCTCACTTAAAAGGAATTTAAAATTGGGGGAAAATTACTTATAGTAACTTGAGAGTTACTATTCCTCATTTGCACACCTGGAAGTTGAAGAAGAGAGAGAGAGAGGAGAAGAAAAGGAGGAGTCGAGGAGACGAGGATGTTGACCGATTGTGATGATGAGATAATCCATCGAGCAGATGAGGTGCGGGCGTTCTTCCACGCATGCACGATGCCACATCAGGTTAGATGTCAAAACCCTCTTTGTAATTTTAAGCAATTTTTGAGATAATGTTTAAGTTTTATGCTATTTTGAAAACATGGGTTTTGTTTGCGAGGTAGGTTAGGAAAATGGGTTGGGGGCGAAAATGGGATTTCACCAATGGGGTAGTTAGAATAGTCGATAGAAGTGGTGGGAAAGGGGAAAGGAATTTTCCCCGTTAGAAGGCAAGAATCAAAAAAATAAGCTTGAAAAAAAGAGTCGGGGGGAAGAAAAAAGAGGGCGGACTTGCCCCAGAGTTGACCAGGGTTGGGTACGTCCAAAAAAAAAAAAAGGTAAGGGGCGATGGCACCCCAACTCAAGGGCGGCCCCGCCCCTTGAGAGGCGATTGGGCCCCGACTAGGGGCAGCCACACCCCAGCCAGGGGTGGACTTGCCCCAACGAGGGCGGCGTCACCCGGGTCAAGGTGGTCGCGCCCTGGAGGGGGCAGCGGCGCCCCAAGAGGAGCGGGGGCGGCTATGCCTTGGCGAAGGAGATAGCGCCCCGAGAGGGGCGATCATGCCTCGATGGCAATGGAAGGGCCCCAGTGGGGGTGAGAACGCCCCAGGAGGGGTGGTTGCGCCCCGACAAGAAGAGGACCAAAAACAAAAAAGGGAAGAAAAGATAGAAAAAACAGTGAGGGAATAGCGAGAAAAGGAATCTAGGGTTGAAAAAGAAGAGGATATGAGATGCGAGAAATGACTAACATAGTGCCATTGCATGGTTGCAGCGATTTGAGGTGTTCTAGATGCGAGAGAGATGGTCCAAGGTGATTGTGGCGACGATGGAGGCCATGACCGGAATAGACCACCATGCGCTGGAGGTGGCCAGATTACGACATCTAATGGGATATCCCATGATGAGAGCACATTGAGCGTTGTTGACAGCGCTCATAGAGCATTGGAGTTTAGAGACATCCACATTCCACCTGTCGATAAGGGAGATGATGGTGACATTGGAGGATGTATGGTGGATTATGAGGCTCCCTATAGCAGGGTGACTAGTGAGCGAGGTGAGGGCTACAGGAGCGGAGTTGGATCAAACCTTGGTTGTGTTGTTTGGACGCGAGGACCTTCCCATTGATCAACATGGGTTGGATGTGGATCGTTGTTTGAAAGTGGGGGTACTAGCACTACCACTGTACTTGTGTGGCTTGATCAGTGGGTTATGATTACCAAACAGGAGAAGACGGTATTGTAGCTTGAGATATATGGAGATTATTTGACATGTTGTCGAGGGGAGGGAGGGACAATTCGCATGGGGGTCATGTGTATTAGCACAGTTATATCGAGACATGCACATGGTGTGTTATCAAGGGGCAATTAGTGTGACACAGGTGACCCTATTGTAGGTGTGGGCATCAAAGCATATTAGTGTTGTCAGGCCAATAGTGGTTAGGATGGGGATTGCAGATGAGGCGGTACCTGTGGCATGGTGGTACGGTGTCGAGTATGGTTGGGTTCTGCATTACAAGGGCCTCAGTATTCTAAACAGATGGAGGTAGAAGTTAGATGAGCTAGAGGAGGAGGACATAGTATGGTGGCCATACATGTTTCGGCGGTTTACCAGGTGGAGGGTAGAGGAGGGGAGACATAGGGGTTATTTTTGCATGAGGTGCTTCATAGTTGGGATGTTACCACGCATAGTGGAGATGTACAGGCCCAATCGAGTGGCCAGATAGTTTGGGACCGAGCAAGATATTTTGTAGGGGCCAGACATGTTTCATCGGGTTAGCCAAGAGCAGCCATGGAGGGAGTCGATTGCACCGAGATTTTCCAGAGAGCATTGGGGACATTGTAGCTAGAGTCTTATCTGGGGAGGACTGCAGGGGAGGTAGAGGTAGGAGTGACACCTCGGTATGATAGATGGTTTAGCAGACATCGGTGGGCAAGGATTACACTAGAGGTATTGATTACAGGTACACTGGGGTGGGGATCTAAGAATGAGCGGAGAGTGGCAACAAAGATGAGAGTTGGGAGGGAGAGAGGCCAGCGGAGGAGAGTTCAGGGGGCAGAGAGGGCAGTAGGTTAGCAAGGCGTAGGAGTCAAAGACAGATGGAGGTAGGGGCCACAAGACAGTTGGTGAGGCCGGTGAGGAGGGAGCGAGTGGTGCGAGAGTAGTAGGATGCAGAGGTGAGAGGTGAGCCTGAGGTAGAGGTGGGAGCTCAGCAGGAGCCGAATGAGGCAGAGATGATGAGGGAGGAGGGACAGCCACAAGAGATAGGGCAGGAGACGGTAGTGACCTTAGGTCAGCCTGCAAGGACAGCAAGGAGGAGGAGATAGCAGAGGAGATCCCAGGTGGAGAGTGGAGCCGAGTAGGTTCCAAATGAGCCAGAGGTGGAGATACATGAGGAGAGAGGAGCTTGAGGTGATATGGTAGATGAGGGTGAGGTGGAGGAGACAATCGAGGAGACTTCGAGTGACTATCGGGGCTCAACAGGAGCTCGAGATACTAGAGACAGAGGTGCACAATGAGAGAGATACACAAGATGATGTGATGGATGTGGATGTCCTGGTGGTGGAGCCTCTGGCGACAATACCATATGTACCACCTGAGGACTCAGTCATATTATTGAGGGGGGCCTAGGTGAGGCTCCGGATGATAGAGCAGAGATTATCAGACTCGGGGCAGAGGGGTGGAGGCTTCAAGCAAAGGTAGTCATGTTAGAGGATGCAGGATAGAGGGATTATAGCTTCATGGTGGTCCACTTGACTTCATAGGTACAGGATGCAGAGAGGGAGAGAGATGAACTGTGTAGTGAGATAGACAGGGTGACCTGGGATCGAGACAGATTATAGGCAGCGATGACTATAGCGTAGAGTAGGTGACAACAGGAGGCTAGGGGAGATGGGCAGTGGTCTGAGATGGAGGATTTGAGAGCACAGGTGACAGGGTTGGTGAGGGAGAGGACTAAGCTCCAGGACAGGGCATCTGTGATAAAGATAGCACTTGGGGAGGCGAGGTCGAGGGCAAAGGCAGAAGAGGCCCGATTAGAGATTGCATAGAGAGAGAGGGATATAGTGCATGTAGAGGTATAGGCTTTACAGGCATAAGTACAGGCGATGCAGGGGGAGAGGGATGTTGCACGGGCGTAGGTAGTGATACTGCAGAGTGGTGGTGATGGAGCAGAGATAGGGGTGCAAAGACTACAGGGAGAGGGGGATGTCGGAGAGGGATGAGTAGTGGAGGAGGTGAGAGAGCTACTGCAAGTGGAGATCGATTAGCTAAGAAGGGCACAAGGGGCATGGGTAGAGGAGAGGAGAGTCATTATTCCAGATTAGGACAAATATAGACAGGAGCGAAACATTCTTCGGGGTCATGTTGTAGAGAGAGATGAGTACATGAGAGAGGCATCCTTCTGGATGATCGCTTATCAGCAAGCAGTTCCAGATCCATCACAGTGCATGTTTCACTTTGATCAACAAGCTCCTCAGATGCCTGTGTGATCCCAGACACTGGGCACATGGACCCGAGGATTTAGTGGCTCTCAAATGACCCCCCCTCACAAAGGGCTGAAACCTGAGTCTCCATAGAGATTAGATGTGGGAAAATTTTGGTTTAGAGGACCAGACAGATAGGATCCCACTCATTGACAGGTGTAGGATGGGATATAGTACAGAGTAGCAGAGATTAGAGTAGATCCATAGTCGTGTACTCATACTTTATTTTTTATGACAGATGATATATATGTATTTGTGATTATGATGGACATTATTATGGATGTCATGATGGATATTGTGTTTTGGTGATTTGATATGATATGTGGCAGCCCCTATTGACATCATGTATATATTGGATGATCCTATTTATGTATGTGTGTATGTTTATGATTTCATGATGGATGATGTGATGTATGGATTTATGATTATTCCTATATGGATGTGTGTATAATGATTATGTTGATGCCTAACTTTTATGACATAGGATGTGATGGATGACTTATGATTATTTCTATGTGGATGATTATTATGATATGTAGGATGTCTAATCTCTATGATGCAAGGTGTGATGGATGATTTCTATCCCTATGTGGATGTTGTGATGCTTATCTATGAATGTATGATATCTAATGGTTGTAATGTTATGGATGTTATGATTATTGCTATTGTGGATGATTTAATATGACATGCATGGTGTTTAATGTGTATAATGGATGATGGTAATGAACCTAATGATATGAATGAATACGCGAATGAATGTTAAGATGCATAGGATTAACCTACCCAACTTAAATGATTATGTAATGCAATTTAATGAACTTAGAATAAGGATGTAAAATGCAATGTGATGCCAATAAGGGCTTACATAATGATGGAAGTGAAGAAAGTGAGGGGTGTGTGACTACACTTGTCAAGACCCATAGGACTCTTGAAGAAAGAGGAAAGGTGGAGGGAATCATCGTTTGCACAATGCAAAATTTTAGGTCAGGGGAAAAGAAGGGATGAAGAATACATGAACGTAATGGAGGATAATAATGAAATGCAATCATAATGCAAATTGCCATCTTCAAATCACTAGTTTTTGCTATAGCATAAGATACTTGTTACCATGGTATATGGACCAAGGTGGATTAGTGTTGAATGCATGAACAAACACAACAAACAAGAAGGCCATCCCAACACCCCAAATTCATGATGACTTCGGTCGAGCTAGGTATTGGGATAACCATAAGCACAGAAGGATGTCCCAGCGTAATGCAAGACCTTGGGGGTCTTGGTGAGTACTACACGAGACAACCAGGAAAACACCAAGCAAAATAAAAGTCAAGATATGCCCACATGTAAACCAGTCAAAACACATCATAATATGAGACATTATGACGCCCTTGACGAGTGATGATAGGGAGCTCAAATGATAAACAAAAACCAAAAGCATCAAAATATTGTAATCAATTTCAAAACATCCTTTGCCATAGGATCAAGACAATGGATTGGGTTAATGCGGTCTGTTAGGAAGGATGCATCATGTTGAGACCAAATATGGATACTAAACTAAATGATCGATTAATGACACGGGATATTCGAAAACTTATTAAATCTCATTATACAAATGGATTCCATTTGTGAGGTACCAGCGAGATAAGGACATACCGTGACAACACGACACAAGATTGAGTCACCCTACAGACCTAGGGGCTCAGGGATTGATCAAAGATCAACCTTGCCTACGTGAAAGCGCAGAGCCCTCGTAGTTCAAGAAAATACCATGATAAAAGTGGAAAGAGGATGATGATCAGAGATATTGACCACAAAAGAAAAGTAAAGGAAAGCTCTAGGGGCAGATCAAATTATCAGCCTTGCCTACCTACAAGCACAAGGGAAGCGTAGTTCGAAAAGGATGATGGTTAAGATTGGAAAGTGGAAAAATGGTGATAGATGATGAAGGACAGAGTGCCTCAGGGGTGGATCAAGTGATCGGCCTTCCCTATGTGAAAGCACGGGGGCAATGTAGTTCGCCAAAGATGGAATGGGATCTAGATGGAGACAAACACAATGAATGATCCTAAATGGAGATGAAAAAAGTGTTGAGGCAACACACAAGCTCAGGATGTTGGATAGTGGATGATGTCCATCCAATGCTCAACCAAAAATATACCAAGCGCCCAAGGGATGCAAGCGGATGACAGGATAGGATGGGGATCTAGGTGGAGAAATCATAAAGTGATGAGGACGCAAGGTAGATAATGATTAAGCCCTATACGAAAGGTGTCTATTGCCAGGTTTTCACCAATGGTATGTATCCAAGGTGCCACACATGGGCGGTTTTCACCATAGGATGAATTATTTCTCTTTACTATTTTTGGATTTTTGGATTTTTTTGGATTTTGATCATTTTTTACTTTTATTTGTATTTTTGAGATTTTACCAGGAAGAATACCCCGGCTAACCTAAGTATAGAATTTATTTAGATGCATGATGTTGATGGGTTATTCCAGGGGCTCTCATTCAGGAGTTGATAGCCTGTATGCTCCAAAACCATATTTGGTGGTGATGACATAAGGGCCTAACCAATTAGCTTCAAACTTACCCTTCTTATCTCGATCTTCCTGATTCCACTGATTTTCTTTGAGAACTAAGTCATTAACATTGAATTGATGAGGGCAGACTTTCTTATTATAGATTCTTTTAAGCCGGTGTTGATAGGCTTGTAGATGGTTATAAGCCTTGACTCGTTTTTCATCTAGAAATTCTAACTGTGTGAGTCGTGCCACTCGAGTGTCTTCGTCAGTGATGAGATTCTTGAGTGATATTTGGAGGGAGGGGATTTCAATTTCGATTGGAAAGATGGCCTCAACTCCATAGACAAGGGAGTATGGAGTAGTATCGGTGGGAGTGCGGATGGACATGCGATAGGCCCAAAGGGCAGGATGGAGATGGAGGTGCCAATCTTGGTCAGTGCTATTTACCATCTTCTTAATGATTTTAATCAGTGTTTTGTTTGTTTCCTCTGCTTGTCCATTACCCTGGGGGTAATAGGGGGTGGACCAACGATGTTGGACATGATACGTTTCACAGAGGAATTTCATGCACTTATTCTTGAATGGATTTATGTTATCAGTGATGATGGTGGAGGGGATTCCATACCTATAGAGGATATGGTAAAGGATGAAATTAGAGATCTGAACACTAACAATTTGAGTGAGTGGTATGGCTTCCACCCACTTGGTGAAGAATTTGGTGGCTATGATAATGAAAGTGTGACCATCAAAGGATGGAGGGTAGATCTTGCCAATCAAATCAAAACCCCATTGTGAAAATGGCTAAGGTGTCGTGATAGGCTGTAACTCTTGTGTTGGAGCATGAATCAAATCTGCATGTTGTTGATAGGGAAAACACTTTTTGATAAACTTGCAGGCATCATGTTCCATTGTAGGCCAATAATACCCTGCTCTTAGAATCCTTTTGGCTAAGGCCATACCATTAGAATGGGCCCCACAAATACCACTATGCACCTCCACTAATGCAGTGTGGGCTTCAATTTCATCTAAACATCGAAGGAGAGTTCCATCATACCCATATCAATAAAGTGTATCACCGATAATGGTGTAGCAGGAGGCACGTTGGATAAATGATTTACGTTGGTTTCTTGTGAGGTCAGATGGTAGGGTAGTGTCATGAAGATAAGTGTAAATATCTTGGTACCAAGGGGATTCAGGGCCTACAATGTCATAGACCGTTTCGCTCTTACGGATGTCATATGCGGGGATTAACAGTTGTTCTACCAGGAACTCGCATTCGGTACGATCTCTAGGCATATCCAAAAGTGAACCAATAGTGGCCATGGCATTAGCTGCTTTATTCTGTATCCTGGGGATTTGGTCGAACTGGATGGAGATGAAATATTTCTTGAAGTCATCCACTATGCACTTGTAGGGTAATAGCTTGTCATCTTTTGTGAGGAATTCATCATTGACTTGTTTGATCACCAGTTGAGAGTCACCGAAGACATGCAAGTGTGAGATACGCCATTGAACAACAATCCCAAGGCTTGTGAGGAGAGCCTCATACTCAGCAATATTGTTGGTGCAAGGAAAATCCAATCTAAATGATTTAGGTATATAGTCACCTTGGGGGGTGATGAGCAATACCCCTACTCTGGATCCATTGTTAGTGTGGGATCCATCAAAATACAACGTCCATGTGGTAGCTTCTAATACTACAAAGACCCCTTCATCTGGAAACTCTATATCTAAAGGATAGGCATCAACCAGTGGAGCATCTGCTAATTAATCTATAATAACTTGCCCTTTGATTGCTTTGTGATCTACGTACTCTATGTCAAATTCACTGAGTAGCATGACATGCCAATGTTGTTCTTGATAACAGATATTTTAGCAGATCAATTTTGGAGATTAGCTTAACCGAATGGCTAAACATGTAATGTCTGATTTTATGGGATCTAAAGACAATGGCTAGGCATGCCTTTTCCATTAGAGAATAATTGAGCTCATAACCGACCAAAGTCCTGTTGATGTAGTAAATTGCTCGTTCTTTGGAGGATTCATCATGGTGTGTCAATAATTCCCCCAATGCCACATAAGTAGTTGAAATATAGAGGAGAAGGAGTTTTCCTGGGATAGGTGGCATGAGAATAGGCAAGTGACCCAAGTATTCCTTAATTTGTTCAAAACCAAGCTGACATTGTGGGCTCCATTTGAATGCAATTTCTTTCTTGAGGAGGTTTCCAAATGACTGACATTTATTGGTTAGTTGAGTAATGAATCTACGGATGGACTGGAGCTTACCTTGTAAGCTTCTGAGTTGTTTTAGATTACAAGGCAGAGGCATTTCCATGATGGCTTTAACCTTAGTGAGATCAACCTCAATTCCTCTGCGGGAGATGATAAACCCCAGGAGTTTCCTGGCTGTAACACCAAACACGCATTTCTTTGGATTGAGGCATAATTTATATTGTTCTAGGTGATCGAAGATATTTTTGAGGATGTTTGGGTGCTCTTCTCTTGTTCTGGATTTTCCTAAGAGATCATCAACATAGTCTTCCATGATTATATGGATAAGTTCATGGAATATAATCGTCATAGCTCGTTGGTATGTTGCCCCTGCATTTTTAAGGCCGAAGGGCATGACATTATAACACAATGTACCCCAGGGTGTTGTGAAGGTGGTCTTGTGTTGGTCCTCAGGGGCAATCTTGATTTGGTTGTAGCTAGAGAAACCATCCATGAGAGACAGCATCTCATGTCCTGCAGTGAGGTCGACCAGCATATCAATGTTTGGTAGGGGAAGTCAACTTTTGGACATGCTTTGTTGAGATCTCGAAAGTCTGTACAAATCCTGATATCTCCGCTAGGCTTAGCAACTAGGACTATATTAGAGATCCAATCGGAATAGTTGATCGGTCGGATAAACCCTGCTTCTAATAGATTTTCTAATTCTTTCTTCACTAGGAGGGCCACTTGAGGGTGCATTTTTTTGAGCTTTAGTTTAATAGGTTTTGCATCAGGACGGACATCTAGGTGATGTACCACCAAATTTGGATCAATGCCGGGCATGTCTAAATATGTCCAGGAAAAGTTGATGATGGTAGAGTTTTCTTCTACTGATAGTGCCTTAGCCACATAAGTGATCTTGGGGTTTTCTTTAGTTCCCAAGTTTACTACCTGTGTTTCTTCGATCAAGATGGATGATCGATTGAATAAGTGAGTTCCTACAAGGGGAAGATGAACGTCCCCATCTTCTAGCGCCTCTTTGAGGTTTTCACTAGTAGATATGCCCTTTGTTTTTACTATTTCTAAGTCACAAAGTGCCTCAGGGAGATTTTCACTAGGTGACCCTTTTTATTTTGTTTCCTTTTGTTTTTGCCACTAGGGCGTTCATCTTCCCACAATCCCATGAGATTCACATATTGATCCACTTATGGAAATGTGTTGGGAGGTCCGGTACCTTGTAGTTCATAATCTATGAGTTCAAGATGTTTGAGGGATAAGGTTATGGTACAAACGGATAGGCATTCAAACATGGCAGGGAGGTCAACGTGGTCCAAATCTTCATACGTGTGTATGATGGATTCTTCCTTTGGTATATCTTCAAGGGAACTGTCATCGACACTAACATTGTTAGAAGTGCTAGAGGATGTTGCAGGACCTTTTTGTTTAGTATCATAACCTAAGCCCAAATTTCTTGGTCGGATGGTAGTTGCTTCAATGGGCTGGAGTTTTCCTTGTTCTTCCACACCAAGACCTCCACCTTGGTAATTGCACTTTTCAATGAACTTGGAGGTACATGGATAAACTTCATGGAAGTATTCTATGAGGGGATGTGGTGGCTCAGGTTCCTCTCTGTAAACCCATTGGCTAATATCAGCTTCCATTTGATCCTGAAGGGAACCCAGATCATTGAATGTTGTCGAGCCCATGTTCTTGGAAGTGAGTGTGAGTGTCTTTTCTTCTTTTGGAACTGATGGAGATGGTTGCCCATATTTTTGTGGCAAGGGTGGCATGGTTGCCACATTTAGTGTGGTACACATTCTGTACTCGCCACATCCCTTGTCGATGATCTGGACCTTGGTGATGGTGGAAGCGGGTGTGAATGATGGCGTGGATGAAGGAGTGGATGATGTGGTGTTTAGTGTATTGGTGGATGGATGAGAATCAGATGTTTGAGATGCCCCCATTTTCACTCTAGGTAATAGTGGGAATGTGGAAAGGAAGCCTCTAGGGTGCAGAAATATTCAAAAGGTTGAGGGTCAGCCTGTATGGTTACTTCCATTCCTTGAAATGGGAACTTCAAACATTGATGGTAGGTTGATGGGATGGCTTGCATAGAGTGAATCCATGGTCGGCCAAGAAGGATGTTATATGGAAGTTCCAGGTCCAGAACATGACACATAGTATACTGTATAATGGGACCCACCTAAATAGGAAGACAGATAGTGCCCTCAAAGTCTTTTTGCATTGTCATATGCTTTAATGGTTATAACCTGATTATTTAGGTCAGTCTGGGTGTATCCCACCTATTGTATAAACCTTAATGTACAAATATTTAGGGCTGAACCATTATCTACCAATACCCTTTTCACTTTTTGACAATTCACCCCAACCTCAAGGTGAAGGGGATGATTATGGCTTGATTCAAGGCATGTCATGTCCTTCTAATTGAAGCATAATTGGTAGGTTGTGGACAGAATTTCCTACCAATGCTTGAAACTGTGTGGGATCAATATGGTCAGGGACTTGGGTGTTTTGTAAGGGTTTGTTCAAGATGTCCTGATACACGGGGGAAGACCTAAGAAAATCTAGGATAGAAATCTAAGCTGAAGTCTTGCCCAAGTGGTCAAGGATGTTGTATTATGAACTAATGGATGGCGGTTGGGTGGATGAAGGAGCAGTTGGGACCATGATGTGTGTTTGATGGGTGGTAACAGCACAATGTGCATCTTTTCCTTTGACGTGTATCATGGATACACGTGGCTCCACTTGTTCGACGTATGTGACCACACCTTGGTAATAGTATGGCATATTTTTATAGTTGATATTATTTGTGTTGTTATTTTGATTATTGTTGTTGTTGCTGCTAGGGCCAGGATTAGAGTTGGATGTACTAGGACCTTGATTGTGTTTAGGAAAAGAATTTTGGTATATTTGGAGCTGAGCATTAGACAAAGATGTTGTGTTAGCATCTACATGAATTTCACCTCGATCGATTAGACTTTGAACATAATTTTTTAGTCCTTGACACTTATCCAATGTGTGCCCTTTGATCTTGTGGAAGTCACAGTACTCGTTCTCTTTGAACCAAGTCAGCTTGGGCTTGGACTCATTGAGGGGCTTGGTTACAGGATAAGTAATAGGGTAGTTGACTTGTAGAAGTTTATTAAACACAATGCTAAGGGGTTCTCCCAATTGAGTGAATTTTCATTTATTCCCCCCTGGTTGTTTTGGTTTGACTGTTGCCAAGGTGCTCCTTGGGACACTGATATGGCATTCGGGATTGATTGTTGTTGTTGAGGAGGATATTTTTGTGAGGTGGTGGCCACCTAAACATGTTTGGTGTCGGTGACACCATCATTAACAACATTTTTATTTTTATTCCAATATCGAGGCTTATCCCCAAAGGATTTCTCTTTATTAGAATTAAAAAGTTTGACTTGCCCTTTAGCAACAAGGGCTCATTCTAGGATGGGACCCTTCTCGACAAGTGTCGTGAAGGTGGTGATGCAGTGTAGCCAAAAATTGTGAGCCATGTGTGGATGAGAATTTTCGATGAAAAATGTGACCATGTCCTTTTCTGATAGTGGGGATTTCATGCGACTGGCTAAGGCATGCCATCTTTGTAGATAGCTAGTGAAGGTCTCCCCATCACATTGTTTTTCCTTTAGGAGATCAAGCATGTCAATGTCATTCTCTAGATTGAAAGAGAAGTGGGAGATGAATTGCTCAAATAGTTGTGAAAAGGTTTTGATAGATCATTTTTCAAGGCCCGTAAACTAGTTAAGGGAAACCCCCTATAGACTCTTAGGGAATAGTCAGATAAGATAATTTTCATTATGCATGACCTCTTGGTAATGGGCATAAAATTCTTGAAAATGGGCTCTGGGGTCCTTGGTTCCCTTATATTTATTGAATTTCGGTATCTCAAAATGCTTGGGAAAAGGAACCAAGGAGATGGAGGGATCAAAAGGATAAGGACAAATGTCCTCAAACTTGAATGTCTATTTACCTATTTCGGCCTATAGATCTTTCAATGTCGCTTTAACCTCTTCCAAGTCCTTATTGACAGGTGTTGTGGGAGTCAGAGTGGGTTGATTGTATGGATAGTATTGTGGGTATGATGAGGATGGCCCTGCCACGGTTGGATCATAGGCGGGTTGAGATGGATATAAATGTGTTTGTTGATTCTGATTGATATAAGAAGGTGCATAAGATGATGATGGATTTTGATGAGTAGAAGCCACTTGTTGGTAAGGTGGTTGTTGTTGATAGTAAGAAGCGGATGAATTTCCCTACTATTGCGTATGATTTTGGTAACACAAAGGAGTGGGACCCCCTTGTTGATGTGATGATGGTTGTTGGTAATAGGAGATGGAAGGTGCACCCTATTGGTAGGTTTGTTGTCATTGAAGGTAGTGTAGATAAGATTGGTATTGTTGTGCAATGACGGGCTGTTGTGTAATGTATGGGGGTGGATTTGATGGTTGTTGGTAGGGATGATTTTGTGACTATGGAGGATTGGTGTAAGGTGGTGGTTGGGTTTGCATTTGGTTTTGAACATTTTGATGAGGATTTGAATTGAGGTGGGATGAAGTAGTGTATGTGCTGGATGGATGGTAGAGATATTTTGTAAGCGGATTATTTTGTGTTTGTGTAGGGATATGTACATGTTGTTGTGGGGGTCACTTTTGTGGTTTTTGTTGGTGAGATGGGTGAGATGGAATATGTTGTTGCTGGGGGACGGCAATGGAAGTGTCATGCGGTGGTTTTGGCTATTGGGATGTTGCTTGTATTACCTGATGTGGTGGTTGCATGGGAGTTGAGGCATGTTGTTGTGGGATGGAAATGTTTTGGTGAGGTGGTTGTTGATTAGGTGGTAGAGACAAAGCAACAGTTGTAGTAGTGTGCTGGTCAGGATTGATTGGAGGATGTTGGAATGTAGGTTGTGATAAATTTTTAGCAAGTGTAGACCCTAGAGGCAGCATTAGAGCAAGGGTAGGTGTGCCCTCAATGTTGATAGGTGGTTGTTGAGGTGGAAGTGGTGGATTGGATGGGATGTATGAAGGCATGTCATAGGCATACAAACTGTGGGGTTCAGGTTGTGCTACCAAAGTTGTAGTTGGGAGACGGGGATAGCTAGCGACTTGGTGTATTATAGCATTGCCAAACTCGGGGTTATACCAGTTATCTATGGGTGTACCTTTGGGGATATATGAATTCCCAAGGACATTTTAAGATGTTTGTGGATTGGTATGTGTGGGAAGAATGTGGGCGGAAGCATATTATGATGCATCAAAGTCGGATGGTGGCTTGACTCCTCTCATAAGCAAGATGGCAAGAATTTTATCTCCACGTTCATTTAGGAGATGATCTATCATCTGGACATTAACAAGGTCATTGAGGTATTCATCAATGATGACTTCGGGTTGGTTGACCATGTTCTCGTCACCAGGTGGTGTGGTATTCTGGATGTCGGTGTTCGATTGGGATGAGGCGCCATTATGGGGATCTTGTGGATTTCTTGGATCGTTATTGGTATCTTGAGGGATATTTGGTTGGGAACCTTGGGTTTGTTGGTTTGCCATTTGATTTTATGTTTTTGAACGGGTCTGAACGGGCATGAACATGCAAAACAACTAAGTGATCTAAGATGCAACTAGGCTTCTAAATGATAATCAAGATGATGATTTGGATTGGATAAAGATTGTTGGATTACATTGGATGTTGGATTGATTAATAGGATATATGATGAACCAATTGATAGTGTACCAATTGATTGGATGATTGGATGATTGGATAAGGATTGGATTTGATTGGATTTGATCAACAAAATGATTGATAGGATTGGATGAAATCAAATTGGAGATCAATTGATTGGATGGTTGAAAGGGTTTCTAAACTGGGTTCAGAGATCACCCTTGGTGGCGTAAGGTGCTAATTGATCGGATTAAGGAATGAACCGATGATCACGACATTGAGTTTGCCTTGAGATGGAAGGGGATTAATAGGGCTAAGAATGATAATTGACTTAGGATGGATATCGATCCTAAGCGGATGTTCAAGGATGATGATCAGGTTTAAGCACCTAGGTCAATTCAGATAATGACTTCAAATGATGTTCAGAGGATTTTGATTGAAAAAGTGATGATGGATGATTCTACCTAGAGATGCTCTAAGAGTACCTATATGATGCAAGTGAACTAAAAGATGAATTACAAATGAATGGATGAGGATGAATGTGTTTAGATCATAGCAAACGACAAGGGTTTAGATCCCCAACGGTTCAGGCTTTGGCAAGGTTGGCTATACCAAACAAAGAGCCAAAAATGTTGATTTTATTGCAGAGGGGCAGCTATGCCCTGGCGTGGCTACACCTGCTAGGGCATGGTTGGTTCTTTTGGGGTGTGGCTAGCTCTGTAAGGTTTCTAAACTTGTCCAAATCAAGAACGAGCCTACCAGATGGTGAAACGGACTTGGTAAATGATGAAACAGATCCCTAAATGGAAAAATAGATTCCCCAAACAGCCAAATGATCTTTATAGGTGGATGAATAGGTCGACGAAATAGGAAAATGAATCCTTTAAATGGATGAATGGGTTAATGGAATGGCGGAATGGATGTTCAAAATAAGGCAATGGACTGACGAAATGATGGGGGGATGTTGAAAAATGACTTGTTTTGGGCATGGTCACCCCTGCTAGGGCATGGCCACCCTTTGGGTGAAAATAGGGGTCAAAAAGGGTTATTTGGAAGTAGAGGGGCATCTATGCCCGAGCGTGGTCGGTTATGTTGGGGCGTGTTCAGTTCTATCGGGGCGTGGCCAGCTCTGCAAGGGCGTGGTCACCCTTGCCAACTTGACTTAGGTGAAAAATGACTATGGCAAAGTATTGAAAACACTTTAAAATAATAAGCAAAGTGGCAAGACTGACTTGACATGTAAGATATGCATTGGTTTTACACAGAAAAGACAGTTCAAGCAGCACAATCCTAAGATTAGTAAGAAGGTTATGGCCAACATGGTTCTCTAACTAGGATAAACAAGGTGATCTAGGGAGTCCTTGATATACACACAGTATGTGAGACCCAAACCGTGAACACCAGTCCATCACAAGCGTGAGTCGATAACCCCAGCAAGATACTGAAAGGCTTAGACCAACTCTTCGCTTCTATCTAGGTATCACCCTAGCTTCAATGCTCCACCAATTACGACACAACTGGATTGGGGTACAACTTTTGTTCTCCCCTCTTTTTATACCCCATCGGTACACGTGGTCAGGATCGTCACCTGGGGTGATGAAATCCCCAAGCAGGTCCCACTAAAAAGAAAGTGTTAATCATTTTAGGCTACTCCCCAAGCTCACCCGAATTGCAAGGGGAAAGCTTGAATGATTTCCACCCCCTTGGGTAACACAAAGAACAAAGTAAGCTATGATTTCTCTTCACCCAGGATCACCAAATGGCGCTAGTGGATTGGATACATCAGTAGCTTATTTTTCAGACAAAGCAAACAAATTCTTTAACCCTTCCTACTTAATCTATGTGCCTAATTAGTGTAAAATAAATGAAAACAAATAGCTAACTAAAGGTCCTTTCGTCTTGCAAGAAACAGATTAGTAGTTTTTCCATCGTTCTTTTTCAATCGTAAATTTCCTGCACAAACGTTAGTATAAAACCCTTCACAATCACCAACAAGACAAGTTAGGGGGTCAGTATTAATAAAGCCATAAAAAATAGAGTCTGAAAATGCACAAAAACATTGTTTTTAACCTTTCGTTCGGACCTGGCCGCCTTTGTTGGTGAAAACAGAGAGTTGAAATGTTGTTTCTGCTATCGAGAGGCATTTGTGCCCAAGCATGGCCACCCCTGCTAGGGCGTGGCCAACTCTACTAGGGCATAGTCAGTTCTTCAAGGATGTGGTTGACTCTCTGATGAAAACAAAGAGCTTCTGGTGCTAATTTTTTGCAGACAAGCATCTATGGAGGACCTGGTCGCCCCTCGGGTCAGACAGTGGGTGAAAATGATGAATTTTTTGTTGAGGGGCATCTATGCCCAAGTGTGGCTACCCCTGCTAGGGTGTGGCCAGCTTTCTGTCACTCAAACCTACACAAAACATAGTCAGCAAAACAAATGCAAACATTTTTTCAAGGGGCGTCTATGCTCAGGCATGGCCGCTCCTACTAGGATGTGGTCGGCTCTGCAAGGGTGTAGTCAGTTTTCTGCATCACCCAAACCTACAAAAAACATAATCAACAAGCAAAAATATGGATTTTTCTACCAAGGGGCATCTATGCCCAGGCGTGGCCAGTTCCACTGGGGCATGGCCAACTCTGCTAGGGCGTAGTCATTTTTTTGCATCACCTAAACCTGCAAAAATTCAAACAACAACAAACTTTAAAAGAAAATGACCCATTTGTGGGTCCCACCGAGCATGCCAAAAATGTGTGCATACATTTTTCCTACCTAAGAATGCAAATCTAACTACGAATGCAATATGAAAACACAAGACCACCTCAACAATTGGGCTACGTTTAACACAAATAAAGGAAATAACACAAAACAATAAAATATACCTTTTACTTGCGTTGTCCTTTGGTTGGCCCTTGATGTAGCTGGATGTGTGTGCTCCTTGGATGGCAATGAGATGATAATGGATATAAAGTGAGTATGTGATGAAATGAGTAATATGAATGCAATAAAAAATGAGCTAATGCAAGTTCTAAAATGGCTTGAAAATGGCTTGGCAATTCAAGAGCATAAGGGTGCTAAAATGCTTAAGGTCTCTAGATCTGGGTGATCCCACAATAGTGGTTTATAATTTTTGGCCAAATTGGACATTAAAATTATTATTTTTAACTAAATCTTCACATTTAGGCACCTATAGCGGCTAAACTATGAGGAATTTGAAGATGATGCAAACTAGAGTCTCATCACATTTTGTTTGTAGATTCTAAAAATATTTTTTTCAAAAAATTTGGAATCAGATTGCACTTCTTTTTCCATCTCCCATGAAAACTAGTTTTTTCTAGAAAACATCATTTTTAAAAAGTGGCCCACACCGTATAACACATAACTTTTTTTCCATGAAGGATAAAATTCTAATTATTTTGAATTTAGATTTGTGACTCCGAAATCTAGTGCTTCCACTTGATTAGATAGTTTTTTATTTAATATTTTTTCTTTAATCAAGTTTCGAAATCAAACCAATTACAATTCAGACATAACGCGACTATATAACGCGTAACATTTTTTGTATATATCGAAATTCAAAATTTTTTTTGTTGGATCAAGGACTTCAATATTTGGTGCACTCATATTTTTCAAAAAAAAAATTGATAATCTACTATTTTTCCACATGTGCAGAACAGAGACCTTCATTTTCGGTGAAAAACCTATATTTAATAAAACTAAAAAAACATATACAAAATAAAACCAAAAGATATCAAAATTATATTCATTGGATAGCTCGTTCCGATGACTACCTGATTCCAATTGGGCTTGTGAAGTCTCTACCATTTTCATGTTCAAACCGAGCTCTGAAGTGCAAAACTTTAGGGTTTTTTTTGTGAATTTTTTCAAACATCAAGGAAATAGGGGGTTCGACCGAACCTAGGTTCGCTCAAACCTAGGTTTGCCTAAACCCCCTCCCCAAAAGGGGTTTTCATGTGGATTTTTTATGTGCATGTACTTAATGGGTTCACTTGAACCTTGGTTCGAGTGAACCCTTTTTTGGTTCGTGCAAATCATCTAGTTCGTTCAAACCCCCAAAATGTAAAATTTTGCCATGGGGTCATTTTTTGTGAGTTTTCCTTCCTCACTAGAATTGTAAACCACTATTGTGGCTTCACCCATCCCTTAATGAAGGAAGAGGTGGGGTATTTATAGAGGAAATTAAATTCTCTAGAGAATTCAACGGTCAGGATTGAGCCACCATGGCCAAGATGAAGGGTTGTGGTGAGTTGATGACTCACAAGCCCTCACATCTTGACATGTGGAGGGTGAGTTGTCCAAGGGGCAAGGTGAGATGGACAAGGTACAAATGATGTGGAGGAAGGACAAGTACTTTGCAAGTACCTTGGGGGGATGAGAGGATTTCCTCAAAAAGGAACCTCTTGACCCCAAATGGAGGTGAAAGTGACATATGAGGAATTTTAGTATTTCTCAAAAAATCCTCATGGAGAAGAGAGAATTGGTTGGAGAAATAAATGTGAATATTTAATTCACATGATTGGAGGGGATAAGGTGGTTGGGATAATAAATATTAATTTTAAATTCATATGATAAGAACCTTATGGATAAGAGGAGGCTTAAAAGTGTCTTGTGGATAAAACAAGGCCCTTATAATGGAAGGTTCTTGGCTTCCATGTGACTTAATGTGACCTTTCAATGATCACATGGGGAAGAGGAGATTCCTTGGAGGAATCAAAAGTGTATTTTAAATTCATGGGGAAGAGGGAGATTCTTGGAGGAATAAAGAGTGAATTTTAAATTCACATGGGGAAGAGAACCTATGCCAAATATGGAAGATGTGAAGGTTGACTAAAAAGACATGCTAAATTTAGCAAGGGGATTAGATTATGATTGTGAAAATACATGATTAAGAAAATTAATGAGGGATTAGAAGCAAGTGGGAAATGTAGGAGGATGTGACATTAATATTTGATTAAGTGGTGCACATCTTAATGAGGGATTAATTAAATTAACCCAAATTAGAAGAGGGATTATGGAAGATGTGACAAGGAGAGAGAAAAAGGATGAATTTAAGATTGGTTTAAATTCAGAAAAGGGGGAAATGACTAAATTAAATAACTGATATGTTTTATTTAATTTAGGGAAGAAAGGATAAAGGATAAAGTATTTAATTGTTAAATTAAATACTTTAGGAACCTTAGGCAGAAGGTGGAATATTAATTAAATAAACACATTAATTAATATTGATGTCATAGAGGTGTAAGGAGACAAATTTGGCCATATGGAAGTGGTCAAATTTGGATGTCTACAGTATGTATGATTTGGATGAGAACTAACTCCTTGCAACTAGATTAGCAACCCACAACAACTAGAGAACTCAACCTACAACCAAAGGATTTTAGGTCGATAAGCAAGGGAGATTCTAGAATGACTAGGCATGTGATAGTTGCAAAAATGATGAAGGTAATCATTAGAGTGATCAATTGGGAGCCATCAAAGCATTCAATAAGATGATGGAAGGGTGAATGATTTTGTGATGATCAAGGAAATTTCCATGAATGTTTGTATAGAGCATGTCTCTGTCGTGCCATTAAAGAAGAGTTACAAACCTAGTTGTCTTCTTCCATTTATTTTAGTTATAGTTTTTATTGAAAAGATTTGGTCTCTCTTTATTATGAAGGAGAGTGGACACTTTTATTTAATTTCAGTTTTTATTCCTTATTCAAATAAACCTCCTCCCAAACCTATATAGTTGGATTGGTGGTTGAGGAGTGGATCTAGTTAGAGATACATGTGTTTCTAAGACTTCTAGTATTTTTTCTAGCAAACAATCTATTAGTTTTCTATTATTAGTTGTAATGGATATACATTCATGAATGAAATATGTAAAGATTCTTGTCATGGTGAGAGTTCAATTTTATACAATGAATATGCTCCATTTTACCATTATGTTTAGTTGATTCAAGTAGCACATATTTGGTTTATCTTGTGGGAACAAGAACTTGAGCAAGGGCCACTCAAGGTAATGTTCACCCACCTTTAATTTTTTTTTGTTAGTGTGTGCAAGTGATTTTCTAATTTAAGATGCAAAACAAAATGAAATACTAAAAGAAAAACACAAACAAACACTCAAGATTAGCCTAAGTTGAATCCAAACAAAACAATGAAGAAATGAAATGTTATACCTTGCTTGCTTGGATTGATGAGTTGATTGGACCTTTGATGATACTTGATTGTATGCTCCCTTGGTGGCAAATGGATGCAAACATGGGTGCAAAGTGAAGAGGAATTGATGAGGATTGCAATAATGGAGATGGGTATTGTGATAAAGATGGTAGGTGAATGCAATAAGAGCTTCAATAGCTACAATAATGGAGGATAAAAGTGCTAAATACTAAGTGTTTGAATTCTTGAATGAAATTGAATGCAAATGGTCCAACTCTTTTCTCTCATCTCCTTAATTTGAGACCAATCCTCTCAATTTAAAGAAGAATGGATGGCTAGGATTTAGCCATCATGGACAAGATGGAGGGTTGTGGTGAGTTGAAGACTCACAAGCCCTCACATCTTTCCATGTGGAATGTGAGGTGGAAAGAGGATAAGTGACATGGAAAAAGACATGTGAGGTGGAGGTACTTGCAAGTACCTTGGGATGGGAGAGGATTTCCTCAAAAAAGAAGTCCTTGTCCCCATATGGGGCCGATAGTGACAAGTGAGGAATTTTAGAAAGTTCTCTCTTGTCACCATGGGGATGGGAGAAGTTGTTGGAGAAATAAATGTGAATTTTAAATTCACATGATTGGAAGTACCCTGTGGATAAGACAAGGTCCTTCTAAAGGAGGTCCTTGTCTCATGTGACTGATGTGACCTATAAGGGGTTATGGGGAAGAGAAATGCATGGGATAAATAAATGGAATTTAAAATTCCACTGGAAAGGACATGGAGATTGTAAATGGAATTAAAAATTTCATTAAGGGTGTTGGAAGAATAAAATGGAATTAAAAATTCCATTGGGATGTGGGAAGAGGGTTAGGTGGTTAATGATGATTAGGAGCCAACTTGCAAAATTTGGAGGATGTGTTGCATCCCTAATGATGGGATTAGGAGATGAATTAGGATTAAGTGTGGATGGGGCATAAAGGGAATTAAATAAGTGGGTTATTTATTTAATTCCTTGGAAGAAAGGGGTAAAGGGGTAAGGTATTTAGTTTTTTAACTAAATACCTTAAGGCCATAGAATATTTTAGGGGTATTAATTAAATAATAGTAACATTATTTAACTAATGTGGATAAAAAGATATTTAGGTGAAAAGAGTAAATTTGGCCAAATATAAGTGGTCAATTTTAGATGTCTACAATTAGAATAAATGTTCATATTATTACATTCATTTCAATAGATTATTCATTACATGCATGTGAATGATATCCTGTTTTATGATTCACCCTTTGTATTGAGTCTTTGAGTCATCCTCTGAAGTAGGTCAAGTAGTTAAGAGTAAGAGTTAGCAGTGTTAATGAAGTTAGCAAGGGTTTAGTGGAATATTCAGCTAGGAACCCTTCCTCTAAATTATGTTTCTAACACCAAGTTGACTAGATATTAGTTAGGCCTTATAATACCAACCATTGATCTTCCCACTACAACTTGATCCTACGACTTTCTAATTCTCCAAATCATTTTACAAAGCTAGAGTAGGACTTCCCACTAGTAATTGAATTCCCCAACTATTATAATTTGATTTGTCAATTATTCCCTAATTCATCCTTCTTGAATAAAAAAATATATAGCATAGACCATTGATTTGATATTTTTTACTTAATCTAATGGTGCCTCCTATTTTTCACAATTTACAAAAGGAAGTAAAATGAAAATCCTTGTGAGCCATCAATTGTGCAAGGTATTTTAATCTTGGACATAATTTGCAAAAAATTACTATTCCCTGCAACTAAAGGGTTGACCTTAATGTTGTGATGTAGAAAAAGTGGTCCTATATCCAACTAGGATTATCTTCTTTTCACTTGACACCACATTTGGACACAAGACCAACTAGGGTTGATGATTAGCTTGCTCCCACAAGGGAGAGATAATCTCCTAAGTTTTGTGTCTTTTTTGAGTTGTAAGGATGATAATTTTGATGTATGTTTTAACATACCTATTTGACATATAAGCCTAGATCTAAAAAATATAATTTATCACATAGATGAAAATGAAAAGTAATAGAACAAACCCAAATTTGAGAAATGATGGCATAGAGGAACCTATGACTAAAAGTTGAGGATGAATTGCAGAGACAGGGGTGTTGGGTGCCATAGATTGAGATGCTTTTTGAGGATATGAAAACTCTAGATTGCAGGTTATAGTTTGCTATGTGTTTTCTATGACTGTCAACTGATGAAACTTTTTGGATCTGACTTGGACACATGAAAAGAGGGGGAAATTTTATGTTGAATAGGGAATTTCATAAGTCAAGCCCCATTTTGGTATTTCTACCTCCATCTATAGTGATTGATGATGGTCAAGAGGGCATACCCTAGGTTGGGAAAAGGCCAAAACAACAACAATTGACTAAAATGATAACGTTACCTTTGGTATGAAATCCTTAATGAAGTTATATCCACGCCAAAATTTTCCACAAATATTGATTGATTGATAACTTGATTTCTTGATAGACCTGCAAATGGTTAGTTCACAAAATATAATAAACTATTGCAGATAGCATGTAGAGGACAAATCAATACATCTTCATAAAATGACATGATTGATCATAATAGCTCCTTACACATGATCGTTTCCTTCTTCTTGATGTCTTACAATCTTGATATTAATTGCTGAAAGCATTGTAACAATGCTACTAATTTTGTCCTTGAATTGCCTTGATTGATTTTAGGATACTCAATTTCCTCAATAGATTTTCTAGGATTTCAAGTAGTGAAAATTATGTGTTTATATATAATTCTTTAATTTTTTGCTAATCAATTATTGATAGCCAACAAATGATTGGATTTTCAAATTTTAAAATGTTGACACCAACACATTTTAAATTGATCCAAAATATGTTGGACATGAGCATTGGGCGCCCTAGTACAAACCTATTTTGTAGCCATGAATATCGATAAATAAACATTAAGTGATAATTCTCAATTTAATCCTAATTTTTTGAAAATTATAGTAAATGGAAAAATTATAAGCACAAGTAGGTCAAATCATATAGGAGGGAGATAAATCTAGGGTGAAAATTTATGATGCTACATTTAGCCCCCACTTTAGTGAGAGTATGAACTTATGCTCAGACTCACACTAAAGTAAGGATAAGCCAAGAAGGGTTCAATCATCCAAATATTGAAAAGATAGGGCATCATCAAATCTAGGGGAGTGTTAGCCCCTAGGCTCAAGATCTTGTGGCACAACCATGTAAAGACAAAGGAATACACACACATGATATGCAATAAAGTATGAAAAACATGAAGCATACACAATGAAGATATGAAACATAATGCAAACATAATTGAAGACATAAGGAAAACACCTAACAATCATAAGGTTAGTACTAAAAAGGATTTGAGTCAGTATGGTAATGAGACCTTAGTCCTAAATTTGTCTCAAATACCAAACATCATTCATTGAATGTGTTAGAAAAAATGATGATCTCAAAAGGATTGGCAAGTTGCATTATGCTATATCACTCATGAAATACATGGCTCCAATTGCAAGCAAGGTGTGTTATGTTAGGTGGACATGTAAAAATGCTCAAGTTCATGAATCAAGAAGCTCCATTATGCAAAATCCATTGACTATTTTTCCAAATCATGCCTCAGGGAGTGCACACAAGTTTAATGTCATGGGGGATGAATAAATGCTTAATGTCACAAGGGACAAAATGATAACCACGCCTCAAGGGGTGTTACAAACAACGCCACCACCAAAGGGGTATGTCAATAATTCAAATCTCACAAGACACCAATGAAATGGATAGGGTGATATTCCCCCCATAAAATATCAATATACTTGCTATATTTATATTTTAAGGAAACAAGAGATGAAGAGGGGATCCTTGAAAAGAATACTCACCTCCAAAACTAGTTAGCATTGCCCCCCAAGTGTAAAGGTAAGAACAACAATGCAAGAGACTATCATGTTTCTATCATATAAGAAATATGGTTGCACTTAATATTGTACCACCATGAATGACAATGAGCAAACACATGAAGCTACAAATACCACATAGTGAGGAGCAACATCATAAAATAAAACTTTATCATTTAGAATGATTAGATGCATCAACACAATGAAGAGCACTGTGATCAATAAGTTGTATTTTATTACTCAAGGCCTAGGATTCATTGTTGGAATGACCATGCACTCGATGATATTCACAAAAAGAGTGATTGTTATTAATTTTATTATGTGTTGGAGGGAGAGTAATCAAGTGGTCTTTTAGAAGCATTGACAATATATGGTCTTGCTCAAAATAAGGAGTAGAAGACAATCCTTTCTCTTATGAATAAAATCTTGCTTGCTTACCACCAGACGTTACAAATATATTAGGTGATATAGATGAAGGAGAATGTTGAAAACATAAACCCTTTCAGAAATGTACGGTGTAGACTTCACATGATCCTTAACTCCTTGTTTCATGTTTTTATTCTATCCACTTTTAGAAAGAATTTCAAATCCATGCCCATAACATCTTTCTAAATAATTATGAGAATAATTGATTCTTTTGAAAGAATACAAATACTTTTTAGGTGTTGAAATGTTGATTTTAGACATCACCAACATATAAGGGATGAAAGCTAAAGAGCCCCTATCACCATCATGGGGTGATGTTTTTGAATTTGTTGATGTAGAAAAAGATGAGAAAATTAAACAAAAGACTCCTTATGTTGAGATTGTGAGATTTTTCTCTCCCATAAAGGAGGGTGTAAAATATAATGAAACCCAATAATCATCAATACATGTATCTTGATCATGATTTGTATTATATTGTGTTGATGCTACAACATTCAACTCTTCAGGCTTTGATGGCAAGATTTAGACTCCCCACAAAAAGTAGGTGTAAAATCTAACGAATACCAAACATCATGATCATTATCATTATCATTGGAAGGTGATGGTTCAAATTTTTAAGATGGAATAAAAGTATTAAGACATTTGGAAATGTTATTCTCAGGTTCAACTTGTAAATTATAACTTTTTACATCCGCTTTAATCGTATATACTTTGTTATTATATTCATACTTCATCTCACGGTAAAGAGTAGATGGGACTCCCTTCATGGCATGAATCCATGGTCTAATAAGAAGGAGATTATACGAGAGAGTATCCAACATGACATGGATAAGGGTAGGAAAATTCCCGGGTCCCGCCTTAATGGGTAGTGTGATTGTCCCCAACAGTTGCCTACCAATATTATCGAAGCCATGAATAGAAATATTATTAGTTTTTATGAGATTCTTATCCACACCAATATTATCTAGAAGATAAATGCTAAAAATATTAATACCTAATCCATTTTCAATAAGGGTATGTCTAATCCTAGTTTTATTAATGGAAACCAATATTATTAGAGCCTCCTATTGTTTTTGGACCTCAGGCAAAGGTAATTCATGTTGAGGGAACATAATATCCAACTTTGTTGTTTGCGTACAAACAAACAAGGTTGTTATATCATCCGGTTTGACAGAAGGTGAGATATGAATATTCTACAAAGCCTCTTGGAGCATCCTATAGTATGTACAGGTGAAGTTTGAATCAAATCCCAAAGAGAGATCTTGGCCGAAGTATTATGAATTTTCTCAACAAGATCATATTCTTTACCACTAGGTTGATGGAGACAAGTTGTGAGGGGAAGATATGGTTGAGGAAATAGAATGGAGGTTGGAATTTTCTTTGGTTGCTTATTATTTCTAGTATTATATGTGTGAGCAACTACATGATAACTTGGGAACCAACACATCTATTGTGTAATTTATTTTGCAAATTTTAGGATATGGCCAGGAGGTTTAGAAGGTCCTATAATGAGATGTGATCTAGATGGAGTTACAATAACGAGAGGAGGTCTAATAATCAATTGTGGGTTTATAACTTTAACTAAGTTAACTACTTGTTGATATCTTCTATAAATGGAGGACCTAATGTCAATTTTAAATCTTCATTTATGCAAGCCACCTTACTATCATTTGAATGATATGTATCAATGATTACATCCTATTGCACCAATATATCCTCCCAAAGAGGTATTGGGAGAGGAACAAACATGATTCTCATGATTACCAATGATTGGATCCTCTTGCACCAATATATTCTCACAAGTAGGAGAGATATTGAGAGAAGAATAAATATGTTTGTCATGATTTTCAATGATTGTATCCTCTTGCACCAAGATACCCTCACAAGTAGGAGAGATATAGGGAGAGGGATCAAAGAACATAACAAAAGAGGAGAGAGTATTTCATTTTCACACCCTTGTAAGAAAATTTCTTGAAATTTCTTAACAAAATTTGACAACAATACATTTATTGTGACCAAAAAATATTTTTTCAAGGAAAACATTTTGCTATATTCCCTAGATCAAACTAGTTATGCACAACAAAATCAAACAATTTGCAGGATTAATTTCCAAAAACTGAAACCAAAATTGAATAAAGACCATAGGCAGGGTTTTACATAGAAATTTTGATGCCAAACTGACTAGAGAGGGGCACTAGGCACCCTAGAACAAAGAGGCAAGATTTTAACAATTGAAAAATCTAGAAATGAACTACAGTGTCCAAGGGTCTAAGATTGCATAGTTTTAGGTTTGTATGCAAGAAAATTTCTATAAATGCATAAAACCTTATTTTTTCTATGTGAAACACATAAGCATGCATAAAATTTTATATTTTAAAGATAATACAAATTGTATACATGATGATTTTCAAAATTTAAAATGTTGTGATTTCCAAAAAATGCAAAAGATTAATAATTTTGATCTTTTGAAATGAAAACACTATGTAATTCTTCACTTTTTCAATGCTTTTCACTAAAATATGCATGTAATTTTAACAAATGAAAGCAATATAGGATTACACTGGATTTCACAATGGAATAACTCAGATATAAGCCCTAAGAAAGGAAAATCAGATATGAAATTATGTAATTTAATTCAAAATATTTGTAATTTTTATTTTAATATGTAATGATCAAAGAATGAAAATGTGTAGTTTTGAAAATGAAAAAAATGTAAATCAACAACCAAACCTTCAAATCACCTAGATTTTGAATCAATTTTCAAAAATTATGTTGCAAAAATTAGAAAATTGTAAGTGTAGGATATGTCAAGTTCACCAAAATGTGATGTAGGAAAAGTGATCCTAGATCTAACTAGGATTAGCTTTTTCACTGACACCACATTTGGATACAAGACCAACTAGGGTTGATAATTATCTTGTTGTCACAAGGGAGAGCCAATCTCTTAGGTTTTATGTCCTTTTTGAATTGTGAGGATGATAAATTTGATGTGTGTTTTAACAAGCCTATTTGACATATAACCGTAGATCTAAAAATGTAATTTATCCCACAAAAAAAGAAGGAAAGTAACAGAACAAACCCAAATTTGAGAAATAATGATAGAGAGCAACTTGTGACTGAAGAATGAGGTTGAATTATGGAGATAGGGACGTTGGGCACCCTAGACTGAGATGCTTAGTTTTAGGATCCAAAAATTCTAAACTATAGGTTACAATCTTCTCTATGTTTTATGTGACTTCCAATTGACAAAACTTCCAAATTTGACCTGCACACAGGAAAAGAGGGGGAAAGGTTATGTTGTATAGGGGCTTGCCTAATTCAAACCCGATTTTGGTATTTTGACCTCCATGTACAATGATTGATGATGATCAAGAGGGCATACCCCAGGTTGAGCATATTCCAAAACAACAATAATTGACTGAAACGAAAAATAATAAATGATAATGTTACCTTCAAGGTATGAAATCCTTGATGGCGTAATATCCACACCATAAGTTTCCACAAATGTTGATTGATTGATGCCTTTATTGCTTGATAGACCTACAAAAGGTTAGTTCACAAAACATAATAAATTGTTGTAGATTGCATGTAGAGGATAACTCAATACATCTTCAGAAAATAGCATGATTGATCATAATAGCTCATTACATGTGATTGTTTTCTTCTTCCTGATGTCTTGCAATCTTGATCTTAATTGATGAAGTATTATAATAATGCTGCTAATTTTGTCCTTGAATTTCCTTGACTAATTTTATGATACTCAAATTGCTCAATACATTTTGTAGGATTTCAAATGGTGAAAAATACTTGCGTTGATATGCAATTATTTAGTTTCTTGCTAATCAATTATTGATAGCTAACAAATGACTTTGGATTTTCAAATGTTAAAATTTTGAGACTGGCATATTTGAATTAAGGAAAAATAGGTTGGACATGGGCATTGGGTGCCCTAGTCTAGACCTATTTTGGGGCCATGAATATCATTAAATAAGCATTAAGTGATATTATCAATTTAATCCTGATTTTCTAAAAATGATAATAAAATGAGAAAATTATAAGCATAATTAGGTCTAAGCACATAGGAGGGAGCTAAACCTAGTGTGAAATTATTAAGGGTGACAATTTACATTGCTACAAATTCTAACCATTTATCATGTAACATTAGACTAATCCAATGGATTACACTATTTCAATAAAGTTTTAACACCTATCAAATCTAAGATCTCTAATAAATTTCAATCATAATCATCCATTCAAAAGAAATGACACTCACATAAGTAAAGATTTGAATAGCCCATCTTATCAACAAGTCACATGATATCACCATACAATCTATGAGATAAAGTTAGTGTAGGAAATATACTAATCCTAGGCCTACCATGCCAATGATATAGCCAATAATATGTGAATAATTCAAAATTTAAAATTAGAAAGATACAACTTCTTTTGTACTAGAATTATGATAGGTCAATCTCCTTGGCTTTTGTTTGAATTTAAAAGTCTATAAATACTAGTGTTGGGTGTATTGCATACTATTTGATAAATGAAGGATTACATAAGTTTTTAATTATTATCAAGAAAGAAATTAAGTCAAAGTTCTCTTGAATAAAAAAATGAATAAAAACCCATATCCAACCCAAGAAAGAGATTAATAAGGCTACTACAAAGCTATGTATAATGAGAAGACAAGCTAAGGGCAATGAACTTGGCAAGAAACCATCCATCCCTACCCCACCATCAGAAAGAGGGAAACTAGACATACTAGAGATCAACCTTGCATACTCCTTCACAATCCTTTACCTAAATGAAAATGTAATGAAGCCTAAAGATCCCCTTCCATACTCCCATACCGCTAACTTAATTATTGTGCAATACTAGACTAATCAAATTCATGACTGCCACCTCTCCACTACCACCAACTCTCTAAGAGAGGAATAATTTAAGCACCATAAGGTTTATTTCAAGGAATTTTCTCTCTAGGCTATAGATAGCTATGTAGATAGGATATGGACCTCCTTCTTGTCTAGATATTTGGTGCCCACTATCCACCCCTACCCAAATACTATCTTGGCCTATGTAATGTAGTTTGGTGTATCCTCCAAATCCATCAAGGTAAAAAGGGTAGAACACCTAGTTCAAGTTTTGCATATCCATGATAATGATAGGGAAGATTATTGGGATCCTACTCATCTCTTTCCTCTGCAATTATGATATTTTATACATTGCATGGTAGAAAGTACAAAATGAGTTTGTATTTTTCTATAATTTGTGCCCCAAGAAGATGTTGGGTTCCCCATTGAAGTTCCTAAGGGACCTAAACTAATTTATAACTAACACACATGTAGTTTTTACTATGGTGGTTTATGTGCTAATCATGGAGAATGGTAAAAATGTTTATCCTAAAAAAATAACTATTATTCAAAAACTAAGTTATATTCTAGTGGGAGAAGTCATGTGTTTATACGTCATGTTGTATCTAGAGAAGTGCATATACAATTAGCTAAAGAAATTCAACACCACTAATACATTTAGATACCCCTCCTTGCTACTCCACATTATCCCCCATAAATGTTACCCACTTTACCCTAACCTCAAGTCAAGACTAGTCCACACCATAAGGGATATGATTGGTGACCATATAGATTTGTCACCTTTGTAAAAACTCATATTATTATTATTTTGTGAAGGATTTTACTATCCCCGCCCTCTCCCTACTTATTAATGAACATATCTCACAGATCACCAAGGCCCATATCATCATAAGATTCATGTATAAAGGATATAGATGATCAAGGTTTATGGTTACTATAGTTAGGTTTACAAACTCCCAAGGCACATTACCAATATGGTATTTTCCTTGGAATCATGCATAAAGTGGATACTATAGATCAATAGTATGGCAATGGGAGAGGCAAGGAAAGCCTCCATCAACTCCCACACTCCTACCTCCTCATCACAAAGGGACTTGATGAAAAAAAAATTTATTTCAACCTATCACAGGTGGTGATGATAAAAATAGAAGAATAAAAGAGGAAGAAAAAAGGTAAAAAAGGTGGATGAGACATCAAAGAAGAATACAAAGAAACCAAAGAAGAGGGGTCTAGAATAAGAAGAATAAATGTAGTCCAATACCTATATTTTATAGGAAAATATTCCTACCTCCTCTTCTCCTTCCCCTACCCCCACTCCATTCCCTTCACCCCCATACCCCAATTCTCTCTTCCTCCTCAATTTTCACCATCATCATTCCTAGTTTCTTGAACTACATAGCAACAATTTTTGCAACCACCCTCATCATTTCCATATACAATACATTATCACTATCCAAAATTTTCCTCCCTAGCTAGCTAAATGACTTAATTTCTACAATTAGTTGGTGTCTACCATATCTTTACTTATCGAATTTATATGCCACCATCCTTGCTAGTCTTAGACCCCAAGCCCCTATCGACTACTAGTGTTGTATAACCCCCCACTCCTTAAATATCAATTCCCCTTCCCTCTGCACAACAAGTAATCCCAAAAAATCTCATATTCTCCCCAAGGGCTACCTAATTAACCTCAATATATTATTGATATGGTACCATGTCACTTATCAACACATATTAGCCAAATATAGGAAATAATGTAACAAAATAAGGTAAAGAGAAAGAGAAAAATGAATGCAACCTTGACCACCAAGTGGGTAAGAAAAAAATGGCCCAAAGTAATATGTCACACACTTTGTGCATTTCACACTACTGGTAGACAAGCCCAAAGGCTAAGTGCAAGCATCATATCAAATGGAGGTTGTCAATGCCAATGTCAAAGAAAAATAAGAAAAAAATAAGATGGAGTTTCTCTAAGAAGGCGCCAAGGTAGTTGGCTCCTCTTTAATCTCATTAAAGAAGAAGATAAAGAAGAAGGTAAAGAAGAAGAGAGACAAGTTGAAAGTAGCCAAAGAAACTATCAAGGTTGTCAAGGTGAAGATGAAAGAATTAGAGGGTAAGACAATAAATGTAGCAAAAAGGGCCATAGAAATAGAGTATGGAAAATATGAGAAATTAAAAGGGAAATTGGTTGAGGCTCAAGCTCAAGTCATGTATCTTGAAATAGAGCTCACCATTACCAAGGCTAAAAAGGATGTAGATGAGTTTACCAATAAAGACCTCCTATAAGACAAATGGCATCTTGAACAAGGATAGGCTTAACCAAGAGTGAAAGACATAGCTCAAGGTGGTGGTAGCATCAATTCAAGGAATTTAGGCCCAAATTCAAGTGCTTATATGGCAAGGATTTTGTTAATGCTTGATCAAGAAAACAAGGTGCTTCTAACTTCTCACCTACATTAGTAAATAAGGAAGAAAATGAAAGATGATTATGATTTAGATGGACTATCCCTGACATCAAACATAGAGTAAATATTTGCTATTCTCAAGTTTCTATAAGAATTAAGGATGGTAGTGAAGATTGTGGCTTTTTAAGCATAAACATCTCATACAATCATACCATCAAGTTGGATCAAAGATATGAGTTGGTCAAAAATATCAACTTTCCCAAGACTAAAGAATGGAAAGTATTAATGGCCTCCATTGGCCAATTAAAGAGTGGGTATCTCCTCTAATTGAGTTTTATTTTTTATATTTTTGATGGGCTTTGTGCTTGATGTATTTTATAGGTTCACATCCATTTGACATGTGAAAGGACCTTGAGATTAATCAATAATATAGTGAATTATTCACTAAAGGTATTAGAATTTCCTCTACCTTGTTCAAGATGGAATTCCAATGCACTATAACATTGTAAAATTTCCTTCATCAAGTTTTTTTGAGATTTTGGTGTTCTTTGCTAGCTTTGTGAATATTTCAAATGTCATTATATGCATGCCATCAATCTTGCTTAGTTAAATTAATCTAATAATTTTTGGGGCTTCCTAATAATGCCAAGAAGTAATTCCATACAATGTCTCACCATTAGTCCATGTCAGTGGTTGGAATCCTTTGTATTCGCACAATGTTATGTTATGTGGTGGGACCCACCTTTCTTGAAGTGCACAATGTTGGATAGGTTGTTAGCCTTTAATGCGACATGGCACACTCTTAAGGCTTTATGAAGGGTGAATATTTTATCTTTCTCCAAAATCGTGTGCGCCATCTAATCTATCATCACAAGTTGATCCGATAGATCACAAGACTCATGACCATTCTTGCACAAATATTCCTTGTAGTAATATATAATTTTCAATCTATGGATTTTGTCCAACATACACACACTATTCCTTAGCTAGTCAACCTCTTGGTGGGATCCACTACTTTGCCAAAATTAAAATCATCTATAGTGATTTATCTAATATTCAAGGCTAATGACTTCTATCCTACATAAAACATGTCATGGAAATCCACCCACCCAATGTTCCAAGGTGGTGTACTACATGATGTGCTCCAACAGATTTTGTAGTGTCCTATACAATAAAATTCAACCACCAACAAGATAATTCATGGTGCCAAGATTATAGACAAAGAACATTGTCCTTGACTAACTTGTTTAAGGAAAATTCTATTCATGGGGAAAAATGTATCATTATAGGTAAAATTTCTTTATAAATACTAGCATACTTGTCCATTTTTAGTTTATATGTAATTTCTATAGTTGATCTTTTGATCTTGGTGTGAAGTTGAGTCTTAGGTTGAGTGATTAGTAGCTAATATTTTGAGCTTGATGCTTGATCTTAGTCGGCCTTCATAGGGCTATACATAAGAGCCTCTATGCATGTTTCTAGAGGAGTTATATTCATATAATTGTTAAGTGGTTGAAGAAATTAATATAAGTATCAAGCTAATATCCATTTGATTCTAATACTTTTTTTGTTCATTTGTTAACTATTATGTGTGCATATTTATTTGTTGAATGTGTTTTTGATTAGAGGTAAAAAATGGGTTTTGAAGGGGCTTGAAACCCTTTACAAAAAAGAGCAGCTAAAACAAAAGAAACAAGCAACTAGAACATATCAGCCCAACCACAACACATCATCAGCAAAAAAGGAGGAACCCAACCCACAACATTACATATTTTTCAGTATGTGTTTATATGTGTTGAATGTGTTGATTATTATATCATGAGCTATTAAAATTTTCTCTAGTTCTAAGCACATTTATGTTCAGTGTGAGCCTCTTGTATCCTTTATTTTATTTCTACAATCTATTCCATTTTCCTTAATTTATTTTAATCTTAACTTAGGATAGAAAATGAATTGATATTTTAATCCTAGAGATTGAATTTCTAGTCACCTACCATACCAACAAGTATTTTCAATTATTGATAGTAATGCATGACATTGATCTAGACTAGGACCAAGAGTGAATTAATAAACATCACTTATGTTGTGAAAATTGATAAAGAATCAATTGCATCTCCTAATCATATTGAAGAACTAGAGCATGTAGGGATTCTCATAATGAGGAGAGCTCTATTGAGACTAAAGAAGAAGAACAATAAATCATTACAATGGAGGAGTTTCTTTAAAAAAAAATGTAAATAAAGAGGTGGGTGTTGTAAAGCTATTGTTGATGGTGGTAAGATAGACAATCTAGTGTTCAATGAGATTTTATAAAAACTAGGTTTGAAAAGGATAATACACCCAAATAATTATCAAGTATATTGGTTTTAAAAGGGTCATCAAATAGTAGTAAATGAGAAATTATAAGAATTTTCATATTGGTCAATATAAGGATGGAGTTTGGTGTGATGTTAGACTTACAAATGTATGTCATGTTTTTTTGGGTAGACCTTGGAAATTTTATGAGAAAGTCATACATGATGGAAGATCCAACACATACATGCTTGAAAGGAGTGAAAGGAACTTCACTTTGAGTCCCTTGAATAAGTGAGAAGAAAAAGTGGACAACACCAAATTTCTACCACTTTCATGTAAGTAATTCTTGAATACAATGAAGAGGGAAGTAGAGTGTTCTACTGTCATACTCAAAGCATTCCAAGTTGGTACAACAAAGAAAGTAAGTTAATAGAAAAATAAGAAAGGGTGGATATAGGTAATAAAAAAATGATGAAGATTGTAGAAGATGGGGGTTTTGACCACTTGGAAGATTAAGAAGATACTTTTAGAAGTCAAATAGTACCTTTCTTGTACATAAGTAATGAAAGTGAAAATTTATTTAAACTAGGAATATATATAATGCCCAAGGAGGTGAAAACAATTGAAGGGGAGAAGGTAGAAAATAAAGGAGTGTTATAGAGTATATTTGGTGATTTAATTAAATATTGGACCAATCAAGAAGTAAGTTATAGAAGCTTTAGATGGAGATGGATAGAAATAGTGGTTCTAAGACCATAAAAGAGGGGAAACTAGATTAAGAGAAAATAAAGCTAACAAAGAAGAACACTCATAGAAAAGAGTTAGATTTATTTGACTCAATAAAAAGGAATTACATGACCACAACAACTAGCCAAAAGAGTGGATTTTCCACTCATCTTATGTTTGTGAATACTAAGCTCACAAAATTCCTATCTAAGGTGTATGATGCAAGATCATCCTTAATTATTCGACAATTTACATCACCGTTTATTTATTTCTAGTCTTTTTGTTTGTGTTGTTTTACTTCATGCCTTAACTTTTTGTCAAATGGTTCATCACATGTAATTAATATGATTCCCATGATTCACAAAAGTATTCTCATTATTTTTAAGGATCTGTGAAAACATATTAATTTTATCAAGAATTTGTTATATAAATTGGAAGATATGATAGTCTAAATCCATTTTTTGGGGAGGAAAAGACATTTTATTAACCGTAGCTAAATGAGAACTTTGGAATAAAGTTGTAGACACAAAAAATATACAGATTGATCTTACTAACATCACTTCTTCCTGAATCATCTCCTTTACTAATTAATTTAATTGAATAATCATTATTTGATTAAATTTATCATATTTTCTCTCCTAATTAAATAAATCAAATTTATCTGATTAAGTCACCCGCTTCTATTATTTAAATAAATTATTTTATTTAATTAATTTGATAATCTCTCTTGTAATTAAATAATTCATTTTATTTAGTTACTCTCTAAAGTCATCTCCTTAAAATAAATAAATTAATCTTTATTTGATTTAAAACTAACATCACCCTCTTTAATTAAATAAATCAATCTTTATTTAATTAAATCTAAATCCATTATTCCTCTCAACTTTGATTTATTTAAATCCAAAAATCTAAGTCAAAATTGTCAAATCAACTAATCTTCACCTAAATTAATCAAATCCTAATTAATGCTAATCCTAATCCATAAAATCCTCTAGATTTTGCAACTTGCACAATAAATCATTTTATTTGATTTATTAATTCTTCTATTTTCTCTCAACTTGGCATCAATAAAAGAATATTTTTCAAATTTGAAAATCCCTCCAAAAGGGATGAGTACATCCAACAAGGCATTAAAGGCCTCTTACATGTCCTTTGCCTTCAGTCAAGTGGCATTTACTCCACTCTTCTCTCCCTCCAATTTGTCATTTCACAAATTTCAAATTCCACCTAACTTCATTTATTTGCACATTCATCAAAATGTGCTCATTCCTCCTCCAATCACATGTGGACAAGTGGCCTTCTCTCATTGGTTGGTCTTTTGTCCCACATTCATCCATTTTGCCTCTTCCTCCATCATTGTCTTCTATTTATAGGAGACTTTCATTTGAATTTTGGATCCACAACTTATGCAACGTCATTATCTTCAAAGTTTTCATAAGCATTTTCATCCATCCTTAGGATTTTTTCATCAAATTTCATACTCATAGCTAGGTCATGGAGAAATTTCATCAAGGAGCATCAATCCTGCAAGGAATTGGGAAAGGGCCATTTTCTACATCAATATGGCACCAATTCCCCCATGGGATTGAGAGTTTTCTCATTAGAATAGGATTTGATGGGGAATGTTGATCTAACTTGCATAATGATCTAATTATATGTTTGTTCTCTTGTGTTTTTGTCAGTATAAATTCACCATTCATATTTTGGCGCTAGAAGGAGGGTGAATCTGGAGAAAACTAACACATTTTTCTAAGAATTCTATGATTTTTTGCTAATGTTTTGTGTCTACAGGAAACTCCACCGCTATCAGTCTAGTAGCACAATATAGCACCGTTGCAAACTCCAAACTATGCCACTAAGGTCTTGCTGCCCGAAAATTTGAATTTTCAAATTGCATTGCTGGTATCCAAAGTTCAAACTTTGCCACTGGACCAAATAGTGTCGCGATCACGCTCACTGTTTTTGTACAAAGCACCATTGTCAGTCCCAAGCGACGCTATATTGCACTGTTGACTACTCCAAACTACGCCACATATGCAGATTGTGCCACTGGGGTTGAGTAAAAGGCCGATTTCAGTTTATTTTCAGCATGTGCTTTTTTTCATTTTGGTTATTTTGACTTCTAACTAGTTTTTTGGCCTCTGTTTTTTTGTAGTATTAAACAGTTTTTGTAGGTTGACTTGATCAAAGGTGAAGGAAGGAAGCGAAGATCGAGGGTTCTTTATGACCTCATTATCTCATTGTATCAAGTGTTTTTAAACACTTTAGGGAGAAATTATAATCCCTTTTCTAAGGATTTGCTACCTTCTCGCTTTTTTGGACTCGCTAAATTTTGTTTGGGCTTAAAAAGAACAAAACAAATGGATTTAAAAAGAACCATAGGCAAACTCACTAGATTTTTTTTTGGGACTTAATAAATGAACGAACAAATCTCACACTTCAAAATTGGTGTTTAAAAAGAATTCATATCATTTTCATGTGTACTCTTTGTTTTGTAATCCCTTATCCAAATTAATATCATTTAAAAGATGTATGCACTTCTCTTGCGCCTCATGATGATCTTGAGAACCAAAAGTTTTTTTTGTGATATTAAGTTGTGTAAGTGATTACCTCCACTTCAAATTGGGTCTTAAAAGTTGAACAAACCTTGTGAGTGTGAAGAAAAGGTATTGTGTGTGCTCCCACCTAAATGAGTTAGGTTTTCGAACTACAAATACATTTCTTCACTTTTGTTCACCTTTAGAGAGCCTACCTTGGTGGGAAAAAGTACTCACCCCAAGAAAATGACTCAAACCGATAACAAGCTAAACACCAAGCTACTCCCAATCGGTATATAAATTCAAATGTTGAGGAAATCTTAGCATTATAGGAACTCCTATGAATAAGCAGGTGATACTCTTTGTATGAGTTGATCTTGCCTCTCATGTGGCTTTCTGAATGGGTACCTTAATTACAAGCCAAAATTGTGTAAAAGGCCAAAATCCCTATCTATTTGTTGATGCAAGAACGATTGTTCTAAAGTCGTCCCACATTTTTACGACTCTTGGTAGAGATGAGAAGTATGTAATGTGAGTTTCATGGGTATTAATGCTTGGCTGACCCGAGAAGCGAGTGCACTATAAGGGGAAGCCTGTGTAGTCAAGCATCTAATCATCCGCTAAGAGTAGGCGTAGCTGGATTTATCCAATTAGTAACTTAACCAATATTGCCTCATTTTATCCTAGGATTGTGCATCACTTTGGAATTGAAATACTTTGCTTGGATCTAAAATGCTTGAAAACAAACATTCATGGTCTTCAAAATTTCAAACCCTTTAGGGGGAACAAATACCTTTGACAAATTTAAATACTCTTTCTTGCCCTAGGGATTTCATCCTTAGAGGCTTCTAAGTATTTGGATTTATATCATAATTTGTTCTCACTAAAGTCAACGTTAGGAAACTTTTGCCTTGATTTCCTTGATTCCCACATAATGGACTTTGTGGGATGAGAAGAAGTTAGAAAATTAGACATCTAGTTTGAGAACCTAATCAAGAATTGTTTGTGGTAAAAGGAAGTCATTAAGCAAAGCTAAGAAACAATTGAACCTCACACATGTGCTCTTCCAAATGATTTCCCGAAAGATCAAAATCCAAAAACCAAATCCAAAGGTCTTAGTCAAAAATCTCACAAGAAACATTTATCTATGCTATACAAATTTAGAGAAAGATTTACTTTCAACTTTTACAAATGTACATCAAAGAACAATCCTAATTTGTATGAGTTTTATTGCCAAAAAAATCCAAATCTCTTTCAAAAAAATTCTTTTATCACATAGGGAGTACCAAGCATGTTCTCCAATACTGAGGTCTTGTAGAAAGGAGTTCTATCTAGGTCTAATCTAGGATCAAATTCATCATTCTCATCCATCCCTCGAACATTAAATCAAAACCATCTCACCAACAACTCTTGGAAATCTTGAAAAAATCATTCGTGCTAGACTTTTGGAAAATCCAAATCATCTTGTTTGATTAGATGTGTATAGATGAATCCTTCTCCACATATTTAAGTCAAATTATCAATCCTTGTGAACAAGTCTACCTCTTGATAACATCCAACATCTTGAGGTTTAGAAGTTCATTATCCAAAAGAAAAATCAAATCAAAATCATCTTGTTTGACTAGGGGTGTATAGATGAATATTTCTTCACACACTTAGTCAAATTATCATCTTGTGTACAAGTCTACTCAAGGACAACATCCAACCTCTTAGAGTTTACGAGCTCACTATCCAAACTAAAATCCAATCAAATCCAAGATCGAAATCAAAATTAAATCAAATCAAATCAGGTCCTAAAGTCTAGTATCTCCTTCAAGATTTCTCAAGAGTTCAATCATTCACATCATCCATCTTCCGTTTGTCTCATCATCACCTTTGATCCTTAATCATCCTAGTTTTTCTCTTTTGAGCCTAGAGTTAGATCGATCTAAAGAATTAGAGGTTCATCTCGCATATTCTTGAAAATTGATCCCTATTTTATGGTGCAAACTAGATCGCAACACAAGAAGAACATGAAAATCAACAAAGAAACATCAACTTCGAGTGACCTAAGCCAAACTGCTCCTAAAATGAATCCCATTGGATCGAGCAATCCCCTAAGCAATCTTCCTCTATCATCACAAAATCCTTAAGAGGAGGGTCAAGTAGAGGACATCACCAATAATGGCTTAGGGATGACACATGATGAAATCCTTGAAATCGTGCAAAATCTTGAAACTCATAAAATTGCCAATGCCATGATGAGGCTCAATCCCTCCCAATACATGCTTGAGTTGGCGAAAGAAGGGGCTAAACTCCCTTCTGATTTTGACGTAAACTCTATTGTGGAGAAGCCTCTTGGGATCATCCCTCCAATCCCACCCACACCTCCATATCAAAGAATCAGCCAAATCATCCCACAAATCACATCATCCATTGCTCCAACGCCACCAATTATCAACAATGGAAGCTCATTGCTTCATGCACTTTAAGCACATCCCCTTGTGAACAACCAAGATTTGGATGAAAACATTGTATTGGGCCAATCTATTTCATTGAATCCGTTGCACCCATATGTTTTGCTTGCATTTCATGATCCTACCCATCCAACTTCTTTTCACACAACACCAGTTTATCCTCTCAACACGCAAACCTCTCTCCCCATGACCTCACAGGAAGAAGGTGAATTATTTGGAGCAGGGGGAATCTTCAATCCCTCATCATCATTGTCATCTCTCTAATGGAATGCACCAACCCTTGGGTTAGGCCTTCCCCCTTTACCCACCATCAATCAAAAAAATCTGATCAACCCTCTAACCCTGAATCAAAGCATCATACCAAATCCTACCATCTTGCCATTGATATCACAGCAATAGGTGGCAACCATTCAAGCAATTCCAACAATCAACACATCATCTACCATCCCCCAAGTATCTCAAAACATGGTCTCCCAAGGACCAATCATCTCAATCACACCATCCACCACCTAAACCCCAATTATCAATACAACGGTCCCTCTCATCAAAACAACCAACACTATTCCTAATCCACCACCACCACCACCAAAACCCAACATGGAAAACTCATTTAGCATCGTATTGCAAGCAGCTCAACGAGCCGCCTATCAAAAGGCACTTCAAAAAATTCAAAATCAATAAGTTGCACAACTAGCTGCCCAACAATCGCAAGTGCAATTAGCGACACAACAAGTGCAATAGGCTACCCAAGCCCAAGCTTTACTGCAACAACAACAACAAGCCCAAGTTATGCAAGCAACTCAGGCCACTCAAGCCGTACAAGTTACCCAGGTTGCATAAGCAGCCCAACAAGCACAGGCTCAAGCTCAAGCCCAATATCAGGTTTAGCAAGCACAAGCGCAAGCTCAATACCAGGCACAATTGTAAGTAGCCCAACAACAAGCATATCAACAAGCCCTGCAACAGCTCAAGCACAATAGCAAGCAACCCAACAACAAGCTTTGTTGGCACAGTAGCAACAAGACCAACAAAAAGCTTTGTTGGCATAACAACAACAAATATAGGCATATCAGCAAGCCCTAATCGCACAAAAGAGCTTGCAACAAACTCCCACCAATATACCTAACACTCCACCCGTCAATCAAACACCTCAACCACCTCAGAACACATTCACTCCATCTCCTAATCCACAAGATGATGTGACAACACAAATCAAATTTCTTTCACAGCAAGTACTCGATCTCCAATTAGGGAAAATGACGAGGATGCCAAGAATTTTATGCCCTTATCCTTTCGATAGGAGCCTTACAATGGTACCATTCCCAAAGGGTTTTGAAATCCCTAAATTTGATAAATATCATGGGTTGGGAAACCTTGAGGATCACATCAGGGAATTCCAAGTACATTGTATGGAAGTCACATATAACGATACATATTCGATGCGGCTATTTCTTCAAAGCTTGGCTGGCCCTACCATGGAGTGGTTCTCTTGCTTGCCTACCGACATCAAAATATTCCAAGATATCGTTGACGCATTCATAAAGAATTATGCGTTCAACATTGGCATGGATGTTAGTCTAAGGAACTATCTACGCTCAAACAAGGTAAGGGAGAGTCATTTGCTTCCTTCCTACAAAGATGGAGATCCAAAGCCAATAGGAGCAAGTGGGCCATGTTGGAGGAGCAACAAATTTGCACCATCATCTCCAATCTTGAGAAAACCTTGGTATTCCATCTAAAAATGCAGTGCATCACCACTTACAACCAATTGATCCCCAAGGTGCTCAACATCGAATGAGCCCTTATTGCACAAGGGGGGACACCCACATATCCAAAACATCAAGACAACCACCCTTCCGCTAGCTATAATGAAAAACCTCGCACATGGGAAAAAATTAGGAATGTCACTAATGATGGTGTGGTCAATGCCAAGGTCATAATCAGTGCTCTGAAATAGAACACCCAAACATATCAGCAACCGCAAAACAACAATCGCAACAACACGCAAACCAATGTGGTAGCACAACAACCACCCAATAATCAAGTCAACAACCTAAATAATCAAGGGGGACCACCTCCGCAAAAAAAATATCCCCCCAAGAGGAAGTTCACAGCCCTTGGGGAATCAGTCGAATCCATCATGAAGAAATTGGTAAATGAGAATCTCATCAAAATCCCCACTTATGAAAATTATCAAGAGTCCCAAGTGAAACCACCCTGGTACAAAGAAAATTATCTTTGTGATTATCATAAAATCAAGGGGCACACAACAACCAATTGCATAAAGCTGAAAAATATAATCCAAGACCTCATCAATGACAAGATCATAAATGTGGAACAACCAACAGGAAATCAAGATCTTAAGATCTACACGAATCGGATGTCAGATCATAACACAGGAAATAACAAAGGGAAACAAAAGTATGCCAATGTGAACCATGTGTATGACCAAGTTGTCGCATCCCTGGATGAGTGGGTCACTATCGTTAGCATCAAGGGAGCCAAAGGTGATTATGGAGTCACTACATGCAACAAAAAAGTCACCATTGTCAGGTCATCACAGCCACCTAGGGCATCCACCTCAAATCCGAAGTTCACTCCTAATGGCTACAATGTCTTGGACCAATTGAAAAGAACTCCCGCTCAGATCTCCATCATGGAGTTACTGAAGATTTCATCCGCCCATAGAGAAATCTTGGAGGAAGCATTGGCTTCATTTACTGTCTTTGCCAATATTGATAGTGAATAATTCCAAGCTATGGTCGAAAACATTACCACCCCAAATCTCCTCACATTCTCTAATCAGGACTTCCCAGCCCAACCATCTCACAATCATGCACTCCACCTTGAGGTCCCGGTTCATAAAAAAAAAGTCAAGAGAGTCTTGGTGGATGGGGGTGCAGGTCTAAACATTTGTTCTCTCAAGCTCATAAAGAATCTTGGATTCTCTGAGGATTCCATTGAAAAAGGCAAGTGTATCAAAATCAGGGTTTATGACGATCAAGAAAGGGTGTCTCAGGGCACTATCCAACTCCCTATTCAAGTAGGGCCAGCCATTATGGAAACCACCTGTCAGGTCCTTGACCTTGATCTACCTTATAATATCCTCTTGGGGCATCTGTGGATCCATGGGATGCAAGCAGTTGCATCAACCTTCCATCAATGCATCAAGTTCTCATACCAAAATCAAGAGGTCACAATCTACGATGATCCTAAGCCCTTTTCCTATTGCAAAAACCTGGAAGCAAAATACTATAAAATCCCTCAAGTCCCAAAAAATGATGAAGGCCCTTCAACTCCATATATAGACCCAGCCAACATAGCCTCCACTTCTAGGACAAAGACACCTGCCATTCTTGACATATCTTAAATCGAGGTCATAATCCAAGACAACATATGTGGGGATTAAAAAATGAAGAAAGGAGCCTTTGCAGTAGGGGAGTTACCTCAATCCTCTAGATCACATGGACAACTACAACCCGCCAATACAACTCAAACCTTTAGAGCGGATCCCTCTCGATTCATAAGTTGGGGGGATCTAGGTCGAGAAGTGGTGGACGAGAGAGACATATCCAGTTTCCTCTATCAAGATGAAAGGCCTATACCAGCCCTTCCTATGGATGATGCTAACATAGGACTTCAATTAATGTTGGGCATGGGCTATAACAGGAATGAAAGTCTTTGAAAAAATAACAATGGCCGATTGGAACCTATCATTATGGAAAAGGGCATGAAAAATATTGGCCTAGGATGTACCCCTCTGAATGTAACCATACATGGCAAAATTCCCCTCATTAAAGCAGACAAAAATCCCCCTCAACTATCGACAGTTGCCCTTCAGTTACCTGTATCCATAGGTCAGGTCATAGAAAACTTTACCTTTGACATAACTGATGTGTGTAGTAGTGATGATGATACCATAACTGACTTGCCTATGCTTTTCGAAGATTCCTCCCTATTAATGATCAACACCCTGTCTTTTGATTCAGACCATCAAACCCATGAAATAAACCTAGTCTATCCTCAACTCATTGATTACAACCAACGAGGACCACCAATTCTGGACACATTCGAAAATAATGAGGCACTCTCATAATTCATGGGATTGCGGTATACGGTAACATATGGGGATCATAAAGTTGGGTTCGACATCATACTATATACACAAGCCTATTACGGGGAAACAATTGAATCCTTCAGCCGTAAAAGTGAATAATTGAGAATAATCTATAGGTCTTTGAGTGAAAACCACACTGTGGCACTCTCTAACTTGAAAATAGTAAAAATAAAGGATGCATCCAATAGTGAAAACATCTCTAAGGCACCAAAGGATGAATGATTCAATCTTCCTCTTAGTGCCATTCATCAGGAGAAGTCAGCAGTTCTGGCAAAACAGTGCAATCCAGTCAATCTAGGAATAGAGGAACTACCACACATAACATTCTATGTTGAGTCACTTCTAACAAAAGAACAAGAACTCCTAGCTGCATTCCTAAAGGAAAGAAAGATAAACTTTGCATGGACCTATGCTAACATTCTTGGACTTGATCTAGAAGTTGTAGTTCATCGCCTAGTTGTATATCCTAAAGCGAAACTTGTGAGACAAAAGCTGAGAAAAATGCATCCCCAAATAGCCTTGTTGGTCAAAATGGAATTACAGAAGCTCCTGGATGCAGGGTTCATACGGTCAATCGATTATCTAGAGTGGGTCTCAAATCTTATACCTATTTCAAAACCCACTGGGGGCATCCGCATCTGCATGAACTTCAAATATTTGAACAAAGCATGTCCAAAGGATGACTTTCCACTTCCAAACATTGACATGCTTGTTAATATGACAACAAGACATGAGATGCTATCATTAATGGACGAATTTTCAGGATATAATTTTTTGCATATGGCTTGTAAGTGTTATCATTGATGGAAACCTAAGCAACCTAAATGGCATCCTAAGTCTTACATCCGGTCTGTAGTATAATTTTGGTTTCTACCAGCAAAACAGAGCAAAGAATAGGGCATTCGGTTATAAGCATAAAATTTGATCTAAACACCTTACCGAAAAAATATTTTGGGTTGTGGATCTTTGAGGAAGGTCTGTTGATGTTTTTAATACCTTGGTGAAGGATAATTTTGATGCACACTCACTAGTATGTGATCTAGAAGATCTGGTGCACTAATTTGTTGATTATCTGTGCTAGAAGGTTGACCCAACAAGTATAGTAATCGCGGATGTATAAGATGTAATTAATTAAAAGTCTTCATGCTTAATTAAGTTTTTTTTGGGTCCTCTCTTTTTCTTAACCGACTTTGGAGGATGCACATAAAGATTTAGTGGTGGATCTAGCCGACAAGATGAAAGTAACTTAATACTTTTTGAAGCTGACTAATGGATGAATAAATCCTTGTTAGCGGATATACATGTGAGATTGGTTCTATCATTTCGGTGTGTATGGTATGTGGAGAAGTGTGTAAAGATATAGAATATATGAAACGTGAATATGGTGCGAAATTGAGTAGAGTAGTAGTGTGAATTTGTCTATAAGTGATGCGAAGAGCAGAGTAGAGCAGAGCGAAGTGCAAAGTCAGAAAGCATATCCAAAATCGAATCTATGAGCTTCACTAAAACTATAACTTGGCATAAGTAGATGCTACTATCTCAGTTCACCCTTCAGATGGTCTTAATCTGAATTTTGTAAGGCAGTGAGCCTTTCTCTTGAGCACTGAGCTCTAGGCAGTGTGCTTGAAAGCAAATGCATTCCCTTTTGTAAACAATTATATTTGAGTACTCAAATTGTGGATTAACCTCCACCATGGTTTTTCCCCTAACAGGGTTTCCACGCAAAAATCTGTGTCATGGTGTTATGAATGTTACCTTTGAATGCATACATCTTTTCATTAATGCAATGTTGAAATGGTTCCAAGTTTCAGATTGATAAAGTTAAGATTTGTTGAACACTGATTCACCCTCCCCCCTCTCAGTGTTCCCTTGAGTCCAACAATTGGTATCAGAGCCCAGTTCCTCTGAAGAAGTTTAGCAGCTTGAGGTGGATCTTGGAATGTGATGGACTCTAGTAGTCTTCAGTAGCAGCTTCTGGTGGCACTTGATGACCTTGATCAGTCTAAAGAAGAAGTACATGAATTAAAAGCAAATCTTAGAGATGTTAAAAAATTCATTCAGTCATTGAAGGATCAGATTGTTAAATCCAGGGTGAAGAGAAAGGATTTCTATGATTAGATTCAACAGAAGGAGAAAAAAAATATGGATGATGCTCACTTGAATCAAACCTTGAAGGAAATAACCGAAGAATGTGAAAAGCTTGCTAAAGACAATACAAACATAAAACATGAGATGGAATCTATGATGATGAAGGTGACTAAAGAGATTGAAGAAAGAAAGAAAAATGAAGAAAATCTTGCTCAGACCCTGAAAGAGAAATCTGATGAATGCAATAGAATAAAAGGGGAATTCACTCAATTGGAAAGTGAACTACAAAGAACTAGAAACAATGAAGAAGAACTTGATAAGCAAATTGTTACTCTTAGGAATGATCTTGTCATTGCAAATGAATACAGAGAAAAGTTTAAGATTAGTTCATTAAAAATTGATGAGCTAACTCAAGGATAGAAGAGTGGAAATGATAAGAGAGGTCTTGGATATGAAAAGGGAGAAATTTCTAGACAAAATAATTTCAAACAAAACAAAAATGGAAGGTATCCGATAAGACAACCTAATCCACAAAAGTTTAATGGGTATTGTTTTGCTTGTAATAAGTTTGGTCATATGGTTTCTCAATGTAGAAGTAATATGAATTCAAGAGTTTCATCATTCTTCGATCAGTGTTACAATTGCAAAAAGTTTGGTCATAAATCAATTGAATGCAAAAATGTATCAAGTTACTCTGTTGATAGAAGAAATATTGAATGTTATACATGTGGAAAACTTGGGCATGTTGCTAATCAATGCAAATCTAGAAGAATCCATTGGAATGATTGGTCAAGACAAGAAATCATTGTATGCTACAACTGCAATAAGTATGGTCACATTGCAAAATTTTGCAGAAACAAAAGTGTAGACAAAAGAGGTCTAGTATACATAGGCAAAAATATAGAGAAAAATGATAAAGGAAAACAAAAAGTGACTACAAATGAAATTAGAGATCAGATGAAGAAGACATGGGTAAGGAAGAATGATTCTAATGCTGGAAATGGTTCCATACCGAAACCTGCTTCTGGTAACTCTTTTGGTAATTGATTTTAGGCCACTAGCCTAGGGGGAGTTTTTCAAGAAAATATTTCCTCCCCTATCTATGGATGGTACTAGAACGAAGAAGATAGTCGAAAAGGTGTAATTATGGTGTACAAGAGTTTTGGATATCTTTCACAAAAAGAACTCAGATAATTCATAGGTCCGTAGAATTTTTTTTGTCACTGTTTGGGAAAATAGAGTTTTCAGAAATTTAGGGAAAATGCATTTATTGCACATGTGAAAGCTATAAAATTCAAGTCGAAACCATCATTTGTCACTTTGCATTGAATAAGGAAAGAAGGAAAGCACTCAGGAGCAAAATTTCAAAGTAGTAAGATCGATTCATCAACATATCTCGAAATTTATCAGGTATTTCAAATTATTCTTGAAATCTTCATACAATTTGGTGTGCAGTTGCAAACCCTAAATATGAAAAGGAAATGGAAAAAATCAAAGGGTTGATCACTCTAGATGAATATAACAGTGCAAGGATTAGGTCTATGAGGAATTTGTTACTGCCTAATGAATTAAAGCAATTGAGTGAAGCTAAACATGGGAATTTGGATATGTGGAGTGAGTTTTCATACTTTGAGAATGTGGAATTTGTGAAATTCATATTGAGCAGATTACATGATGATTTTTTAACTTTGGACAAGCCTTACATCATTTCAAAAGAGGCAATTGAGAATCTAATTGGATTTTGTAAATTCAAAGATATACCAAGGAAGAAATCTATCTGAAACAAAGAGGTCGAAACCCTAACTAGAATAATTAGAGATTAGAGGGCCTTGATAATTGCTACAATCAAGAATCATGTTACAAAGTATATTGCTCATGGAATAAAATATAAGATATTCTACAGAAATCGAGAAGGAGCCACATCAATTGGTGCAGTCTACATTTCTCACAAGATGATATTTGAAGGTCAGGACTTTGACCTATGCAGGTTGCTAAAGGATCAGCTCATGGAGAATGTACAACTGTCAAAGGAAGCAAGTTACTCGTTCAAGTTTAGTACTTTGATTACATGTTTAGTAATGTATTTCATGAATTGCTTGCCGAAACTCGACAATGTGGGATGGAAGGCAAATGAACCGGTATGCAAAAAAATATACTCTTATTCTAAGAGCTTGGCTAATTGGGATTTAGAATTTGAAAATTTCTTTAAGAATGTACTTGAAAAGTGTGGTTTAGTCAATATTTCCCTTCCGGTAAGATCAGTTGAAGTTGGTTCATCTTCCAGTGGCATTGATAAAGGATAGAAAAGAGGGAAGGAAATTATTGAATACAACCCTCCAGAAAGCAAAGTTCCCAGAATTGAGGGAAAAGGTAAAGAAAAGGAAATTGTGGACATTCCGGATGAAGAATCTAATGAAGAAACTGAGGATCCACTGAAAAATGAATCTAAACTAGAAAAAGGTAGCAAGGAAGAAGAAGATCTTACAAAAGAAAAGCTACAACAACTTATTCAAGGAGAAGGTGGAATGCAGAAAATAGCTAGGTTATGGTCTGTCAGACCATCATATGATCGAGACATGATTCTAAGTGTATTAAATACTCATATTGACCAATGCAAGATTAGATTGGAAAGCTTGTAGAACATTTTTCCCGATGAAATGATTGAATGTAGAAAAGAAACATTGAATTTTGAAGCTCAAGAAAAGGAAGTTGGTGAGGTTATCTCTCACTTGAAGGAGCAATTCAGACTATCCCTTTCCAAACTAAAGAAGAAAATGAATGAGTTAAGGTAATGCATAAACTCAGCCACTGACATCTATAGCTATTGCATCCATTGGCCCCATGTAGTCAACAATTACACAAAGAAATTGGAGCAAACTGAAACAAAATTGAATGGCATTGGTAAAATCTTTGACATGTTGTAGGATCTGGATGGAACCATCAGGAAAAGAATCTGGGAGCTACAGTCAGCACACACAAAAATTCAACTTTCCAAGAACACTCTTGTGGATAAGTTTTGGAAGGTAAAGGATCTAACCGAATGCAGATTGGAATAGATGGTGGAAATATTGAGGAATGGTGAAAAACTAGAAGAAGCAATTACAATTCCTGAATCTCTCACTGAAATTGTTAACAAGACTTCCAAGAACAATAGTTTGATCATTATCATTGGAATTACAATAGATGCTTGGAAGAAATTCCTTCCGAAAGTGAAGAAAAACCATAAGATAATCTTCTAATAATAGTTAATTGTTTGCAAGTTTTTGAAGTTTTGATCAAAGGAGGAGAATTGTCAGCATATATGTGATAAAGTTTTGAAGCCTTGAGGATTTTGAACACATTTTTTGTCACTATCTTATCAATATCACTTTTTGTCTTTTTTGGCATTTGGCATCCATGCTTTGTCATTGATGTCAAAGGGGGAGAGAATGCAGTGAAAAATTTCCTATAGAGGGAGAAAATAATATAGTATAGGGGGAGAGAATGCCTTATAAATCTCAGGGGAAGAAAGTGCAGTAAAAAGTTTGGCAGTATACCTATAATGATTCTAACACTTAGTCATTTTTCACTAAGTGTTGCCATCAATGCCAAAGGGGGAGATTGTTGGAATATGGCTTGTAAGTGTTGTCATTTATGGAAACCTAAGCAACCTAAATGGCATCCTAAGTCTTACATCTGGTCTGCAGTATAATTTTGGTTTCTACCGGCAAAACAAAGCAAAGAACAGGGCATCCGGTTACAGGCATAAAATTTGATCTAAACACCTTACCAAATAGATATTTTGGGTTGTGGATCTCTGAGGAAGGTCTGTTGATATTTGCAATACCTTGTTGAAGGATTGTTTTGATGCGCACTCACTAGTATGTGATCTAGAAGATCTGGTGCACTAATTTGTTAATTATCTATGCTAGAAGGTCGACCCGACAATTATAGTAATCACAGATGTATAAGATGTAATTAATTAAAAGTCTTCATGCTCAATTAAGTTTTGTTTGGGTCATCTCTTTGTCTTAACCAACTTTTGAGGATGCACATAAAGATTTAATGGTGGATCTAGCTGACAAGATGAAAGTAACTTAATACTTTATGAAGTTGACTAATGGATGAATAAATCCTTGTTAGCGGATATATATGTGAGATTGGTTCTATCATTTTGGTGTGTATGGTATGTGGAGAAGTGTGTAAAGATAAAGAATATATGAAACATGAATATGGTGTGAAATTGAGCAGAGTAGTAGTGTGAATTTGTCTCTAAGTGATGCGAAGAGCAGAAAAGAGCAGAGCAGAGTAGAGTGAAGTGCAGAGTCAGAAAGTAGATCCAGAATCGAATCTATGAGCTTCACTGGAACTGTAACTTGGCATAAGTAGATGCTACTATCTCAGTTCAACCTTTAGATGGTCTTAATCAAAATTTTGTAAGGCAGTGAGCCTGAATGCAAGTGCATTCCCTTTTGTAAACAATTATATTTGAGTACTCAAATTATGGATTAACCTCCATCATGGTTTTTCCCCTAACAAGGTTTCCATGCAAAAAATTGTGTGTCATGGTGTTATGAATGTTACCTTTGAATACATACATATTTTCATTAATGCAATGTTGAAATGGTTCCAAGTTTCGGATTGATAAAGTTAAGATTTGTTGAACATTGATTCACCCCCCCTCTCAGTGTTCCCTTGAGTCCAACAATAATCAGATCATGATAGCTAAAGAAGACCAACACAAGACAACTTTCACTTGTTCATGGGGGACATATTGCTAGAATATGATGCCATTTGGGTTGAAGAACATAGGAGCAACCTACCAAAGGGCCATGACATTAATCTTTCATGATAGGATCCATAAAACTACGGAAGATTACGTGGATGACATACTGGCTAAATCAAAGAAACGAAGGGACCACATATCAACCTTAAGCTCCATTTTTGACAGATTGGAAAAGTGCAAGGTTCGACTTTATCCAAAGAAGTGTGTCTTTGGGGTACAATCAGGTAAGCTCCTAGGGTACATCATATCAATGAGAGGAATTGAGGTAGATCCCATCAAATTCAAGGAAAACCTTGAAATGGAAGCTCCCAGGACATTGAAGCAGCTAAGAGGCCTACAAGGAAGACTCCAGTCCATCCACCAATTCATAACACAACTAGTAAACAAGGTGATCCCATATTCTCATCTACTCCACAAGGGGATAGCATACAAATGGGATGAGAAATGTGACTAAGCGTTCAACAAGATCAAGGAGTACTTGCTCACACCACCAGTCTATATGCCACCAATTCCAGGCAAACCCTTGATCTTATACATATCAGCAACAATAGCAACCCTTGGCACTCTCTTGGCACAACATGATGAAAATGGGAAGGAGAGAGCTATATATTACATCAGTAGGACCATGGTGGGACATGAGATGAACTACACACCCATTGAGAAAGCCTACCTAGCATTCATGCTCCCAGCACAAAAATTTAGACATTACATGCTAGCACATCAGATCAAACTCATTGCAAAAATAGACCCGCTCAAGTATCTACTTTCTAAAGCAACTCTCACAGGATGAATGGTGAAGTGGGTCATGATCCTGACAGAGCATTACATTGAGTATGTAGAATGCAAGGCTATCAAATGACAAACAATCATAGATCAACTGGAAGAAGCACCAATATATGTAGAGAATCCACTTGTTTCAGAGCCCCAATGAATCAATCTTCAACCTTAGTGTAGAAAATCACTGGAAAATGTATTTTGACGGATCCTACACACAACACGGGTCAGGAGTAGGAATCTTCTTCATCACTCTGCAACAGGACTGCATACCTAAATCATACAAACTATCATTCTCGTGCACAAACAACATCACAAGATATGAGGCTCTTTTCATAGGACTGAGAATTGTAGTGTAGTGGCAAATCATGGCACTTAAGGTCTACGAAGACTCGCAACTCATAATCAACCAAGTAAACAATAAATATCAAACAAAAGATGACAAGTTGACTCCATACAAGAAGTTGGTGGAAAGTCTCAAGGATTCCTTCATTGATATCACATTTGAACAACTACCCAGAGCAAATAACAAAGCAACGGATGCATTGGCTACAATTGGATCACTCAGAGATCTTGCACAATGTTCGAAAATAGGAATTCCTCGCAGAGAATCTTCTTGTACCAGCATTCGAGGTACCAGAGTCTGAATTTGTGTGTGAAATTTTTGGTCCTAGTGATAATTGGTACCATGATATATACACCTACCTGAGAATAGGAGTTCTCCTTGCCGACATAACCCCGAACCTTAAAAGAGCCTTTGTCAAAAATTCATCCTATTTTGTCATCCTAGGAGATACCATGTACCGTAGGAGCATCGAAGGGACCCTTTTGCGTTTCCTAAACACTGAGGAAGCCTTAACTTCTTTAACCAAGGTACATAACAACATTTGTGGTTCACACTCGAGCGATATGACTTTGGCCAAGAAACTATTGAGGATAGGATACTATTGGCCTACAATGGAAAGAGAAGCACATGACTATGTCAAAAGGTGTTTGCAGTGTCAACAACATGGGGACATCATCCATGCACCAGCTCAAGAGCTCAACCCAATTATCACACCTTGGCCCTTTTCACAATGGGGGCTCAATCTCATTGGTAAAATCACCCCCACCTCATCTAGTGGGCATAAGTTTATCATCACTACCATAGAGTACTTCACGAAGTGGGTCGAAGCCATTCCCATGACCTATATCACAAGAAAATAGATATCCAAGTTCATCCTGACCTACCTCATTTATCGATACGGTGTCCCTCAAGCCATTATCTTAGATAATGGGACACCTTTCAAAAATTAGGATGTTCATGACCTATGCCAAAAATTCAATATCCAACATCACTTTTCCACTCTATATTATCCCCAAGGAAATGGTCAAGCAAAAGCTACCAATAAGACCATCCTGAAGATCCTCAAGAAAATAGCCAATGATGTCGGTCGTGACTGTCATCTACAGCTAAATCCATCCTTATGGGCTTACCGCATAAGCATCCACACACCAACAAGTGCCACCCCCTTCTCCTTGGTCTATGGATGAGAAGCCATCCTCCCCATTGAGATTGAGCTCCTGTCCCTGAGAATATCACTGTAGAATCTCATTACAAATGAAGAATATCGAGTCTCACGATTGAATGAGCTATAGCTACTGGATGAGTGGCATATGGATGCCTTAAACCACTTACAATTCTATCAAAACCATCTCAAGTGAAGCTACAACAAGAAAATTAGGAGGCATACCTTCCAAGTCAGTGAGCTAGTACTAAAGGAAAGTCAGAAGAACGTGCCAAATCTAGATGGAAAGGGAAAGTTCGAGCCTAATTGGTTGGGACCATTCATCATTACATCAAGCTACAAATCAACAACATACCAGCTATCAATGCCCAAAGGTGAACCTCTGTAGGAGCCCATGAACAACTCTCATCTCAAAAAAAATTATGCCTGATCTTTTAAGGGTAAAACCAAAAATACAAAAAAATCAAAAAATATAAAAAATCCAAAACAAATTTAGAAAAAAGATTGAAAAATAGTAAAGAGAAAAATTGTCCTCTAGTGAAAACCACTTCAGTGGCGCTTTGGGCAAGTAACTTGGTGAAAACCACTTCAGTGGCGCTTTGGGCAAGTACCTTGGTGAAAACCTGACAAATAGGCGCCTTGTGTAAATAAAGAACTCTCCATCCACTAGGATCTCTATGATTGACCCCGCATCACTCATTTATCCATCACATTCCATCACCTTTCATCCATCTCATCTTTCCATCATCCATTCACATTTGTATCATAGCTTGATCTTGTGTTCGTATCATGTTCCACCCTAGTACTACCTGGCACATTCCTAAGGTCAGTTTTTCCTACCTATATCGAAGTATTCTATCACATCACACTGGGGGCATGTTCTTTTACCTACATCAAATCAGATTCGTGTAAATTCTTGTGATCTTCCTTAAAATCAAAAAATCGAAAAGCATTCATAAAATCCTTCAAAAAATCCAAAACATGTTAAAAACTCTAAAGTAGAGTCATCTTGTCGAACTACATCATCTCTGAGCTTGAATGTAGGCAAGGCTAATCTTTGATCAACCCTTGAGACACCCTAGGTCAGTCTTGTAGGAGTCTGTCATAATAAGCTGGCAAGTCATCACTTGTTCATATCTTCATCTTGTAAATCAGTCAAGTCATCAGTCAAACTACGTTGTCTCTGCGTGTATAACGTAGGCAAGGCTAATCTTTGATCAGCCCCCGAGACCCCTAGGATAAGTCTTTAGGTTAGGTTCTTGGTCAAAATCTCAGAAAATCCAAAAACATTGCAAAATTTGAAAATCAAAACATTTGTAAAACATCTTGAAAATCTCAAAATAGCCTCAAAACATTGCAAAATACCAAAAACATTCAAAAAACCCAAAAAGGTGCATCCATCCCATTTCAACAACCACTCATAATAAATCAATCGTCACCTTCACCCTTTGGCAAAATAATCAGAAGCAAGCTTGGCAGTCGAAAGTGTGTTCTCAAATGTTAATGTCATAAGCCTAGGTCAGTAAGTAAGCAAGTTAATCAACTCCGAGTATCAATAGCTTATCTTCTCTCCGTACTAACATGGTACCATGATAGATACTCAAAAAAATCACTAATGCATCCACCCTACATCCACAGATCGTCAACATAATGTATATCATATCATATAGGAAACATAAATGCATTACATTCATTACTCTCATTTGCATTCATTAGGATATTATCACATAGGCATTATTGAGTCATCCATGGAATAATCACGTATCATATGCATCATCATTATACATAATCAATCATTATGTATCCATATCATATCCCATTATAATAATCTCATTACGTATCATAATCATTTACATTTCATTTACATGTCATAATCTTCTCACATTATCATATTATTTGCATATCACAAAAATATTATTTCATGTCATAACATTTGCATCCACGAATCATTGAAATAGGAATCATCACATATCATAAAACATCATAAACATTGCATCACATAATCATCTCACATCATCATCGTCTCATAATCATATGCATTACATATCACATCATCTTAAATGATTACATTCATATTATTGCATTACGTTCATAAATCACAAAGCATGTCGTAAAACCATTGCATATCATAGGTCATTTCATATCATACATCATCATAATCATTTCACATCAAAAATCACTTACATATCATATAGGTTTATTAAGCATATCATAAGCATACATTTTAGATGTACACCATCACATTCTGCATAAGAAAATATACGAAAAGAAATGCATCCATAAAATATCCACATAATCACTGCATCACATCATCACATCACATAGAAACATACATCGCATAAAACAAACACATGCATCATATGAGATCAAGTCATAACATCTGCATAACGTCACATATAGGAAATTAAATACATCCATCCATCATGCATAAGTAAAGTAGGACACATCTCATAAACGAATCAAACCATATCATATATATATAATATAACTATCATGGTACAAAGATCATGATCAAAATGTGTGTATGAATCAAGTATATAATACAAATCAGGGCTATCAAAAATCAGAGCCCAAGAATAAAAAAGAATGTTGTCTTTGAACACAAAATGGTAGCTAGCCTTGCTGGCTGCTGCCCTCTCCTATCTGTCTCTCAACGTGCTCCTCCTATCTCATACTGGTCTGCTGTGAGTACTCTGGTACTCGGGATCCTAATGGTACGACCTGTCTATAATGTAATCTGTAATATTATGCCTCTCAAACAGCCTCGCGGTACATCCTCACTAAGATTGTCTTGCCCTAAGAAGCAGAAGCCATACTCTCCAACTGCCATCTCTGGCCTATCTCCTGATCCCTCTTTTACCGAGCCTTGTCCCTCTCAACGATCAATGCCTGCACTTGAGCCTGTACCTGTGCCTACAACTGTTGTATGAGGGAATCCCTCTGATCTGGCTGTGGTGGTGGTGGCAGACGCTACTGTTGGTGGTCTCTGTCTCCGTCCCCATCTCTGGGTTATCTCTCCCCATCCCTCTACTGATCTCTGGGGGGAACCTGTTGATCTCTCTGCTTTGGATGATGCGGAGGTGGTCCACCTCCTCCTCTGCCCCCATCCCCATCCCAATCTCCATCCCCTATGCCTCCCTGCTCCCGTCCTCGACCTATTGACCTACCTCTGGGCCTTCGTTGTATAGGTGTCGCATCGAGATCTATCAAATATAGGGGTGGTCTGAACCATGCTGTATATGCCTACGTAACCCCTACATCCCCCTAACCCTGATCATATGGCTACGGTCTGGCCACTAGATGTTTGAAAGAAGTAACTACCTCATCGGTCGAAATCGGCCTGCCCCATGTTGTCTCCCTCAAAGTACGTGCAAAGATGGCCATGTACTAGTCATCGGGACGGTTCTGCCTATCCCTGAACTACCTGACAACTCTATCTGGGAGATACCTCTCCACCACGGTATCCTCCCTACCCTGGATGAGTCTATCTTACTTCGTGAAAAATAGTTGTTGTACATCATTGTAACATACGGGCATACCGAGCTAGGGCCTCCATGTAAACACAATCATCTCATTTATGACCCTCCTCCAATGTGCAATGCCACCTGCCCCTATATGTGTAAATGTGGTCAGTGCCCCTCCATACCGCCAAACAATAGGATCATCTAGCTCCAAGGCAACCACTGTAACCTGAGGGAGGAGCACTGCAATGTGCTCCCATTCCCAGACATGCATAAATGTAACTCTGACCTCGATGGCCTTGCTATCCAAATATGCGAACTCATGTAAGTCATGGTAAAGGGAGGCCAACAACACTGATCCCCAGGCAAAACACTCTCTCTGGTGGAGCATCCGCTCCCATGCAAGACCCCATCCTAGACTAAAGTATCAACCTCGCCGATTTGGTGCCACAAGCCCCGAAATGATAGCGGCCATGATTAATCTGAAAGTGGGCATTGTGCCCTTGTACTGCTCAAGCTCTATCTACCCCTCGACAAAGATGATCTCATCAATCCCCATCACCTCATAGTAGGCGTCCCTCCCAACATCCACATCATAAATGACTCTCTCCATGGATGGGCAATCGAAGGATGCACCAGACATCCTCTAGGGTCATCGTAGCCTCTCCTATGGGCAAGTGAAACGATGATGTCTCACTATGCCATCTCTCTGCTAGGGCAATCATCATACCCAAATGTGTTCGAACAGGGGTTGTGTACACAACGTACCACAACCTTATCGCCCCAAGATGCTCTTGGAGCAACTCGTGCATACCAACTAATCTACCGAGAACTGGAGACTCGTGCTCTTGTGAATGCAGTATCCCAAGGTCCTCCTGCACAAGAAAAGCCACAACGTCAAGTTTCGTAAAAAAATCAGGATCCTACCTTAGGTTTTGCAATTGAAACAACAAATGTGATGTTGTTTGTAATTGCAATGTTGTTTACAAATTCCAAACTACATCGCCGCGTCGCAGTTTGATGACTATTCTAAACCTAAATTTCTAAATCGGCTCGCAGCGACACAGTTTGTATATGCGCCTGACTTTGACCTGAAACCTAATTTTCTAAACTAGACTGCACAATGCCATTTGCATATGCGATGCTCTTTGAGGCTGCACACCATCGATTTTGCCCTTCTAGTAGCGCTAAACTACGCCACTTGACCTAGTTTGACTTTTGACCCTATTTAATGCTTAAAAATTGAGAAAACAAGGTGGGTGAGAGTCACATACCGGTGGTCCTATGCCAACTGGCCGTTGGTAGACTCGCACTCATTGCACCATCTCAATCAATGCTTAGAGCTCAAATTGCAAGAATCTCAAAAGGCTAAGTGTGTAAATGAATTGAAAGTGACCCCTTGGGGCCTATTTAAGCTTGAAAGTTAGGGTTTTTTACCTTGTTTAGCCATCCAACTAGGGTTTTGGACCCTCAATCCTGTTTTTGCCCGATCGAGGGTAGTTTTGCATCTTTTTTTCGTGTTTTGACACATTTTTTTACATCTTGGACCCTTTATGAACCTATCAGGCAGCTTGTCCTCTTTTTCTTTGCAAGATCACCCAAAAATCCAAATTTTCATCCGATCTCTTGAGGGGGCAGTATACCAGCGTAATCCTTCTTGCTGGGGTAGTAGTGGGGCATCTGAAAAAAATGAATTTTGATCTTGGTAGTTTATTCTTTGAACCAACGCAATAGGTGCATTGCTTCAAAGAGGGGCAAAATGTAGACATGAAAAATATATAGATTGATCTTACACATCCGATCCTGATTTTACTAACATCACTTCTTCCTGAATCATCTCCTTTACTAATCAATTTAATTGAATAATCTTTATTTGATTAAATTCATCATATTTCCTCTCTCAATTAAATAAATCAAATTTATCTAATTAAGTCACCCACTTCTATTAATTAAATAAATTATTTTATTTAATTAATTTGATAATCAGATCTTGTAATTAAATAATTCATTTTATTTAGTTACTCTCTAAAGTCATCTCCTTAAAATAAATAAATAAATTTTTATTTGATTTAAAACTAACATCACCCTCTTTAATTAAATAAATCAATCTTTATTTAATTAAATCTAAATCCATTATTCTTCTCAACTTTGATTTATTTAAATCCAAAAATCTAAGTCAAAATTGTCAAATCAGCTAATCTTCACCTAAATTAATCAAATCCTGATTAATGCTAATCCTAATCCATTAAATCCTCTAGATTTTGCAACTTGCACAATAAATCATTTTATTTGATTTATTAATTCTTCTATTTTCTCTCAACTTGGCATCAATAAAAGAATATTCTTCAAATTTGAAAATCCCTCCAAAAGGGACGAGTACATCCAACAAGGCATTAAAGGCCTCTTACATGTCCTTTGCCTTGAGCCAAGTGGCATTTACTCCATTCTTCTCTCCCTCCAACTTGCCATTTCACAAATTTCAAATTCCACTTAACTTCATTTATTTGCACATTCATCAAAATGTGTTCATTCCTCCTCCAATCACATGTGGACAAGTGACCTTCTCTCATTGGTTGGTCTTTTGTCTCGAATTCATCCATTTTGCCTCTTCTTCCATCATTGTCTTCTATTTATAGGAGACTTTCATTTGAATTTTGGATCCACAACTTATGCAACATTATTATCTTCAAAGTTTTCATAAGCATCTTCATCCATCCTTAGTCTTTTTTCATCAAATTTCATATTCTCATAGCTAGGTCATGGAGAAATTTCATCAAGGAGCATCAAATTGATCATCAAGCCTGGAAGGAATTGGGAAAGGGCCATTTTCTACATCAATATGGCACCAATTCCCCCATGAGATTGAGAGTTTTCTCATTAGAATAGGATTCGATAACTTTGTTCTTAACTTTGCAAATGGGGTAGCAAGCTAAGTGGGCTTAACCTTGGTGGAAACTCTGTGGTTAAGCGCGCTTGAGCTGGAGCAGTACTGGGATGGGTGACCTCCCGAGACAGACCAATGCTTCACCTCTGTGAGCATCACCTAGATGCAATGAGTGCTAAGTGGACCATTCATTATCATGAGAGATGGGTTCTTGTGAACCACTACTCATGAATCATGGGTCAATGAGTTTGACTCGAAAACTACATAGTTGAATCCTGATAGCAATATCATAACTTTGTTCTTGTTTTCTTCATTTCATTTCTTGTTTTTATGTTTCAAACTAATTTCATGGGCAATGTTGATCTAACTTGCATAATGATCTAATTATATGTTTGTTCTCTTGTGTTTGTGCAGGTATAGATTCACCATTCACAAAAGTTAAACTTGGTTTTTACTACTTTTATGAAGGTTGAGAACAAGGGATTTGAAGCAAAATCATGGCCTCATATTGTAGGGTGTAACTGAGATACAAAAGAGATAGCCAATTATTGCTCCTAGTTGTAGGAATCTATACATACCAGGAGCAAGTTGGAAACCAAGGCAAACTTAAAATTATATTAAAAAAACTTCTTGTTTTTATGATTTTGATTGCATTGTATAAGACAAGCTACAAGGCATGGGTGTTTTTGAGCCACTCCCTTATTTTTTATTTTTTTGTAATGACTATAAATTCACATCTAAAAATGCTAAGAATGATAATTTAGCTGGACAATTTTTTCTAATGTTTGCATGTGTTAAGTTATAACATCTCCCTATAGGGTGTGTTTGATGCATTTTTGAGTGTTTTGATTAATGGAGTTGTGTATTGCATTAAACTCTAAAGATATACATACACTCTTAATAGTGTATTATTGTGCATAGATCTAGCTTGAGGTTGATCTTAAATTTTGAGTAAAAATGCAAGGTTAAGGTAATATTTTAATACCCGCTAACCTTGGCACTACATCATGTATGGGTGTGGTTTCTATTAAACCTTCATGTTATTTTGACTTCTCTTATCCTTTACACATTTCTAGATCTCTGCTACATGTGGATTGTATACAATGGAATTGCATGCAATGATAACACATATGCATGTCTATTAAATTAATGTTGGTGTAGTGATTTTTTCTTAAAAAATTGTTAGTTGTGTTTTCTCTTAGTTTTGTACATGTTGAATGATGTGCACTAGACATCACCACGGATTAGTTTTGATCTTTAACTTACCCATTCCTTTATCTAGGTCAAATATGTGGACATGGAATGATCCCAAGACTTTTAAATTTTAATTTTAACTTAGGCCCAAGCCAACCCCTTTCTTACTAGCTATTATTTGTTGACTCAAGTGTAAAATGTGTTGAATTGCGTGTTACTATGTTTTATAAAAGAATAAACCCTATTCTTATTTCCATCATTCAAAGATTGTCAAGTTATATCCAATCAATCCATATTAAAGAATTACATCAACATCTACATTTAGCAATAAAGTAGGGCACATTGTACAATTGCTTATTGTCTTTGATCATTATTCCAAATTGTTAAATACAAAATAGATCAAGGGAGATCTTTGCCTAACAGACTCCTAAAGGTGTTCATCAACACTATTTTTCCTTGCAATATTAGATCCCCAAAAATGAGGCAAACATGTTCTGAGCATCTAGAAGTGCTTAAATCATTTCCAGAGGCATAAATTGAATCCACATAAGAGGTTCATTTATGTGAGCATAAGACTAGTTTCAAGAGCACAAATTAGCCACAACAAAGAACAATATATTTAACTATCTATCAATGCTTACCTATAGCATATCTAATCATTGAGCACAAATTTGATTACAAAGAACAAATCTACAACATGATACCTCATTGCTACTCTTGAAGCTAAGTCCTTGATCCCTCTCCTATCATCTTAAAAAATGTAGTTAATGTTTTACTGTGTAGTACTTTAAACTAGAGCTTATTGTTTGCTTGTGTCTAATTATTGAGTTATCCTAATTTATTTGTATGAAAATACATTTTTATTTATCATACTATTTAAAAATAAATTAAAAAACCAACAACCTAATTCACGTTCATGAGAGATGGAGTATTATAATTTGCTCAAATTTCAATAATGGGTTTTGTCCAATTTTTTTTAAAGTGAAAAAAAATTTAATTACAATATTTCATTATCTCCATTAAAATCAGAATCGAATGTGATGAAAATTACCTTCATATTTAAATATAATTAACAGCCACTATAATACATCTTCTCAGTATATTCTTATCTAAAAGGAGGAGGTTTGAATTATCAACCTTTAAGCACAATCCGATAAAACATCATATAATTAAAATACCGTCAAAATAACGAACATCCTTATAGTAATTTGAAAAAGAAGAGAAGAAACTGTCAAAATATATTATTATACCAAGTAAGTACTAGCTTAATTAGAAAGTCGAAACAAATGTAAGGGAGATACTGCGTCTGGTACACTGCATTGACGGCCTCCTTGTCCGCGTATTCGTGAAGGCAGGTAGATCGTCTATCCAAAATTTTCTGGGTCAGCCGGGAGCGCAGAGTGATACTTTTGGGTCGAGGAGATTTTGCAGAAAATCGAGGGGCGTGAAAGAATGGATCAAATAATGGCGAAATTGGGCGGTTACTGGATTTCGCGCCGCGCTAACAAAGAGATTTCTTCTTTGGGAGACGATGTCAATGTAATTTTCGCTTACCTAGCGTTTAATTTCACCGGTACTGTTAAAAATTCGTGTACCGTCATTTAAATTTTGTGATTTCGGCACCTAATTACCATTTATGATATCTGAATTTGACATTTTAAATAATTGGTTTAGGTCAGAGTGTCCATATTCAGGGCATACATAATGAATTCCTGGGTTTCTTAATGGTATTTCTTTGTGAAATTGTCTTTTTAGTATAAATTACCCCTTTCTGGGGTTTACTTTCCAATGAGATGATATAATGCAGATGATCTCTTACCTCTTATGAAAAATTTACTCAACACTTGTATTTGTTCTCATCTTTTGAGTCATACTAAGTTAATTGGATTGTTGTATATTATTCAACATTTTGAATTTGGGTCGTTGTAAACAAATCTATCATTAATATCTGCTGTTTCTCAATTTGCTTTGCAAGCTAAAGCTTTGCAAAATCAGAGAGGATTTAGGATGTCTGATTTCTCTGAATTTTTAATGAGTTGCTTTTTCTGCTTTCTGAAATCGGCATAATTTTTGGTGTCTTAGCAGATGATTATAATGTGGTTTGATTTGGGATTTCTTTTTTGCTTTTTTTGACTATGGGCGGCTTTCTTTTTGTATGTTCTTTTAGGGCTATGAGTTGCCTGCTTAAACGCACATTACAATCACTGTATGACAACCCGCTGTACATGTTTACAGGGATTATGAGGCACCTAACTGTGGTGAAGGAATTTCAATCTTGTTCATACTTTTATGAAAATTTCCCTTAATATTACACCACAAGCCCTGGGCGATTCTTTTTATAATTTTATGAAGATAGTAGCTCAATTAGTTGATTTGATTGGCTTCATATCCCAGTTGATTAGAGGGTGCTTACTATGATGAGACATATGTAACAGGCTTTTGGACATTGCCTGTAAAACAGAATGTTGACTCCTGTTGAAAGATCTCTTATATACAAACTTGGGTAACTCTAGATGAATAATAGTGAGTGTGTGATAGATGTCCTTTTTGTGCAAAATTTCTGAAGCAGAAAAAATAAATTGCATCTGTCATTAACTTAACAAAGTTGGTGACATCTTGGATTGTGCCTTGAGGAGTAATAAGTTTGATTTTATGTATTTATTGTTTTTTGGTTAATGCCAGGTTTCTAGAATTTATCTTGTTAAAATTTTAAAGGTAGGTGGCAGTTCAAGTGACCTTGTAAATTGCTATCCAAGGGCCTTCTTCAAGCATGATACATGGAAAATATTATGAATTTTTCTGTTTATTGGAAGCTCCCGCTCATATGCAACCTCACCAATCCTCCTTATGATCTTATAGGGTCCATAAAATCGTGGTTTCAACTTCTTAGCAGCACTTCCCTTGAGGGTAGATTGTCGTACGGCTGTAACCTCAAGAATAACATATATGATATATCCCCTCAAAAACTCTCTTGATTCGGTGGTGATCCACATACATTTTTTGCTGGTTTTGGGATTGCTGCCTTCACAATGTCTAAAGCTTTGTTGAATCAAATATTTAGCTCCTGGTACTGTACTATTCATAGTTGGAAAACTCACCCCAAGAAAAAACTTGCCAAGCCAAAAATTGGAGAGTTTCTAAAACTCGGAAAAAACTCGGCAAAAAACTCAAGAACTTAAAAAAATGCATAAATTTCATTAGAAACATATTTTTTTTGCAAAATTCAATGACAAGATGAATCCAATGAATCCATAAATGAGTACAAAAGTGTTTTCTATTAATTTTGATTGACTTCAATGTAAATTGATTACAAAATCGCATTCTTATGCAGAATCCCGATGGCTAAAAGCCTGAAAGTCTGATACATGAAAGCAATAAAACTAGAACTAGAAGCAAATACTAAATAATAACTAAATACAACATGCTAGGCTTTCCTCTTCCCTAGTCTAGCAGCAGCTAGGGAAGAAGGGGTGGGTCCTCTAGTCCTCCCGCGTGTGCATGGTGGTGGTGGCGGTGATTGCACTCGTGGTGCTACTGCTACTGGCTCCTCGGCTGGCATGGAAGGCTGTGTCTGTGGCTCTGGCTGAATCTCATCCATATCCTCAAGAATGTCCTCCAACCCTACATCTCCTGATGCACCCACATCCTCCATTGCTTGTCTCTCAAAGTCAAGGATCTTGTCTGCGCTAAACAATGGAGGTTGCTCATCTCGCCCTGTCCAATCACTATAAGGATCTATCTCATCTAAATCAATAGGATCTAGTGATTTTTCTTCTACTCTCTTTGTGCGCAACCGAAGGTTGTATTGCACAAAGACAAGATCATTGAGGCGCTTTTGTGCTAACTTGTTCCTCTTTTTCGTGTGAATGGACTCGAACAAGCTCCAATTGCACTCACAACTAGATGCACTACAAGGCTGACATAATACGCGGAGGGCAGTTTTTTGAAGATTTGGGGTTTTTCCACCAAACCTTTGCAAAATAAATAAATATTGAAGAGTTAGAAAACAAAGTCAAAGACTCAAAAGTCAAAACACATTTTATCAAATTATAAGATGCATGTGAAATAAACTTAAAAGTTAAAGACTCCCAATTTTATACCTGGTGGCAGAGTGTTTCTTCCTCTAACAGCCAGCTCCGAAGAAAAGAGATTACCAGTTGCTTCCCTGTACATATCCAACTCGCTGACAATGTGGTCTCTCGTTGCAACCTCGGATTCCATCCTCTGAAAGCATGTCATGAGCCCCTCCATAACCTCTCCATTACAATCGGAGAAGCTCTCCGAGAAGAGATAAGAAGGGTTGAGGAAGTACCCTGCTGCATGGATGGGTTGGTGGAGTTGATTGTTCCACCTCCTATCAACAATTTCCCATATGGGATCAAATTTCAGGCTGACCCCCATGTAGTAACTTTTGATAGCCTCTTTGGCCCTATCCATGGCCTCATAAATATATCCCATGGGGTTTTGATCCCCATCTACCAAGCGAAGGACTCTTACCAAGGGCTCCGACACCTAGATTAAAAATACAAAAAGATCAAAGTTAGAAATTTATAATGAAAGTCTTAAAGTTAAATTAAAAAAAAATATATTTATATTCAACTTGAGTTTAAAATTAAAATCAAAGTTTTGAAGTTACCTTCACGATCTCTGTAGCTTTTTGTGCAAACAAGGGGTCGAAGACTATTGTAGCAACTCTCTCTCCTTCAGGCTTCTTTGAATATGAGGAGTCATTCCATGCTTGACTCACAAACATTTGTTTTAAAGAGCCCAAAGAATCCAAAATGCTTTGCAACGTTATGAAAATCGTTGCAAACCTTGTGGCACCTGGTCTCACCAACTCCTTCCCTTGCGTATGATCTCTCATCAAGCTAAGAACCCAAGGGTGATTGTAGATAAATTTTGTGATGCTCCTTGCATCATCTACAATCGGTGCCACCCAAACAAGTTTGCCTATGTCCTCCAAAAGAGGGTCAAGGCAATGCGTCGCACAAGGTGACCAAAAGAGTGATGGATGTCTAATCTCAAGCATTCTTCCTGCTGCCACATACGCTGCTGCATTATCTGTGATAAATTGCACCACATTAGCAATCCCCACCTCCATCACAACTTCTTCCAACAATGTACACAATGTATTTGCAGTTTTTATCCTGTTGGAAGCATCCATCGACTTCCAAAACACAACTTCACCTTTGCAAGCAACCAAAAAGTTAATGATGGTGCGGTTTCTCCCATCCGTCCACCCATCAGAAAGAATAGAGCAGCCATATTTCTTCCATTTATTTTTTTGTTCCTCAACCACTTGCATTACCCTTTGGGTTGCATTTGTGAGCAACCTGTAGGTACAAAGTAAAATAATTAAATAAGTACAAAATTTTAAGTTTTAAACAAAAAATAGCTTGAATTCAACATAAATAATAAATAATAAATTAATTTGATTTAAAGAACATAAACTTAGCATAAAATTTAAGTTGACTTTCACTTACCTCCCACTCAAATCTTTGCAAGAAGGTGGCTTGAAGCCTTTTCCCACAACTGTCAATGCAGTGACCATATTGTGCCAATAGGGACTACTCGCCACATTAAATGGTATGTTATTGAAATACCAAAAGTCAACACATGCCAACTCGGCATGTTGATGCACCTCCTTGTTCCACCCTGTAGCCTCCAATGATACCTATGCTCCTGGTGTGTTTTGAGGCACAAAAAAACTTTGTGGGTTGCGTGAAGATGAAGGTGGTGGTGGCACTAGCACTCTAGTTGAAGTCGAACTAGAGGAAACAAGGGGCCTAGAGGACAGTATAGTTGTGACTGTGCTATGAATGCGAATCCGTGGACCACGAAGAGAGCCCACAATGCCAATATCTCCCTCCTCATCTGACTCTATCTCCATGTGCTCAGCCCTGTGCTCCTGAGTCTGACCATGGGCATGTGCATGTCCACTAGCTATGGCAACTGCTATGGCCTTTTTTGCCCTCTCCCTTTGCATTTTTCTTTCCTTGGCAACTGAAAGTAGTGCAAGCATCTCTCTTCTAATCTCTTCTTTGGGCTTCTCACAAGGCTTGGCATCACGTTGAAGAATGCCTGCAAGATGGTATTTGAGGCGATTTATGCCTCCATGATATGTTTTCTTGCACTCACTGCAAACAACTGTTCCAGGTATGTGCCCTCACACCATACTTCCATGTAGGGTCTCTAGCCCCTGTAGGACGAGTACCTGGAACCCATGATGATGGTGTAGACGGGGTGGAACATGATGGGGCAGCGGCGAAACCTGATGCTGAACCAGAGCCAGAGGCCATTATAGTGTGTACTCAATGATCAATGATCAATCTACACACACAAAAAATATGTACAACATATTAGTTTTTTAATACAATTTTTTTTTAAAAACAACCTAAATCATTAAAAATTTAAAACTTAAAAGATATAGAGCTAAATTTGATTTAAATTGATACAAATGTGTTTAAATGAATTACAAATTAACATTATTAACTAATCTTATCATTCTACACAAAAAATGAACCTAGGTCTGACAATTTCAAAAAACAGTGAAAAAAATGAAAAAATCAGCAAAAATCAACAAAAGATTGTGATGAATCTTGTTTTTTGGATTCTAAATGCAAAAAAATTGTTTCTTTGTGCTCTATCATGACTTTTTTTCAATTTGGAATGAGTATTTTGCAAGAAGAATGAAAGAAAATGATTAAGCAAAAACAAAAAAACAAAAACAAAAACCCTATCTGTGAATCAAATTTCTCTTCAAAATCCACACAAAATGGCGTTTGAATTTGCTCTCCTCGATGGCAAATCATTGGAAATGATATCTCCTTGCTTGGGGGTGGGGGTTTAGCTCCTCACACAAAGTATCATGCAATTTTGAAATGAAATGAAATATAAAAAAGACGTATTTAACTTTATGTTCTGTGCGGCCGAGTTTTTCTATCGGACTCGCAAGTTTTTGGTGAGTACTCGCCACTAAAAGCTCGCGAGTTTTTTCCAAAACTCGAAAAAACTCGATTTTTGAGTTTGGCGAGTTAAACTTGAAAAAATTCACTTTGGAAAAAAACTCGCGAGTTTTTCGCGAGTGTGCCAACTATTACTATCCATAAGTACCAAATTCATAAATGAAATAGCATCATAACCATAGAGTGCCTTGAAGGGAGTCATACCTATAGACATATGGTGAGTAGAATCGTAGCAATATTCTCCAAGGTGCAGCCATTTGACCCATGCTGTTTGTTGTTTCGTAACATAGCCTTCTATCCATTTGCTCACAATTTTTGTGTGCATATCAGTTTGAGGATGATAGTTGGTGCTTGGGATCAATTCTGTGCTTATTAATCGAAAGAGCTCTTTCTAGAACAAGCTAATAAATCTGTTGTCCCTGTCACTTACAATGTTCTTTGGCAGCCCATGAAGTCTAAAATCTCTCTAAAGAATAGATCAACCGCTTGTGGAGAGCCTTGTATTTTGAAGATATAGCATGAAAATGAGCATATTTAGTAGGCCTATCAACGACCACATAGATACAATCCTTACCTTGTTGTAAAGATCGTGACCTAAAACAATCTCACAATAATATATAATAACTCAATATCTCATGAGCATGGCATATAAATGTAACAACTTCATTAGATAAATAAATGTCATAACACATCCTCATATGTGTGGTGCATAATCGAGGTATAAGCACATAATATATAATATACAAAAATACAACTCAAGCTCTCATGCCATACAGTCATCTAAATATACAATTTGGAAGTACAATACAAATAATGATACAAGAATAATGTGAAGAATATACAATGCAGTCTTCGATCGCTACCGACCCTCATAGTCATCCGCAAGTCAAGAGATGAGAACATGGCTTAGGCGCTTTTTCGCCCAACCACGAAGCTTACGCTCCCCCAGAATTCTTCCTAACACGAAGAATACCCGACCTTGCATGAAGTACCTAGCAACTTGGAAATAAAAAGTAGGAGGGAATCTTAGTGCAAGCTTTATGTATATACATGCATTTCTAAAATGAACATGCAATGCCCAACTATCAAGATATGGCAGAGAAACATATAAACAAATTTACTAGGTAAATTTCATCTATTTCAATGAACACGTGGCTTTGGTCAAAGCACTTGAAATAAACGAAAAATCTTGAAAAGAGGATTGTCCTTCTCTGTTGTTCCATATTCAACACCCTATCCAAAAAGGTAAACCCAATACACAATAGAAAACAATAACATGCATAATGATCATAAATTAAATAAATACTATTTTCCTTTCATGCAAATGATTATATGAACAAGTTTCATTATTTCATCTTTTTATTCATTAAAAACGGTAAATAAATAATTGACATGCAATTCACTATATTTTACATGCAAATTGAATTTCTTTTACATGCAATACTATTCTCACAGTCATGTATTATTAATTGAAAATATGACACTATTTTCATCTTCATTCAATTTAATCCTTAAGAAGCCATTTTATTTTTTGTAATATGCGATGCATATATATAATGCCCCCTTCTTGCACCTGATCAGTTTGGGAGTTCCATTAGCTTATTCTAGGGTTCCTGTAGGCTAAGTGGAGTTGGTTAGGGGACTTAGAGCCTATGTTGGGCTTTGTGGTGGTTTATGGTGTTTTTTGACAAGGGTTACTATTTATAGTAGTGGCCATTTTTAGCACTTACTATTTATAGTAAGTTTTAGTGTATCTTAGATTGTGCCAGTTTGGTGTTTGGGTACACTTACTATTTTTAGCAATTGCTATTTTAGTGTTATTTTTAGCAACTGGTCTTGGTTTCTGTTTCTCCAGCATTGCAATATTTCCTGTTTTGGTGTTGGTGAGTTCTATGTGTTAGTTTTCAGATCAGAGATGTAAACAAGCAGAAAATGCAACACATAAACAAGGAACACAGTGATTACCCTGAGAAAACCCTCCTACATGAGGGAGAAAAAACCCAATAAATAATATTCTCTTATATATTAGAAGATTGCATACAAAATCAGGCCCTAGAATAGGCTGAGTCTCATACAATATGATATGTCACTTCTCCTTGAAGCGAATGATAACACTTCTTCAAAAATTCGGATCTGCTGCTTAGGAGGTGAATTGCTGCTGGAAGGTGCGAATTGGAGTGAATGAATTGATGCTCAAATGAGAGGACTCTATCCTCTTTAAATACAAAGCTAGGTGACCTCCTTTTTAGGTTGGCTCCAGAAAAATATAAATATTATTTCTAAAACAAAGGCCGACCTGCCTTGGGATAATTTTATTTTATTTTATTTCAGGAGAAAATATCTCCTGCCGCTATAAAAACACTAACACTCCCTCTTAGCTAGGGAGGCATTTTCAGTTATCCTCGTCATGGAGTCTCTCAACATGACGTCTACAATGGCTACACCCATTTGTGGAAATAACATATCTTAGTCTCAGAGATATACAAGTGCTCGTCATGGAGTCTCTCAACATGACGTCCACAATGGCTACACCCATTTGTGGAAAACACATCTCAGTCTCAGAGATGTACAAGGGTTCATCATGGAGTCTCTCAACATGATGTCCACAATGGCTACTCCCATTTGTGGAAAGAAACACATCGTCATGGAGTCTCTCAACATGACATCCACAATGGCTACTCCCATTTGTGGAAAGAAACACATCTCAGTCTCAGAGATGTACAAGGGCTTTCACCTCATATTTCTTCGTCTCAGAGAAATATACATTATGACAAATCTTAATGATGTTGAGTCTCCCTCTTAGCAAGGGTGACATTCTCCACTACCCCAAGCTTGTCTCGGAAATGTGCAAACTTCACTCTGGAAAGAGGCTTGGTGAGAATATCAGCCGTCTGATCATCAGTGCAAATGTACTTGAGTTGAATTGCTTTCCTCAACACCATGTTTCTGATGTAATGATACTTGATCTCCACATGCTTTGTCCTATCATGAAATACAGGATTTACCGAGAGCTTCACACAACTTTGATTATCACAATGAATCACAGTCGGCTCCAATGTTTGACCAAACAATCCTGCAAGGAGCTTTCAAAGCCATACTGCTTCTCGAGCTGCTACACATGCTGCAATGTATTCAGCCTCTACAGTGCTTAGAGCCACAGATGTCTTGCTACACCGAGAGATCATGGCAGACCCCAAGCTGAAACAACATCTAGAGGTGCTCTTTCTATCAATTACACTCTTGGCCCAATCAGAATCATAATAGCCTTGTAACTTCAGATCTTCACAGGAAATATATCTCAAACCATATCCCACAGTTCCACACAAGTATCTCAGAATATGCTTTGCTGCAACTAGATGTATTTGTCTTGGCTCACACATGAATTGATTGAGAGCACTCACTGCATAACAAATGTCTGGTCTGATGTTGACTAGATACATCAATGATCCAATCAATTGTCTATACATGGTGGGATCTACCAAATCTTAATCGGCTGTTGAGTCACTTAACTTCTTCAAATTTGTCTCCATAGGTGTAGACATGGACTTATAGTCCATCATCCCAAATATCCTCAATATATCTATAATGTATTTCCCTTGACTTAGAATGATCTCATTGGGTCTTTGCCACACTTCTAGTCCCAGGAAGTAATGCATAAGACCAAGATCCTTCATCTCAAACTCGGAGGCTAACTCTTTCTTACATTTGACAATGAGCTTCTCTGCTCCAATGAGAAATAAATCATCAACATAAAGAACCAATATCAAAGCATCACCATCAACTATCTTGAAGTAAAGGTTGGAATCTGCAGCATTCTTGGAGAATCCCAAGCTCATCAAATATCTATCAATCCTTTCATACCATGCACGAGGTGCTTGTTTAAGACCATACAAGGCCTTCTCAATCTACATACATGAGACTCCTTCCCATGAATCACAAAACCGTGTGGCTGCTCGATGTACACTTCTTCTTCAATCACACCATTAAGAAATGCAGTCTTTCGTCCATTTGATGTAACTTCCAACCTTTAGCGGAGGCAATAGCAATAATTGTTTTGATAGAAGTGTATCGAGCAACATGAGCAAATGTCTCCTCATAATCTATTCCCTCCTTCTGAGAGAATCCTCTAGCCACAAATCTCGCCTTGTATTTCTCAATGCTGCCATCAGCTGCATGCTTGATTTTGTAGAGCCATTTGGAAGACACTACTGATTTCCCTTTAGGTATCAGAACAACATCCCATACATCATTTTTAATGATGGATTGATACTCTTCTATCATTGCATCTCTCCATTCCTGCTGGTTGGATGCCTCCTCAAAACTGGGGGGCTCAGAATTAATGATGTGACTCATCAATGCCACATAGCCTAGAAACTTCTGAGGTCTCTTGCTTTCCCTAAAAGTGCCTTGAGGAGTTGCATATTTTTCACCCTCTTGCATAGTTTGTTGAGCCCAAAGAGGCCTCTTCCAACCCACGACAATATCTCTAGGCCCATCAGTTGGTTCTATAGGATCAACTGGATCAATGGATTTAGTCGGTTCGGTGGACTCCCTCTGAATGTCCATATCCTGAGAAGTCTCTTGCTCAAGAGATAAGTCCATATCCTGAGAAGTCTCCTGCTCCTCATTGACTATCTCCATGTAAGTTCCTTTAGATCTTTTGAAGGCTACTTCCTCTTCGAAGGAGACATCCATGCTAATCTCAATCTGTTTCTGTCCTGGAATATAAACTCTGTAGGCCTTTGAAGACTCACTGTATCTCACGAATATACCCTTCTTGCTTGAAGGTTATAGCTTTGTTCTTTTATCCTTAAGCACATGAATGTAAACAGGACAACCAAATATTCTTAAGTGACTAACCTCAAGTTTCACACCTATGAAGGCCTCCTCAGGAGTCATGTTTCCCAATTCGATGAGGGCTTCTGTTCTGAACATATACCGTGGTTTTGGAAGCTTCTGCCCATAGGAAACTCTGGAAACTTTGATCATGAATCATAGGGTTGGCTGCCTCTACTATGGATCTGTTCTTTCTTTCGGCAACACCATTTTGCTGAGGATTGTATGGAACACAAAACTCCCTCTTGATCCCTGCCTCAATGCAGAAATTGCGAAATCCTCCAGAAGTGCACTCTCCTCCATTATCTAATCTCAGAACCTTAATCCTTTTCTCGAACATATTTTCAACTTGAACCTTGAATTCTTTGAATCTATCAAGGACTTCCTTAGATTCCTTGGATTTCAAGAAGTAGATCCAAGTCTTTCGAGAATAATCATCAATGAAAGTTACATAATACCAAAAACCACTCAAAGATGCCACATACATTGGTCCAAATAAATCAGAATGAACAAGATCTAAGATTTCCTTTGATCTACCGTCACTACTATGGAAGGGACTCTTGATATTCTTACCAAGTGCACATCCTCTACAAATGCCATCGTGCTCTAGACCAAGCTTTGGAAGACCAGTAACCACCTTCTCCATAGATGGAAGGGCTCTAAAATGTAAGTGAGCAAGTCTCCTGTGCCATAGCTCACTCAAATTGATAGAGTCGTGCAATAATGCTTGAATTGGTCGAATTGATAATCTGTATAGGCTCTCTTGACAAATGCCAATCACACGAGCTGATTTTATGCTAGAGTTCTTGGGCCATGCAAGAACTTTCCCTTCAAAAAAGGCAACCTTGTACCCTTTGTCCTCCAAGGCTAAAATGGAGACACAATTTCTTTTGATCCCAGGTACAAACAAAACATCACTCAAATGAAGAGGGATACCTGAATCTAGTTGGAAAGAAGTGGCCCTAGCTCCCTTTACGGAATAACAAGCATCATCTCCAATTGTCACTTGCAAGTTAGACTCTTTCTCTACTAGGTCTATAAGATGCTCTCTGTAGCTTGTGATGTGACGAGAAGCACCACTATCTATCAACCAAGTGTCATTGTCAGTTGGAACATTGCTTGAAAGAGCGGAGATGAATATAAATCCCTCTAAGTTGTCTCTAGATTCCTTTTGAGGTGACACAACATCAATATCTACAGTAGAAGCATGTTGCTTCGATTTTGATATGCAATCTCTAGCATAGTGACCATACTTGTCACACCTGTAACATTGAATGTGAGAGAGATCCTTCTTCTTCTTCTTTGGTTTTGGGGCATAATCTGATTTTCTGTTTCTATTCCTCTTGAAGGTGCCTCTTTTTCCTTCTCTTCCTTTTCTTTTGGAAGCATGTGCAGCAAGGACATGACTTTCTTCATTATGAGAGTTTCGCCCATTTCCTCTTGCTGCCAATCTGGATCCTTCTTGAATGCAATCAGCTCGAAGACGATCAAACTTGGGCAACTTAGATCTCCCACTGATGCTTTGGATAAAAGGCTCCCAAGAATGAGGAAGACCATTTAGTGCCAACATAACCAGATCTCTATCTTCAACTATGTCTCCAATAGTGCATAACTGATCTCTCAAGTCAGAAATCTTCATGAAGAAAGAAATGATTGAATCTCCTTTAGCCATTTTTATATGATGGATCTGTTGTCTCAAAGCAAGGGCTTTGCTGGTATTGTTGATCTCATACAATCCTTGTAGAGCCTCAAACATTTCTTTAGCTGACTTCATCTTAGAGATAATCGGAACTAGATGATCCTTGACAGAATCTATCATGATCTTCCTAGCCTTTGTGCCATTTTTCCTCCATTGAATTTTCTCTGCATCATCGAATGGCTCAGGCACATCATTTTCCACGAAATCTAGAAGATCATTTTCTTCTAAGGCAATGAGAGCTTTGAATTTCCAAGAGTTGGAGTTTGATGCCCCATCAAGCCTATCTTCTACCTTGACACCATTCACCATCTTCTTTTCTTTGAGAGATTGCCCTAAATGAAGAGTTGTCTTGATTGCTTAAAACAAATTTGATCAAATCTTTTCTTAGAACTGCTTTGATACCATGTTAGTTTTCAGATCAGAGATGTAAACAAGCAGGAAATGCAACACATAAACAAGGAACACAATGATTACCCTCCTACATGAGGGAGAAAAAACCCAGCAAATAATATTCTCTTATATATCAGAAGAATAGGAGCAGAAGATTGCATACAAAATCAGGCCCTAGAATAGGCCGAGTCTCATACAATATGATATGTCACTTCTCCTTGAAGCGAATGATAACACTCCTTCAAAAATTCGGATCTGTTGCTTAGGAGGCGAACTGTTGCTAGAAGGTGCGAATTGGAGTGAATGAATTGATGCTCAAATGAGAGAACTCTATCCTCTTTAAATACAAAGCTAGGTGACCTCCTTTCTAGGTCGGCTCTAGAAAAATATAAATATTATTTGTAAAACAAAGGCCGACCTGCCTTGGGATGATTTTATTTTATTTTATTTAGGAGAAAATATCTCCTGCCACTATAAAAACACTAACACTATGGGTGATTAAATTAATATTTATATTTTCATCACTTAAGTTCTGTTATAAAGTTACTTTATAACTTAAGTGAGGGTCATGTGTCCATAAAAAAGGCCCCTTGTCTCACGCCTAGTTAAAAGGTGAATTCAGTTGTTTCTAAAAGCAAAATAATAGCCTCCAAAAGTGGATGCCAAGTTTTAGGGAGGCATAAGGGAAATTAAAAAATAAATCAAAAGGCTCATGAAGGGGGGCGTAACTTTCTTGGAGGGAAAAGTGAATTTGAATGTGTGTTGCCCTAATTTCCTCTCCTCTTCTATATATTCACCTCTTGGGCTCTCATTTCGTTATCTCTATTTTGGCAATATAATGTGATGTTGCTGGATTGTCTCCAGGTTTCCATTTCTGCTGGTTGAGGATGAAAACCCTCATCTGTAGTTGTTGGTTTCAGTGGTGAGAGACCCACCCTAGCCAGAAGGAGTGATTCTACTTTAGGGATCACCTTTGCAATCACCAAGTTTTTGATTTTCATCATTTTGGAGGTTTTAGAATGAAAATTTTCTCCGTATTTTGACATGGGATCGGAGGTTTTGGTGTGATAGATGATTAGTTTCTTTTTGGAGTGTGTTGGAGGTGTTGGAACTCATTTTCAGAGGTCTGATATGCATTTTCAGAGTTTTGGAAATTCACTTTTTCACAGTGGCTGGAAGTACTAAATTGCTCATAACTCCGTTGGTGATTGGAAACGTGTTCTGGGCATTGTTCCTAAAGATTCTTCACAGCTGAGTGCTACATTTGGAGTATTCATTTGCAATTTTTGGTGAAGTATTGATTTTTAGAGGCAAATCGCCCCTCCTAGGGAGCCATGCCATTTGAGAGTTGGTGCACAGTCAGGTCTGCTAATGTAATGGTCTGAAATCTGGCTATCTCAGGGTTCAAATACCTGTTCATTGGTGAGAGAGTGCTGTGGTTGGTTAGCTCCTATAGTAGCTATCTTGTTGTGCAAGATTTGAATGTAATGCTGCTCATGTATGACTGGAAAAGGGCAATGTACTGAACTGTTATCCGGTCTGAAAATCAATTTCTAATTCCTTAATTTTAGTTGTAAATCTTTGGCCTTGATTTATGTAATAAGTTGTTCATGATTATATGTTATATCAAGATGTCTCTTGTATGTTTGATGTTGCCAACATATGCAATCAAATAATGAATTAATTATGAAACATTTGCATTCAACCTCTCCCCCTTATTGCAAGCAAACACAAAAAAAATCAGGGGTGGTTGTTACAATATACACTAAATAACATATACTATTGTTTGAAGTTGTTGAGCTGCTGGTTTAAAAGGTTTAACAACAGCAATAAGAAAATTTAACAGGGTTTAAATCGTTATACAATTTGTAAATCTGCATTATACCTACTATGCAATGAATAGGATAATACAACTAGTCAAGGTATTCATTTACAGGTCGATTCTAAATTAATCTTCAAGTCTTTTTTAAAAGTTTCAAACCTGTTATAAAACATAGGTGCCCAAAATCCTTATGGTTTTCACCTAAGTTGCCAAATCGGGTACGGGTACGGGTATGGTATGGCAATTTTTTTTTTTTGGTGTGGGTACGTTTGGGTACGTCCGTACATAAAACATATAAAAATCATAGATATAGACATATTTGCAGCCTAAAAAGTAAAAACAAGAATTAAATTTAGAACACCACATATCATGCATATGCTAAACAGAACTTAGAACTACCATAAATATAACAAATATGAAATACAATTATACTAAATTAATTTGATATCAAATTTTCAAAACTTGAATGTTACGATAGGAATATAATTATATTGAATTCATTGTTCATTGGTTCAACATTTAAAACAAAATAATACAATTAATAGTAGGCATCATATGGATCATCAAGAAGATTAAGATCAACATCATCATTGACATTAGATGATGTAGGTAAATTAGTAGAACCACATGCAGCCCCACTAGCACTAGCACTAGCACTAGCACTGGAAGCATGTTGGGTATCCGACTCCACAGAAAGTAAAGATTGTGTGGCAGCTGAAAAATCCAAATCAGTTCGCTCTGGATCTACATCCCATAACCTCGTGCCTCCTTCCTTATACTCATTCTTTTTATGAGTAAGAAGGTGCAAGTTGGAATGCACATAAACAAGCTCTTCCGCCTTACTTGCTGCCAATCGGTTGCGTTTCACTGAGTGGATAAAGGAGTATGTACTCCAATTTCGCTCAGCTGAAGAGGAACTAGCAACCTATTGAAAAAAAGTGAGAGGAACTTATAATTATAAAATTGTAAATCAAACTTTAAATTTGAAGTTAACCATTTTATTATTTTTAAAATAGTAAACAATATAAATTTAGAGAGTGCAATAAAAACTAAGTTAACTTACTTGCGATAAAACTTTGATTGCAAGAGTTTGGAGATGTGGTGTTGTAAAACCATTGATATACCACCAAGAATGAGCATCCATCCTATACTTGTCACGTGAAGCAGCACTACTTTGATTTTCGCCGGCTACAAAATCAGCAAACTCAGCTCTAACTAAATACTCCATTTCTTGATCAGGGAAGAGTCTACAAAGTGCTTTCAAACACCCCACACCAACTTCTTGATCTGAATATGGTTGCACTCTTGATGGCAAAGCAAGAATCTCATCACTATAAAATTTGGGAGTTAATGCAAATGAAAGAAGATGTAGAGGGGTGGTCATTTTGTTCCACCGGTCAACACAAATTGTTTGCACCTCTTTGAAGAAAGTTTCATCAGGATCTTGCTCTTTTTCGTTGATGACGATTTTCATTTGCTCAATCATTGAATCAATGCCATCATATACCTCTCCCAAACATGGCTTATCCATGTCAGTAAAACGGATCATACTCATGATGGGCTCCGTGAATCTAAGAAGATATTCTGCTCGTTCCCACCAAGTGTCATCTAGGATCATCCGTTTTACATTTGTTGCCCTTTCGGTATTGGATTGCCTCCACAGGGACCAACTTTGATTGATAACCATGCTAGAAAGTGCCTCCCGCACCTTCACAAGTCGTCTCAAGACAATCGTGTTCGATGCAAATCTGGTTTCAGCAACCTATTCAAAAATTTAAAATTAAAATTAAAATATAAAGAAGACATGCTTGAGTTTAAAAAATAAATTAGTAATTACTAAAGTGAAATGTAAAATTTAAAAGTTGAAGTGTTTCAATTACCTTCAACAGCTCCAATGCTGAAAATGATCTAAAAATGGCTTGTGACATTTGATGGTTTGTGATGAACATTTGGATCTCTTCAGCTTCAGTATACATTTGTTTGATCCAATTTATTTTTGCACCCAACTTTTGTAGCATGAGGTTGAGAGAGTGAACAGCACAAGGTGTCCAAAATATGTGCTCAAACCGTGTCTCAATCAACATACCTGCAGCTCTATAATTTTTTGCATTGTCTGTTATTACTTGGACAACATTTTCAGGACCCACATCCTGAATGCATTGTATAAGGATGTTAGCAATAAATTGTGCATCCTTCACCTTCACAATCCACGGCTTTCAAAAACATTGCCCCTTTAGGGCTCACTGCAATCACATTGATTAATGGCCGGTTTTTGGCATCCTTCCATCCATCTGAAACAATTGACACCCCTGTTTTTTTCCATGAATTTCTGATGGGAGCCAATGCATTGTTTATGCCTTTTACCTCCTTTGCTAGTAAGGTGGTACGTACCTTCTCATAACCTGGTCCTGTGTACCCTAGTGGACAGTCACTTGCCTTTCTCAACATATCCTGCCAATATGGTGATCTTACAACATTAAATGCCAAACCGTTTGCATATAGACATCTTGCAACGGCTTGATCTGCAAGCTCTCTAGCTTCAAGCGTAAATGCTCTTTCTAATGGCCCCTTGCTTCTCTTCACACCAACAAGATCTTCTTTGCTTATATTCAAAAATGGGTGGCTCTCTACTACAACATCAAGAAAGTCACTATGTGTTGGAGAAGGAGGAGGCCTCTTTGATCCCCTTCCACTTCCTCTTCCTCTCAAAAAAGGATGGTTTGTGGCACGACCAACTCTTGCATTTGCTTCCTCTTGCTCTTTAGCATATGTTGCTACTTTGCAAGGATCTAACTCTTTACCATTTTCTCCTACACATACTGCGATTCCTTGTCTAGGAACGTGACATAAATGGAATTTCACACGACTGTATGAGCTAGTATATTGAACTTTACAATGTTTGCATATCCAAACAAATGTTCCCCCCCCTTTAACTTGTTGTATCATTTGTACATATTTCCATAGAGGTGAATTCGGGTCAGTTTTAAAGGCGGGTCGAGCAGTAGAAGTAGAACTGGTAGTCATTATGCTGCTACAAGTTCAAAAACAATTAATCAATTAATTAAACAATAAATGTTAAATATAATAATATTTAAATAAATAAAAATACTAAGTTGATATACCATTTTCGAAAAAATTAAAATTATTTAAATTAACATTTAATATATTATAATTATTCATTAAATTCTTAATTTATTATTTAAAAAATTAAAACTAAAATAAAAATTGATATAGTTATACTTATATTTTACAATAAAATAATAATAAATATATTATAGTCTATTATAATAATAAAATTCAAATTAAAATATAATATATTAATAATAAATAATTTAACATTTAGTGTTAGTCTATTATTATATTATAAATTTATTAAAAAAAAAATTAATAAAGTCTAAAATTAAAATACACAATATTAAAAATTTAAAACAAAAAATATTAAATAAATAATTTATAAATGATAATAATAAAATTATAAATATCAAAATATGTTTAATTTTAAAAGTTTAATATGATTTTAATTTATAAATTTATAATTAGATTATAATAGTAAATAAATTAAATTTTATTATTTAATAATAAACATGTTCATACTTCATATTCATAATATAAGCATTAGGTTTAAACTTTAAAACTAAAAGATTAAAATTTAACGAAAAAAAAGAAATGGGCGAAGTGAACACTACCTGGAATTTTCGTGGTTGCAGACTTGTGTCGGATTTTGCCCTCTCCTGGCCGCCGAAATCGTTTGCAATGGCCGGAATCGTTTGCAATGGCTATCGAAAACGTTTGCAATGGCCGCCAGAATTTATCTGCCCTTGGTCGCACAAACAAATTGTCCCTTTTGCAGCGAAAAACAGAGGCAAAGTGAAACGAAAATGAGTTTAAGGTTTTTCTGGCATTTTTTTTTAACTCCGAAATGCATCAAAAAGGTTTCGATTTCCCCGTCAAACGCCTAAAAATCGTCCGAAAAATGCCATGTCACTGAAAAACGACGAGATTCGGGGCGAAATTGAAGGATGCGTTTTTGACAGGGAAAATCCGAACCCTGGCCGCTTCCACAAGGATTCCACCACATATCCGTTTCGATACGTCCCGTACCCGGTAACTTAGGTTTTCACTATTCAAACAATATATCATATTTTAACAATGCCAAATGGAGAATAAACCAGATTTTTAACTTTTGCTAAATGGAGGCGTGGGTGAGAGGGGTGATTCATTTACATTTGACTGGTTTTTCAACAGCAAACAAAAAAATTTAAGGAAATCACATATGAAATTCAGACATGTTTCCAAAATATGGCAACCTCTATGATTTTGCATAGTTTTAAAACAAATGATAAAAGCTAACAAAAAAATTATGCACAGGAAGAAGGCTGCGCTGGCATGAGGGAAATAGCAAACAAAATTTTAAATAGAAATCCTCCTTTTAGAGTGATCAACTCCTACACATAGCTTGCAGGAAAACAAAATATGAGTCGATTCTATGTTTTGCACAGAGCAGGTTTAAAAACAAAGGATAATAGTTTAAGTACATATTTTGCACAGTTTAAAAACAAAGGTTAATAGTTTAAGGAATATTTTGCACAGGAAGAGATTAAATTTTGTGACTTATTATTGATGGCCAAATTGATTTGAGGAGATGAAGAATAATAAGGTGGCTGGCATATAGAGAATGCAGCCATTTTGACCATTTTATCTCTTATTTTGTTTGAGGAGATAAAAGCGCCTAAATGAGATTTGTTTATTTAAATTCATTTAAAAACAAGGGCGCCTGCTCTATAAATCAGGGGTTGAACTCGGGATAAAATTTCATTGTGATGATGAAATTCAAAGAAACATTGCATGACCTGGTATTAAGCATTTCTTTTGACTAAAATTTTAATGAAACAGGCTGTGGCAAGCAATCCTATGTTTGGAATCATTCTAAGTTTTCCAGAACAGGAATATATATTGAAAATGATAACCTATTTCCATTCAGTATGCAGGTCGATAAAATATGGAGTGAGGCCTACTTGATTTCAAACTTCCTGAACAAAGATGAAGAGAATATGTAGGTTCCTGCTTAGTTGCTTCTCTTCCTTCAATTGTCACCCAACTTTTGATCCTCCAAAACCTTGTCCAATTCTCTGCCAATAAAATTCTTGTGTCCCCTTTCCCTTCTGAATCTTCTTATTTATTAATTTCATAAACTCATGCATTATTTTTTTTTTCTTTAACTCCAGTTCTCAATTTTAGAACTGATCTTTTACTTAATCCATTGCATGATTTCATGCAATATTTTGATCTTAATAATTAATTAGTTTTAATAACTTATTTAATTTATATCCAAAACTTATTTAATTAGTTTAATAATCATCATGCAATTTTTAATTTTAAACTATTTATATATTTATCAACTAGCTTTTTATATTTATAAATACTTATATATATAATAATAATATATTTATTATATTATTTAAATATATAAACAATTTATGCAATTTATTATAAAGAAAATAAAGAAAATCTTTTATCTTTCCATTCAATCAATTTAATTTAATTTTCACTACATAATAGCCATAAAACACAATTATTAATTTAAATTGTAACACACAAAGGCAATGATGTAACCAGGATAACATAGTGAAATCATATCATACACAATGCAAATATGAATGCAACTACGTGAATGTGTGCATGCTTTGGGTTTGCATCATATTGATCATTTATCAAGCGGCTAGGATACTTTACCTTAGCCACGTTCTCGCCTTTGACAAGTATCTGCACTCAGTCGCACTCAGTCACACATTAGTAGGTTAGTCCTTAAAAACCATAGCTGAAGCACATACAAGAAATTAAACTCATAATCACAACATAATAATTATTTCGATTTCATTTCTGCATCTAGATTAACCATCAATTTCAATTTCAATTTCAAGCATATAAAAATATCATCTAATTTAAAAACACATTTGTCCATAATCAAACAATCATAAGGCAATCAACCAGTAATCTCAACTAATTCCGTTTATTTATGACTTAAGTTTATGCAAGAAAAAACGAGATGTGACACTTGCACATTTGGGAGCAATGATGAAATCCATGTTATGCAAGAAAAAACGAGATGTGACACTTGCACATTTGGGAGCAATGATGAAATCCATGGTGATATTGTCCCATTTCTGATTTGGAACGAGTAGGGGGTGCAAGAAGCCAACTAGAAATACATGCTCTGTTTTATTTTGTTGGCAAACCAAACATTCCCTAACATGCCTCAACACATCACCTTTGAGCCCCTTCCATGAAAAATGTCCCCTTGCTTGCTTATATGTGTATAGTACCCTAGATGATTGGCAAGTGGTGTGTCATGACATGTCCTCAATATTCTTTCCTTCACCTTCGATTTTGGTGCAAGGTACACCCTATCTTTGTATAGGATGAGCTCATTGATCACTTTCTACCTGTTATTTTGTAACATCCCATCCAAAATGTTAATAGCAAATGTGTTCTTGGCATATTCAACAATTATAGAAACCTTCCAATCAACAGATATATCAATCATAGAGCATAAATAAGGTTTCCTAGAGAGTGCAACAACCACCACATTGTTCTTTCCCTTAACATACTCAATGTCAAAATCATAGGATTGCAACTTACTTACCCATTTTTGTTGTCTGTCATTCAAATCCTTTTGATTGAGGAAGAATTTCAAGCTGTTATGATTCGTTTTCACCACAAACTTCCCACAAACCAAGGATTGCCTGAATTTGGCAATGCATGCATGATGGCTAACATCTCCATGTCATAAATAGAGAAGCTCTTCTCCATATCCTTGAGCTTCCTACTTTCATATGCTACGGGGTGTCTATTTTGAATCAAAACAGCTTTGATCCCCTCTCCTAAAGTATCACATTCTAAAACAAAAGGAAGTGAGAAATTCAGAATAGCCAAAATAGGACATGAACTCGTTAACTCCTTGAGCTTTTCAAAAGTTTTTTGTGTCAAAAGGCTTTAGGAGAAGGCCTCTTTCTTCGACGAATCCGTTAATGGGGCTGCAAGCTGTGATAAACCCCTTCACAAACCTCCAATAGTACTTGCAGAGATGCACAAATCCCCTCAAATGTGACAAATTTCTTGGTCTAGGCCGATCTTGAATTGCCTTAACCTTTTCCTCATTCACGCTAACCCCTTGGGCACTAATCTTAAATCCCAAATGTAATATTTCAATCAAACCAAACTTACATTTGGATACCTTGGCATAAAATGAATGTTGCTCAAGTATGCCAAGCACCTCTTCTATGTGCCTCAAGTGATCCTTCCATATCTTACTAAAAATCAAGATGTCATTAAAGAATACTAACACAAATTTCCTCAATTGTAAAATAAATACTTGATTCATGCATGACTGAAATGTGGTAGGTGCATTGGTTAACCCAAATGGCATGACCAAGAATTTGTAATGCCCATAGTAACACCTGAAAGCTGTTTTGTGCACATTCTCATCTCTAACCCTTCTCTGGTGATACCCTAATCATAAGTCAATCTTGGATAAATACAACCGCACCATGAAGCTCATCTATCAACTCATCAATCCTGGGTATGGGGTAGTGATTCTTGATTGTCTTTTTGTTGAGGGCTCTATAATCAATGCACATCCTCATAGTCCCATTTTTTTTCTTAACCAACACCACAAATGAAGCAAATGGGCTAGAACTAGGTCATCTGTGCCCCAAGTCCAATAGCTCCGTAATTGCCTTCTCAATCTCCTCCTTGTATCTCCTTCCCATTAGATTTGAACTTCAAATCCAAGATCTGATAATTCTATGTATTTGCCAAGTGGAATCCGTTTTGCCTTCCATTCATCGATAATTTGGTGACACATGCCATCATTAGAAACCAATGAACATCTTCTTCTACCAAGGAATCTTTATCTTCAACTTGCTTTTTAGGTTCCTCTTGTTCTTACTCCATGATGTCTTGTGGCTCTGAATTCAATTGTTCCTCTTGCTCCTTGATTATTTCCTTAGCCTCTCCTTGTGATTTTGATTCTTTCTTCATTAATTTTTTTCTTCTTTCTCTTTTGAATACCTCCAAGTATTCTTCATAAGTAACATAGGATTTATAAAAGGCAATAAGTTTGCACTCAAGGCAATAAGTTTGCACTCAACCCTTTCCAACCAATTCTCTACTGCCCTTCGAACATGATCATTTTGTCTTGTTCTGTTAAGTGAATTTAGAGTTCTTTGGCTGCTACTGGATTTTTCCAAAAGCTGATTTGTAAAATCTGACTCTTTGTCCGCACTTCTTGGATAGTATCTATTATTTTTCTTTTGGTAAAAACCTAGGTCGCCAATCCATTTTCTTTCTCCTAAGTTCTCTTTACTCATGTGTCCATTGTAGATTTATAGTCAGATGTTAGCTTCCTACGTTGTAGACTAGCAAGATTAATGGCTCTAACACCAATTGTAATGTCTCCTTTTTCATTCCTTTCGTTTCAAGCCCTAGCATGCAGAATATAAACTTGCACAATTGATTCCTGATTTTTAACTTGTTGATTTAATAATTACTATCAAAATTAAATTTATTTAATTGCTTTGGATACTTAGAAATCAATTCAGGTTTATATCAGGTATTATTTTCTATAGTATTGTCAATTTTCTTCAAGTTCTACAGCAATTTAATGCTTTTGGTAATTAATTTCTTAATCTGTTTGACTAAAGGGTTTTCGTCCACAAACTCAGCAAGGAAAATAAGAGGATTTTCAACCTTTAATGTCTGCCATGAGGGGTTTTGTCCTTAGGTTAAATGAACCGCAGTTCCATCCTCCAAAGGAGTATTAATTAATAATAAAAGATGTAATCTTCGTATGGTGCTTACTTCTCCTTGTTTGATGTCTCTGATATTTCTTTTTCCTTCAATAGTCATGATTTATGCCCCTTGACCTTTGAAAAAATTAAACTTTAATTTTATATTTTATTATAATATTATATTTTAATTTATTATTATTACAATCCCATTTTAAAAAGGGGACATTACAAATACAAACCACACTTAACTTCTCTATAGTTTTACAACAGTTGATTAATGATTTTCATTTGCTTCTCTTGAGTTTTATGAGAGTGGAGGCTTTCAGCTCTTACAGTAATAATATTGTATTTGATCTATACAACTCATGAAATTGGTATAACTTAGATGTGTTATGGGAAGAAGCAATTACAGAAGTAGAAAAATAGTGGAGGCTTAAAAGTGAACTGATCTTAACCAATGCAACTGAACCATGAATAGTGGAGATAGAAATATACAAAAGTAGAAAAATAATGGAGGCTTAAAAGTGAACTGATCTTAACCAATCCAACTGAACGAGCATATTGTTTTGCCAGCCTGTACTGTCTATAACCCAAGCCATAGGCTGAATTGGAGGCCAGATTGGCTCCCTGTGGGCTCTATAAGTTGTGTTTTTACCAACAGCACTCCAGCTGGGTATCTTATGACCGCTGCTGCTCAAATGATTTCTTCTCCTTGTAGTTCATGCAAATTCTTCTATGCTTGCTTTGATTTTGTCTTGGATTGTATACCATGTTTACAAGAACTGTAAGGAAGTATTCCATTACATTGTATGGTATATGGTCTGTTAATTACTTTCTCTGATGATCATATCCAAAACTCTGGATTGCTAATACCAGTAAACAATCTGCCTGGCTGAAGACCAGATATTTTCCAAACAATTTATGATCATGGTGGAGGACATGAATTGGGACATACTTGCTTCAATTTATTTTATTTTCTAATCTTAAAATCTTGTTATTGATCTCCTAACCAGTTGATGTTTTTCTTTTGTGTTTACTGCAGTCTGTTTCAAGCAGTGTTGAAGGAGGAACGAAATGGTTGATCAACAAACTGAAAGGTTCCTTTTACCTCTTTCACTTAGTCCATCTTATCTGTACCTAGCAACCTAAATCTGTTATCTTTGACATTTAGCTTTGATGCGATTTTCAACATCAAGTACTTGCAATCAGTTGATTAAACTCTTACTTGAAGTTGTCTTGCATGCGCCTTAACCCTTATCTGATAGGAACATGAGTGGGTCCCCAGTTTAGTACTACACAGTGCCAGATAAAAATGTACTGCAGGAAACCCAACTGCAAGAAAGTCTAGGCATCTGCCAGATGCTTGTCTGTGCTTGTCTGCTTGTAGTAAATGTAGAGGGCTGGACATTTTAGACTACAAGTATATCAGTATAGGTATCTATTACCTGCAAATATCCAACTCGAATTCTCCACGTGTTTCTTTTTGTGCATGCATGTGTACATGTGAATAGATAAACACAGTCGCACATCTTACAACTGGATTTTATATTGTAAAGAGTGGGACTTTTATCTTCTTTTTAACCTTGGTCTTATGCAATTCCACTTGTAAGTTCCATGAACGCATGCTTGATAAGCCCTTTTACTAATCTTGTGTCAATTTAAACTTTGGGAGTGGTCCGCTTCATCTAGCATTCTAAATGCAATCTCAGACATGGAGGTTGACTTTTGTGACAGTGATTTTAAGAATAAGTTCACAGTAAGTTTCCTATTTGGGCAGATGGATGTATGTGCCTGGGAAGAAATTAAAAAACAAATATATGCTCAAGGAATTTGTGGATATGTTACATTTTGGATGTTGGCACTTCTATAATGAGTTAATTGCCCGGTGTTTGACATAAGACTGCATATGGGATAAATAACTTAATACATTGCATGACTAAAGTTGCATCTATAAGAATTGTTATGTTTAAAATTGAATACCATATTAGTATTCCACTAATTGTAAAGGTTTATCAATGTATGTAAAAATCACTAAAACCATTTTTTTGTTTTTGTTGGTAACATGATATTATAAAGAAACTAGTAGTAGAAAATGTGTTGCATATTAGTTTTTAGAATCTGGTTAGTACGAATTATCAATTGTGTATCCTATGAAATGATGATTGCCATCCCTAAACTGAAACTCTAAATCATTCAGGTTCTTAGATGGTCCAAGAACATTAGAGCTAGATGGATTTTCATCCATACCAATGCCACTCCTTGATATGCTCGCTTGTATATGAGTCCCTTGCTCAACTGATGGCATTTGTGTAAGCATGTCCAGGGGTTGCCATTTCAAATGTTTTTCACTTTTGTCCATTGAGGTGCAAGTTAGAATGTTCAATTGCATACACCAGCTCCTCCAGAGTCTTTGCTGGCAACTGATTATTTTCAATTGAATTTAACAATGGTATGTACTCCAATTCCTCTTCACTGATGAGGAACTGGACTTCTGTGGAGAAAAGGTGGTTAGAAATTTTAAATTAAAATAGGCAGTCTTAAAATAGAAATGTAGAAGTTAGTGCATCAAATAATTGTGACAGTACTTGGATGGTTACAAGACACAGTCATGCAGCTATTTGATCATATAAGCATCACCATAACACAATATCTAGAGACTTCTAATGAAAAGCTTCAAAATCCCTCATATAACCTTGTGAGGCCACAAACATCCCAAATTTACTAAGTTACCGATTCGTTTTTGGATTCGGGTACGGGTATGTGAATCCGGTACGGGATTCGGTCAAAAAAAAATTTGGGGTTGGGTACGGCTTGGATTTGGCAATACAAAAAACATATAAAAATCAGAAATATATATATATATATTTGCAGCAGTAATTGAGTTTAGAATACACCACCATATTAATAGTCTAATAACATAGCAAAAATACATCACCACTTTCATAGTCACTAAGTCAAATATTAAAATATTAATGATTACTCGAATGTCATGATATATATTATATATTATAAATTTATAAATTAAAGTTCAAACATAAAATGTCAAGTGTTTACAATCAGCTATTATTGATCAATGATCAATCTGAATCATATGGGTCATCAAAAAAAGCAACATCATCAGCATCATTAGATGATACATTTTGTGTAGAACCACAAACAGCATTAGTGGCACTCGCACAAGCACTGCCACTAGCACTGACACTACCACTCTCATACTTAGTAGCTGCTTCAGGCTCATAGTCATCATCAATATCAAGTGCAGCTAAGTGACTTGTGGAAGCATCCAAGTCAAGCTGCTCTGGCTCAATATCCCACCTCCTTGTGTCTCCTTCTTTGTAGGAACTTTGCTTATGTGTAAGGAGGCGCAAGTTTGAATGCACATACACCAAGTCCTCTGCCTTTTTTGAATGTAGCCTATTGCGTTTTATTGAGTGGATGAAGGAGTATGTGCTCCAATTCCTCTCAGAAGCCGATGAACTAGCAACCTATTAAGACCAAATTAAATAGTTAAGAGTTAAAAAATTAATAAAAATTAAAATTATAAATTAAAATTAAAATTACAAAATATAAAACTTACTTGGGATAAAATTTTAATTGCAATAGGTTGGAGGTGCATGTATTCTTGCCCATGGAAGTACCACCAACTATGAGCATCCACCCTGACCTTGTCTCGAAGAGCATCCATATTCTGATCAATAGTACCGGAGCATGCAAAAGCCATAAACTCAGCCCTCACTCGATCACGTTGGTCACGATCACTGAAGATTCTACGAAGTGCTGCCTTGTACCCTTGAGCCACTTCAACATCCCTATATGGAGCAACTCTTGATGAAGTAGAAAGTATCTCAGGACTATAATATTTGGGATTCAATGCAAAAGCAAGAAGATGCAATGGAGTGGTCATTTTGTTCCATCTATCAACCATGATTTCCTATAGCTCTTTGAAGAATTTTTCTTCAGGATCTTCCTCTTTTGCATTGATGATGGTTTTCATATTCTCAATCATTGAGTCAATACCATCATATACTTCTCCCAAACAAGGTCTATCCATGTCTGTGTAACAGATCATGCTCAATATAGGCTCAGTGAAACTAATCTGGTACTCAACACGATCCCACCAACTATCATCTAGGATCCTTTGCTTGACCCTATTTGCCCTTTCATTGCTAGATTGCCTCCATATGGACCAATTAGGGCTGATTACCATGGTACAAAGTGCTTCACGAACCTTTATAAGTCGCCTCAACACAATTGTGTTGGAGGCAAAACGGGTCTCAGCAACCTGTTTGGAAATCAAAATTAAAATTAAAATATAATTTAAATTTATAAATACTTTACAAAATCAAAATTTAAAATCAAATGAAAATTTAAAATTTAAAAATATTGAGAATTAACTTACCTTCAACAATTCCAATTTTGAGAATTGTCTGAATATTCCTTGTGTTATATGGTGGTTGGTGACAAACATTTGGATGTCTTCGCCCTCAGCATACAACTGTTTGATCCACTCAATTTTGGATCCAATTTTTTGTAGCATTAGATTGAGGGAGTGGACAGCACAAGGTGTCCAAAAAATGTGGGGATACTTCTCCTCAATCAATAACCCTGCAGCCCTACAATTTTTGGCATTGTCGGTTACAACTTGCACAACATTTTGATGGTCCACTTCTTCAATAGCTTGGCAAAGGATGTTAGCAATAAATGGACCATCTTTCACCTGTCCTTCACAATCCACTGCTCTCAAAAACATTGCCCCTTTAGGGGACATGGCAATAACATTGATCAATGGGCGATTTTTCGCATCTTTCCATCCATCAGAAACGATGGTCACCCCTGTTTCGATCCATGAATCCCTTATGGGCTTCAAAGAGTTTGCTAAATGTTTCACCTCTTTCTCCAATAAGGTGCAACACACCTTCTCAAAACTTGGGCCCTTATACCGCTTTGGAGCCTCATTAATAGATTTCACCATTTTTTGCCAATATGGTGAACGAACAATGTTGAATGCCAATCCATTGGCATAGACACATCTTGCTATGGCTTGATCAGCAATATCTCTTGCCTCATTCTGAAATGAAGCTTCCAACGGTCCCTTAGATCTTTTATTTGATGAGGGCACGGTTTGCTGTTGAGGGATGTTCATAAATGGATAGCTTTGTGTAGGTGGAATATAAGTAGGTGGTGGTGTAGGGGGTTTCATGGATCGAGATCCTTTCCTCAAAGGATGGCTTGTTTTAAGACTACTAGCTGTTTGCTCTGATTTTTCTTGCTCAACAATATATTTCAACACTACATCATCTGGAAGGCCTTTGCCATCACCAGAAGGAGGTCCTGGACAAGGTTTGATGCCATTATCAGGGATTTTACACAAGTGGGCTCTCACTCGATTGTATGAGCTCATATATTGAACTTTGCAATGACTACAAATCCAAATAAATACTCCACCACCTGGACATTGTTGAACCATTTCTACATATATCCAAAGGGGAGAGGTTGCATTTATTTTGAAACGAGATTGGCCTGAGGAAGAAGTGGATGCCATTGTAATATCTAAGGCACAACAAATTGAAATAATTTTGGTATTGAAATTTGAAACTAAAAAACTTAAAAGAATGAGAACAATCAACAAAACAATAAAAACAAAACAAAATAGTTCATTTGTTAAAAAAAATGTTAAGAAAAAAATAAAAAAACTTCAAAGAAACCTACCTCTTTTGAACAAATCTTGCTCTACAATCTTCTTGGCAACGAACGGACACTTGCAAGTGCTTAGGAATAGCACAACAATCAACTTTGAACAACCAACGATCAGCTTTCAAGTCTATTCAAGCTTGTGCAAGCAAGAGAGAAAGTTCAGCAATGGAGGCAAAAAAACTTGTTTTTCATTCACAAATTGTTAAATGAGATTGTTTTTACCTATTTAGTGTGTTTGGAGGGACGAATTAGGTTTGCAATGATTATTAAAATATTTAGAAGTGAACATTCGGTCAAAACAATGAATAAAAAATGAAAAAAATCACTTTTTTCCGCGGACTAGGCGTTTTCACGACTGGATTCGTCGCAGATTCGCCTTGGATTCGTTTTGCCGTATCCTGGACGAATGCGCAGGCACCCGGCGAATCCAGGTCGAATCCGCAGGCAGAAATACGTTTTCTAGGTGAATTTGAGGTGTATCGTACCCGAATTTCGTACCCGGTACGTATCAAATCGTATCCAGGGCCGTTTTTAGGCGAATCGGTAACTTAGCAGATTTATGATGAACCTTAGATGTTTTTGATTAGGGGTAAAGCAGGTTTTGATGATACCCGAAAACCATTACAAACCGATTTTGAAGGGATCCAAAACCTTGTCACACCAAAGCATGCTGCTAATAAGAAAATCTGCAAACCAACAACAGCAGCAACAAACAAAAAATCAAGACTACACAAGCTGCAACAGACAAGTTTTGAAGGGATCTTGAACCCTTTACAACTAGGTTTTAACCGGGACCTGAAACCCTTAGGCAAACAAAGACACATCTTGCATCAACCAGGCATCAGCAAACCAACCGCTCAAGAAAAAAACCATTGAGCCAAGAAAAACAATCATCTTAATGGTGTATAACACCATCTTACCCCTAATCAACAACACCCACAAATCCAACCACCCCACTTCTATAGAGGGGTTAGAGAGCACAGCTGAACACTGAAGTGCATCAGCCTTCTTGCAGCACCACACCACCTGAGACACCAACCCCACCTCCACCTCAATAAGAGGGAGCTCCCCTCTATAAGAAAGGAAGATATGAGAGTCCAAACCTCCAAAGCCTTCACTCTTCTACCCACACACACTCCACCTCAGAAGGAGCAAGCAAAAGAGAAAAGAACTTCCCACCAAAACTACAACCACCACCTCCACCTTGATAGGAGAGGGCTCCACCTCAATGGGAGTAGTCTCCACCTCCATAGAAGACACCAATTGTAGCCCTTGGTTGAAAGCAACAACTCTAGAAGGAAGGGAAGTCACAACCTCCTTAGGCATAGCAAAAATGTGGAACATGAAAGAAGAGATAGAACACACCTCAGCCAACAACATTAAAAACAAAAACTTTTGAGCTTTCAGAATAAATATGAGTAACAACTCAGCCCACATAAGACCCTTGATCAGTAACATAAAGGGGGCCAGAGAACCAACATTCCCCAAAAAAATCACAGACCCCAGCTGCATCTCAACCTTCAAGCTCCAAAACGCAACCCATTACAGAGCCTAGAGAAACACAAGCATCTTCAGCCAATAAATTTATAAAACAAATTTACCCCCCTTAACCATAGAAGCTTCAAAGACCAAAGGGGGGTAAAAGCAACAATCCAATGTCGAGGAACCCATGGGCCAACAATCAGCACAAACATCACCATAGAAGAGAGAGTTTTAACAACCCACGATAGCAGTGTGTGGCCAGAAGAAGCAGCAAAAGGAGAGATGTCTGGGCCAAAGACAATCCAGACCCAATAGAACCTTAAAGACCAACGCCAACAACTGATAGGAACCTACATACAGGCCACCATCAACAACAAGTCCACACTAACCATCAGCATGTCCGCAACACCAAAGAAAAGGCCATAAAAAAGAAGCAGACCCCACCATTAGGCTCCCTCCAAACCAACAACAAACTGCCTCACCTCTGCCAGAGCAAAGGAAGCAGCAGCAGCAAAACCATCCCACGAGCCCTCAGGACCATTAGCATCTTCATCGTCATTAGATTCAGAGGCATCCTATGAAACACCCACTCCGGAATTCAAACTTGACCTCACAGCATTCGTGAATCTGTTGAAAACTAGAAGCAAACCAGAAACGCCTAGAAAAACATAGATAGAAGCACGAAGAGAGGTCCCAGCCAACAGCTCTCCTCCCACCCAGCAACATCCATCTGCCAAAAGCAGTCACAAGCATGACCCTCCAAGAGATGGAAGACAAGGAAGCAAGATGTTGAAAAGGGTTGCCAAAATACAGTAGAGAAAACACCAAGCCGCAACCCACAAAAACTTCCACCTCCAGAAAATGTGCCGTGGAAGCAAAACCATCAGCACCAACTATCGAAACCCCGTCTGCACCAGCACCATTGAACCCAGAGCTCCCCCAAAGCAAGCCATCCGCAAAGAAGCCAGAACCCAGCACGACAATAGGGGAGCTGCGAAATCCCAGCACAGCATCTGCAAAGAAGCCAAAAAACAGCACAACTGCTGCAAAACTGCCGAAAACCAGAAGCAAACCAAAAATGCCCAAGAAAACAACATCATCATCATTTGAATCAGACTCTCCATCTCCCTCTCCCTCCGAAGATTTCAAACCCCCACTCCCACCTCTCTTCCCGTTCTCCATTTCCTTACCTGAACCTTAGATGTTGTCTGCACATCTAAAACTATTTTTCTTAATGCCGTAGCCATCTTCAACCGGTTGTGTTCCCATAGAGCTACTTGCCTTGTATTTCAAGTATTTCATCTTAATAAAATTTAGGATTTATAAAAAATGCTAGGAAGTGCAATTGGGTGCTTATCCTATTCCACCTTTTTCATGAGAATCTTTACTTAATTGTAAAATTTGTCGTATCTTACTGTTTTATTATTGTTATGTGCCTAATTTATCTTATGTGCTCAAGGTGGCTTTATCTGTATCTACAATTTGAATAAGACATGAGTGGGTCTGAAAAACTGAGAAGGCAACAATTCTTCACACATCATCATCAAGGGTTAAGTCTTGAGCTTTAAACTTTCTCCATGTTTGACAGTCTCTATATGGCCAAAGGTCACTGGGAACTATGCTACACAAGGCAACTTTAACCTCCAGAGGCACTTGTCTCAGAAACCTTCACTGTATATATGGCTCAGGTAAATGCTTTGTGGAGTGGCAAACAGAGAAGAGCTGCTTAGTCCCTTAATCCAATTGGGGAAAGTACAAAAAGTCTTTCAAAAAGCCATATGTGGAGAATCAAATATATATAGTTATTCATAAAAAATAAAGAATAATTATAAAATTATGACTTGAAATGGACTTCAAGAATTAATCAAGATAGAGCTACAGCTCCTTCCATTGTTGGTCATGCTGAACACTTGAAGCTGTAATTCCACTTAAAACCCTCAAAAATATTAAATTTAGATACAAATCCTACAAGATGCTGCATATGTTCTCTTCCAGCTAGTAGCTCTGATGTAGTGATTGTAAAACCCTCTTTAGCCACATAGCAAAGCCCTCCCACATATTCTTCAACCAGTAGAAAAGATAACAGCAAACCAGGTAGGACAGAATGGATTAGTTTCTTTTGTTTGTGTTGAGTTTAGGGTAGGTTAGTCCAGATACATCCTAGCATATTTGGCTGTATCAGATATATTTCTGCAATGAATTGTTGCCTGTATATGAAACTGGGAAGGGGAATATCTGGAAACATGGATATGGAATAGGAGTAAAAGATCCTAACATGAGTATGGGTTATGATATCAATGAAGCCTAAGTTATAATATTATTTAATCCATAATCAATTTTGTCATCAAATTGACTCCAAATAGATCAGTACAATACCAAGTTGGTGGCACATGTGTACGACTACAGGAATCCAAGAGGTGTATTGAAAGTATATGATTAACATTGCATGCTATAAACAATATATGCATAGAGCCTAATAAATATTATTTCTTGTAATAAATTTAAATTCATAAACTCTGGAGCTGTTGGAATCCCACATTTATGATTCAATAAATTTATGTTTCATGATTCATCTTCTGTTGAAGAGAAATTTTACCAGAAAATGAATTTTAAGATAAAAAATTTGGCAAAATTTTAACTAGGAATGATTCATTGCCAAATTATGAAATGACTTAAAAAAATGCCTGATCTGGTAGTTTAGCTATTTTCTGTTAATGTAGACACATTGATGTTTATTACTTGATGGCATTGTTTTGTAGGAAAAATGCAAAAACCATTAGTTGATCTCTTACAGGAGCATGATCTTCCCAAAGGTTTATTTCCACAGGATGCTACAAATTATGAATTTGATGAAGAGACGGGCAAGCTCACTGTTTTTATTCCATCTATATGTGAAGTATGGTTTAAAGATTCTTCTATATTAAGATATGCAACAGCAGTGACAGGTTTCCTGGAGAAAGGAAAACTTACAGATATTGAAGGAATGAAAACCAAAGTTGTAATCTGGGTCAAGGTTACCTCTGTCTCAGTCGATGGTCCACGATCTAGCAAGGTTTATTTCACTGCTGGTGTGAAAAAGTCGAGACCAAGAGATGCATATGATATTCTTAGATCTGGAATCACTGTGGAAAACTTTTAATAATGATGCTTTTCTGTGACAGAAAGAGTGAAATGAGACTGTCAGGAATATTACAAATTGTGAACAGAAAGCCTTTATTTTTTAGATAGCACATTATAGTGATTGGTGTGAAAATATAACAATCTAAGTTTTAAAGTACTTACTATGAGAAAAACACTCCTGTTGGAACATCGTTGTATTTCTTTTTCCAAAGTTCTTTCCAATATGTCCCATTATGTGCTCATTCACTCATCCTGTACGAGGTTATATTGTACTTAATTTTGTTTGAAGAAAGTATACTGAATGTGGCGAGAAGTGTACAATCTATAAAAGATCGTTTCTTTCTGATGGAGCAGCCAATTTTCAGATTAGAATAAAAAATAGCTGGAAGTGGAACAGGTAAATTGAAATTTGTACATCTAGAAATGCATTTAAGGTTTACTATTCCCTGGATAATAATTTTGGAAAATGATATTGGCATTGACATACAAAACTTGAGTAGACAGATATCAAGTATAGTGGGTCAGCTTTTGACTTGGTGAAAAGAAATCACTCTGTGAGCTAGCAGTGTGATGGCAGCAATAAGGATTCAGGTGACTTGTATTGGTGAACACGATTATTGTTCTGCAATAATGCTATCATAAGGTTTCTTTGTACCTCACAATTGTTCGTGGGCCTGGGATTAGTTTGATGGGCCAGGTGCTGGCCATAGAAGCATATATCTTAAATTTATTTGCAATTTTCCTGATAAATCTTTTATTGTCGCCTCTGCAGAAGAATTGCCAAAAAATTCACAAGAAATTGAATTTAGCAGGTCAAGTTCTTTCTGCTGGTTTCTAAAGCTATTTTTCTCTTGATTAAGCACTGATAAAGTGCAATTTTTTGGTGAGTAATTGCAAATTTCTCACACTCGAAATAAATAAAAAATTGGTCAAAAGAATCTAGGGTAGGGATTTTTCCCCTAACCCTAACCCTAGCCCAATATTTTACTGATTTTATCCCGATAAATTAAAAATCTCTTGATCTTTTGGTTAGCCGAGAAATTCCCAAGAAAGATATTTGCTTATAGTGTTTGCCCTGCTTCATTTGGAAGCTTTTGTGTACGAAGCTTTTATATTTCTTTTCAGAGATTGATGTTTCTAGTGCAGGGGTGTTTTGTGTATGTAAGAGGAAGATGACTGTCAACTTTTGTATTAATTATTTTGTTTTTCTAGGCAAGTTGTCATCAGTGTCGAGGCAAGATGTTATCAATGTTATTATGATATTATCTATATGTGGATCTATGTATTTTCATCTAATGGAAGCAGTTTTGTGTAATGCTTGATACAATATAAAGGGATTTCTATGAATCTATGCCATGAGGTGTTTTGTATCAGGGTTCCATTTTAATTACTCTGCCTTTCACACCTATTAGCTGTTCTATATAACTGCAGGATTGAGCGTACAAGACTTCAACCAGTGGTTTGGGAAAGTATTTGGGGAAGTATTTCCAGTTTGTCCAAGTATTAATTTAAACTCTTCGGATAAAACACGAAATACACACTTTAAAACATACATTTATTTAACACTTAATAAGAATTCTTAAAAATACCATATGTGGCATGCATGCCGATGATGTTAATATTTTTTCCTCGTGTTCTCGAGCATCCATGTTTAAAGATCAGTCAGTAACAGTGACTGCAAGCCATTACTTGGAAGAGTTTGGTTTCTGTATTGTAGGAGATTTGCATTGAAAATGTTGCTAGGTAAAATCGACCAGGCAATGCAGCTGTCAAGAGAAATTTTACATTATTTCAGTTGTTAACATGGAGCGGCGTTTAGATCATTTCAATACTTAATCTGGAGTGAGGTTTACATTATTTCGATTCTTAACCTGGTTTGGTTTCTTTATCTTAATGTCCTTAATAAAGTCATTGGATGCTGAAGAAACTGATACACATATAAACCTTATGCCGTCTCACAGATGTTAAGAAGTTTTGGGTTTGTGCTGTATTAGTGTGCCCAATTTTAGATATTTGTTTGAAAGGATTTATTTATGTGCGTTCTAGGACCCGTTGATCTTCAAAATAGAAAAAACTGCATGCTTACTATCATCATGATACCAAGAACATGAATCATGCTGTCCAAGAATCAAGTTCATATAAAGAAAGTAAAACGAGATCAATTACAAGTGTCTGAGATCTTATGCAAAATTTTCATGATAATTTTGTTTTCTAGAAGACTTGGAATTTTAATTGTAACTATCAATCAGCCTTTTTCATTTTAATGAATTAAAGCCATATATTAAAACTGAAATTAAAATATACAATTAATACTCAACAAATAGTGGGAGGCATGGAATCACATCCCAAAACTAAACCGGGGAAGCAGGGAGACGAAGTATCAACTAACAAGGGACTCCAAAAGAGGAAGCAACATTTGCCATTATTCAGAAAGGAAACCGTCTTAGTTATATGTTTAAAGTTCATAAACATAAGGCAAACTAAGCAGCGAGTACTATTAAAATAGCATCGGGATGGGGTCTTGATCATTAAGATTTTTCCGTCGTCCAGGAATCCCTAGCTCCCAACCAGCATAGCTCAATCAATGTTACTAGACCTAAATAGTTATGTTAGATCATAGTTTGGGTCATATAACAGAAATGTTTGAAAACCTTGCTAAGTAAGAATATATTTTTTATTATTCTGTGAACATTGTATATTTGGAAAGTAAAATAAAGAAATGCTTGCTTCAAAGAGTATTGAAGCAAGAGAGATTTTAGAAGTCATTCACAATGATGTGATTGAATATGCAATCTATTAGGAAGTCTTGATAATATGTTTACTTTAAGAAAGAAATCTAAGTTTTCTCACAAGTTTTAGGACTTTAAGACACTTGTAAAGAATTAAACTAAGAAAATAAAAGTGTTGAACTTCAAATAATGGTGGAGAGTTTTGTTCTAAGGAGTTTGAAATATTTTGCAAACATGCTAGAATTGTTAAACAAAGGATAACCCACAAACCACAATATAATGGAATATTTGAAAGGTTATTCACAATACCTTGTTAAATCAAGTTAGAAGCCTAGGAAGGGAGTTTTTTGGGCGGAGGAGTTCATAATGTTGCTTGCTTGAAAAATAGGTCTATGACTTATGGACTTTGAGGAGAAAATGACATATTTAATGTGGACAAGTAAGAAGCTTATTGTTACACAATTGAGAGTATTTGGTTGCAAGACATTTGTTCATGTGTTATAACTTGATGTTACTATGGTAGAAATTGCACGGTGCTTGGGGATAAAAATAAAAGCTACATATAACAACAAAATAAAAATATAAAATAGGGTTTAGATTCAAGGATAAGTGCTTGATAATATGACTATACAAGACACATGTGACAATGCAAGTGCATTAGTATATAGACTACACCGTAGGTGCGTTAGTGTCTATGATTGTACTGGTACTAAAACTCATAATACAAACCATACATGGGTCATTTTAACATCCAATGACTTGATCTATGCCCAAGAATTTGAACTCAATTGTACATTGAAAAATTTATAAATAAAGTTTGTCTAGAACCATTTGAGAATTATTGTATGTTTTGTTCTTGTAGGAGAAACAAGAAAAAATAAAGGTAAGTTTGTCCACTTATTGTAATTATCTCTTTGTAAAGTAATAAAGAAGGGTAGCAGGGTACATTACCACTACTAAAGCTGGTTTTTCCTCCACATTGAGGGTTTGGATGACAGTGCAAATCAAGACCACATAAAATGGACATTAGTGTATTGTTAGGATGACAATCTAGAATTGGGTAACATTGTTCCCATAGTATGCCAAGACACCATAAGATAATAGCACACCCACTTTATAGACTCAAAAAGCTATTTTTCTAGAATTGACACAAGACAAAATCACCAAACAATACAAGGTTCTATTGGTAAAAAAAACTCAATCCCTTGGTGGAGAATGAGCTAATACTTGTGCAAGATTAAGGAGAAACTAAGAAACTAATGTACTAGTATACATCTTAAACTCACATGCATCACATATAAATGTGAGAGCTTACAAATCTCAAAATAATCATAAGGAAATCATAAAATAGTAACAAACAACATTATATCATTTTCATTAAAAGCATAGAAAGTAAGCATCTGCACAACATATCAAGATGAGAATAATAATATATTCCATTTCAACAAGTACTAACTGCACATAGCATGAAAGCCAACTAATTATAACTCTTAACACAAATTGAGCCAATGAGTGGCAGATTCCTTATTACACATTTCCTAATAAATGGTTCAAGAAAGTCTTACCATGCCACAAAAAATAATGAATTCCTCTCTCTCCAAGCATATCCATACATCCAACTAGCCCTAACGGTGGAATGCCACCTAGCCATGTGGAACCCTCATGCCCACTCCTCTAAATTGAGAGATAGTTGATTAAGCGATCATACACACATGATACCATTACAAGGAATGATAAAAATCATGGCATCATACATAGAAGATACTCATTACAAACAAGTACACAATGACATATGAGGGTTATGATCTCCAGCCAATAATACACAAGAAGATGTGGTAACAACCACTAAAATCAAAGAAAATGAGTTGGCACAACATCACACTTAAGAAAAGTAATCACAAGGATAAATTAGGCACCAACAACCCAATGCAAATAGGGAAGGAACTACTAAGAATTAGAAGTAACGAGTCATCATTATCTTGCATGATTCCCTTAGGGCCTTCTAACACAGGTAGTTGCACAAATACTATCTTACATGATTCCCTCAATAATTTTAGTGTATGTACAATCATAGTACTATTCTTGCATGATTCCCTTAGGTCCTTCAATGCAAGTTATGTTCACCATACTCTCTTTTGCGATTCCCTCGAAGTCTTCAATGCAAGCAATATCTCAAGTTCTTTAGTTTAATTCATTCTAAATATTTGAATCCCCATTTAATTTTTATCATACTATATTACCCATTTAGTAGTTCATATTGGGACATCCCCAAGTTTACAAGTATGGCATCGTTCCACTCTACTCCTAACATTAGTATCCAATCCTAGGTCCAAAAGTAAACATTCACCCAAAAAGTCAAGGCACATAAAATGAGGTTGAAGTTTGTGATCGTCATACCCAAAAGGTCAAGAAAATCATAAGAAATATGAGAATCTTCATCCTATAAAATAAAAATAAGGGACATGCCCTATATTTCAAAATTTGTAAATGCATCCTTCACATACAAGACATAAATCATGTTTCACCATTGATGAAGCATGCAAATTTTCTAAAAATAAAAACATAATCTCAGAAAAATTATAACCTTATGACCCTAATGTGCTTAGCATCACACTTTTACATCACTTAAGACATTGACCATACAAAACATCATTAAGTACAATATTAGAAACATAACATATACAAGCAATCATACATGACACACATTTCTAAGGCCTTACACTCTCCCTTTTAAGACAAGGCTTACTCCTAGAAGCCATCAAATATGTGAGGATAAGTATTCCATATGCCAATACAAAACCTCATTTGAAAGTATAGTATTAGAAATAAAACATATACAAGTAGTCATACAAGGCACATATATGTAAGGCCTTACATCCTCCCCCTTGAGGCTAGGATTACTCTTGAAAATCCTCAAATAGGTAAGGATAGAGAATCCTCAAGTACATAGCATCCTTCCAAAAAACTATTTAATCATCTAGATGGTTTCACTAGACCCTTACCTTTAATAGGCCTCATATTCAAAGGCTTAGCCTCCATTGTTGTAGAATAAAGATGAGATCCAAAAAATTTTCCCACCCTCCTTGAATTGCAAGCTCCCCAATCAATAATAACAACTGTAGATGTATAAACTAATTGATCAAATAAAGCTAAATTGAACAATAATCACAAAGCAAATGATCAATTGAACTATAAATCTCAATGAAATTGAAAACACAAGCAAATTACCTTTCAAACATGAAATATTGAAATAAATTCAAATGAAAGCTAATCAACAAGTGCAAACCTTAGTCCCATTGGGGGATTATGTCCTTCATGGATGTAGAGTGTTGCAATTGAGACAAAATCCTTGACATTGCAAAGAAAAATGGATGAAATCAAGAATCAAATTGAGGAATCAATGCTCTCACAAGCTCTCAAATTGATCAAAATGAGGATTTAATTCAAGAGAGTAAGTTTACTCAAAGCTTGTGGATCCCTCTTATGAAGGAATGGCTCACTATTTATATATTTTCAAAATTGGAATCAATGGTAAGATCAAATTGGCTAATCAAGGGATGAAATTGAATTGAAGGAGTGAACATGGATCAAGGATGAATCTGACGGTTGCTAATCCATGAGGCATGGATCAAAGATCAGATCAAGGGCTTAGGAACCATGAGAGACCCATTTAATTCCCTAATTTTTAGGAAATATGTTGGAGGAATGTTGGAGATATTTCTATTTGGGGGGAAATATTTGAAAATGAAAATGGAATATTCCCTTGGAATATTCATTGTGCAAGTGGGAAAAGTTGAAGGATTTGAGGGAGATCAACCAATTAAACAATTAATTACAATTATTTAATTGTGCAAATGAATGAGAGAAAGGCTTTAATTAAATAATCATGAATTATTTAATCAAACTAAGAAAAGGTGACAATTAATCAACTAATTTGAATCATTTAGTCAATTGAGAGTGAAATTAGTGTGAAGAATAATGAATTAACTAACTAAATTTGGTTTATTTAATTAATACGAGAAAAGGTGAATTTAACTAAATAATTGGCATTATTTAATTAAATGGAAGAAATAGGTGAAATAGACTAGAAAGTGATGTTAGTTCGTGAAATCAATATGCGGCATAATCAGGATAAATTTAAGTGTCTACAACAACATACTACCTAAACACATAAACATGAAGCACATCATGGATGCAAAAAAGAATGGGTGACAAGGTAAGCTAGTACATGATAACTAATCACTGTAGGATCTCAAAAAGATCAAAAAATCACAACGCACGATTATAACCTTTTCTATAATATCTCAAGCTCTTACATGGTTTCAATATTAAGAATACTCAATCTCCAATTGAGAAGTGTTGATTTAATCCCTTGGCATTGACACACTTCTTCTATTAGTCTACAAAGGTCAACAACTATTCTTTGATCCAAACAACCTACTATTTCAATCCTAAAGAATCTATGGTCCAAGGGCCACTCAATCTTCAATTATGTCCCAACTCAATGAAGTAGAATAAGGATAAACATACAAATCCTATTAAGGAGCCATGCCAAGAGAATTATGATAACCTATTATTATAACACACTCAACAAGTCATTTTCATAGTTTTATGGAGAGGAGCGGAGCGCAACGATTGGGTGGGAGGCAAAATGCGAGAGGAATTTTGAATTCCTCTTAGAATGGAGACGACGATGGTGAGGGGTCTGATGCGGATGCAGATGCCCTGGCAGGTTCTTCAACTCCTTTGGGCGCGAATATGCTCTTTATGCATCCTTTGGAGCTTTGGGCTGAGAGTTTTTTTTTCTGCAACTACTTTTTCTTTGGCTTTGTCTTTGTGCTGCGGTGGTTCCATTTCTGATGCCTTCATTTTTTATACCTCGTGGCATTCGAGGGGAGCATCTCTTTCTTCATTTGAGGGCTCTTGTTTGGTGTCTGTCGCTTGGAGCTTGTTGAGCACTGGGCAGTCTGTGTTCTTTTTTATGTGCTCTTTGTAAGAGCTGGTTGTTGTTGTGCGAAGGGCTTTCCTGGCCTTTTTCCTCCCTTCTGGTGATGTTGTGCCTAGAGGGATCTTTTAGGGAGAGCTTCTCCTTGGTGGCGGTGTTGGGGATTTCCAGCCTCATAGCCATGTTCGTGTTGGGCGTCTGGTGGTGGACTTCAGGGATTTCCTCTATGGTCTTTGGTGGAGTAGCGGTCGCTTTGTGGCTCTTGAGATCTCTTTCAAAGCTATTGGGTACCCTTTTTGGTTTACATGGTCTTCATTTTCAAAGGGGGTTGATAGTTGTTTGTGGCTTAGGGCTCTCTTTTGGTGGAGCTTTCTGATGGTGGGACTGACTTGTGAGTTAGTGCTTCTCTTGGTTGTCTTCGAGACCCCCTTTTGCTTCACTGTGCTCTTCTATAGATTGGGGTTTTTTTTCCTCTACATACTGCCATGTATCTATATGATCTTGCATGAGGTGCTCTTCTTGTTGGCTGGGTGGTTGGACGTTGGGGAGGCATGTGTTTTGTTGGTGGCGCTGCTGTCCTCTCCTTCCATTGTTGTTGTTGGGTGTTGGCCTACTCTTCCATCTGTTTATGTGAGGCTAGTGCGGGTGCCCTTCCTGTTTCTCTTTTGGCTGCCTTCTCGGCTGTGGGTGTGCTTTGGTCTCTCTGAGGAAGAATGGTTGCAAAATGGGCTTATTTTTGCTCTGAATCAGCGTAGTTGGAGGTCTTGGGGGATTTCACTATTGGCTTGTTTTGCTTCTTGTTTTTTCTTGGTATGCTTTTGCTTCTACCTGTTGCCTATTTTGTGGCTCTCTTGTGGAGTTTTTTATTCTTTGAATGTTTTAGGGTCCTTTGTTTCCCTCTCTTTGGAATGGTGGTGGCTTCCTCTGGATGACTGTAAGGAGCTTTATCCCATTTCGAGCTCCAATTGGTATGTTGGGGTAGCTTGATGTTATTTTCTAGTGGCTCTTCTTCTTACTTTCATCTTGCTTGGGGCCCCCTATTCTTCGTGGGGTTTGGCTATTCCTATTCATTCTGAGATTGAGACTTTTCCTTTGGTGGCCTGGTGGCCTTTGTTTCTGTTTTTTTTTTTTTGGGGTTGTGTTATCCCTCGCTGAGGGCCTCTTGCTGCCTTGTTCTTTTGAGCTGGGTATCTGTGGTCCCTCTTTGCTATGGGTGTTGGTGTTCCTTTTGTCCCCTAGGTGGATGCTGATGCTGGGGTTTGTGTTTTGTGCTTGGGAAGAGCTGTTTCATTATTATATTTTGATGGCTCAGTGTTGGTGCTCTTTTTTGGTGACTCTGAAGAGGGTTGTGTCCCTGGTGCTGGTTTTGGTACTGAGGTTATTGAAGGATCCCTCATTCATGGCCATTTTGCTATGTTGGCTATCTCTTTGGACCCTATGGAGGTGGGTTCCTTTCCTTTTGAGGTGAATTTGGAAGGATATGGTTTTTGGGTCCCTCAGATGTGGTTCCTATGGTGGTGGATGCTTCTCCTATGGAGGTCGAGGGTGAGGGGGTTGGAGTTTAGAGGTTGTGGTGGGTTTGCTGAGCAGGGTTTCCTGTACAGTAGAGGGGATCTCCCTCCTTTAGAGGTGGAGGCTGAGTCGATTTCCTGGTATCAGATGTTTTTGTGCTGCAGGGTTGTTGATTTCTTTTTTGAGTTCCTGTGGTTTGTTGAGCTCTCTTACCCCACTTTTGTGGAGGGTTTGTTGGAGGTGTTGGTGTTTTTGATTACGGGGTTAATGGTGTTTTACACCATTAAAGTGGATATTTATTTTGGATTTGGGATGAATTCCATGAGTGGTTGGTGTGTTGATGCCTGGCAGATGCAATAAGGTTATTTGTATATTTATGGGTTTCTAGTCTCGGATAACAGGGTTTCTGATCCAGGTTAATATCGGGTTGTGTAAGGCTTTCAGGCCCTTTCTTGTTTTTTATTTGCAATGTATAGTCCTATTTATCTTGTAGAGGCTATTGTGGTGCTGCTACTGGTTTATGGTATATCATAAGTGCAACTTGCTTTCCTTTGTATTGGGTTCCAGGCCCCATCAAAACCCATTTTTTTTACCTCTAATCAAAACACACTCAACAAGTCATAAATATTCTTCCCATTTGGATTGTTGATCCACAACATACATAAGAAGCATGCCCTCTAATTCAACCTCTTAGCCTAACTGTCTATCTTTGGATGATAGGCTAAACTAAAGTTGAGCTAAGCACCTAATGCATGCTACAACAATATCCAAAACATGGCCTTGGACATGAGATCACAATCTAAAATGATCATATGAGGTAGTCCATGCAAGTGAATAATATCACTTATGAAGATACATGCCACATAATCAATAGTATGAGATGTCCTCATGGGTGAGAAAGGGACAAATTTGGGCAACGTGTTTACTATAATGGTGATAATATCATGACAACAAGAAGCTAAAGGTAGGACCACAATAAAATCCATAGAATTTATGTTCCATTTCCACATGGGAATGTTGTGGAGTTGTAGAAGACTTGCATGTTTCTAGTGGTCTACCTTTACCATCTAGAATTCAAGGAATCTCAACACAAATTCAATGATGCCATGTAACATCCAAGCTCATTGATACAGTTGTTGAAGGTCAACATGCATCTTCTTCATAGTAGGATGTTGTGTAAGGTGCATGCCATGCCTTAGCTAATTTACTAAAAATGAGACATAAATAGGACTAGGATGTGACAATAGTCCATACACTTACAAATAATAGCTAGAAAATTTTCCCCCAAGGGACCTTTAAGACTTATCTCAACTCAATCATCTTGATACCATGTATCCTCTGGGATTTTTTAATGAATATGACTATAAATCCATGCTTAGGGATAAAACTAACACTTTTCTGCCTCTTACTAAAGGATTTTGTGAAAAATTCTCATTCCCTTTGTTGTTATGAACACCAAAGTATTCACACAAAATATCATCTATCTATACTAATAAGTGTTCAAGTTTGACTAGATGAAAATATATTAAATATTATGATGATCAAAATGTAACTCAAAATGATGGTGTAATTCCCCCTAGGACAAAATTGATTGAACATTTTTTCTTAAAACAACAACCACCACCACTAAGATACAACAACCAAATGTTTTACTTGCACAAAAATGTCATGTGAAACATAATGATATAAAGGCTCTAACCCCACAAATTAATTCACCATTACCATGAGAAAGGTGGAACCATTGGAAGTCTTACTAATCACAAGAGGGAACCACCACAATGAACCTATGAAAGGGGGAAAAATACTCAAAAAATGATTGAGTATTAACCCACGATCATGGTCTTTCACAACCTGACATAAGGGAACAATGAGGGATTCATCAACCTCAAATCTAGCCAAGATACTCCTACAAAGCTAACAAATTCCATGTAAACCCACAAACAGTGGAACAACTAGAAGGTAACACTCCTCAAGTAGATGACTCAATCATTGGTTTTAAGAACAAGGAATAGGATGAGGGTAACAACCACCTCCAATCCACTGGAAATCTAAATGAACAACACCTAAACACATGGACAAGCCATTACAAGAGGTTTCCTTACTAGGAGGTACATGCCCTCCACCAACTAGAATGACAACTGGTTTCTTACAAGCAACAACTCATTTACCAATCAAAAAGGGTGTCATGGGTATGTGCAGGATCATGATGGGACAAAAAGTGGTGATATCTAAGTGATATGATGGCCCATGTGGCTGATGATTTTTTTTTTACCCAAAATTGATGAAACGAAAAGGGTTTTTAAAGGAGATTCTTAGCTTCCCACCAATATAAATTATGCTTTACTTTGAATTCAATAAATTATTATTATTCATTTTCTATTTGAATTATGACTAAAGTCCTGATTGATAGGCCAATTGACAAAAATCTATAGCTTTCAAACGATATCACATTTTTTGAATCCAAAACATGTGTCACATTCTATGCTTCACATACTATAGGATTAAAAAAAAAAGAATTGAATTTCATGAAGTTTTGACCAAGTTAAGGTGGTCAGACATACAAGTTTTTATATTTTTTAAAAGTTGTAATAAAAAAATCATAATTAATTATTTACTTGGAAACAAATTACAAAAAAATATGCATCACATCGGGACATGAGTCCCCTAACTATATATAAAATATTATAAAAAAATATTATCATTTTATTGTGGTTAGGGTGGTCAGATAGACACCTACTTCTTATTTTTTCCTTGAAATTTAAGTACTACTACATTGAAATTTCAAATTTTCACCAAATAGATTTTTAAAAGAAAAAAATAAACCTAGTAGTTTAGAAACTACATTCAACTTTTTAGAGATTCTATTCTTACATATTTTGGAAATAATATAGATAACTTATTCAAATTTTTACGTCAAGTTGCCTAACTTTGATTTTCTGAATTTTATTGCCACTTAAGGGCCTATTTTTTCCATGATGATCCTGCACATACCCTCATAACACCCTAATTTTGATAATTTTCAACAAGGTGACAACATGGGAACACTCTCGAGGCCAAGGGTAACAACTTTCATATACAAATTTTCCTTGAGAAATGATAGAAAATAGGGCACTGGAGGACACTAGCACCAAAACAAGACACTAATGCCTAGGAAAGACACTAGCACGAGTGTAAAAGTGTCCTAATTTAGCATAGGTTTCTAGACTAGTGTTGTAGTCTTGATTTGGTGCTAGATTCCTTCCCAATGTTATAGTCCTGGTTCTAGTGCTAGTATCCTAACTAGTGAGAAAAACCAAGCTTATTTTTTGTCCCAAGAATAAGAAAACTCAAGAACCACAAGGAAGACACCATGATGGAAAATAGGTTAAAAATAAAAAAATGGGGAATCAAAGTGGTCCTAGACACTTGATCTCACAAGACAGACACTAGCCCCTATAGGAGATGACTCCTAAGGGTTGAGGAGACCATAAGAGGCTCCAACACAAGACAACCAATACAATGGGTGAAGGGGAAGGTCACCTATAACTATCGTCCACACAAGACCACCTAGAGAAACTCAAAATAACCCCTAAATGAGACAAGTCCTCACTCATTAAAAGAACACAAATTGAAGTGTGCTCTACATTCATTTTACCAACATTGCAATGAAACAAAAGAGCACACAAAAAGATAAGTGTGTTTGACTCCAACATCGAAACATGTAAAATCATCTAAATTATTGATTCCACTTATGTGGTTGATTTACATTCACTCCACTAAGGAGGTTTCATCAACATATTATAACATGAGATGATGACTCAAATTTACTTCAATTACATTTTATCAAATAAAATAACTATAAATAATGAATTGGAAGGCCTTTACCAAATTGATCATGATCCTAGAGCTCCTCCTAAGATCCTCAAATTCACAATGGTGATTCCACACCACCCAACCACGTGGTACCCATAGGTCCACCGGACCATGCTAGGAGATAGTCACACAAGCTAGAAGCACAATCTCACCAAACACAAGGGATAAGGCTTACAGACACACCATACATGGAGCATACACACAATACAAGAATCAACAATCAACATCACATGATGGATAATAATATAATACTCATCGGGCACAAACACCAATGTAACAAGAAGATACTCTCATTGGGCACAAACACCAATGACACAAGACAAGATACTCTCATTTGGCATAAACCCCAATGATACAAGGTTAAGATGCTAGAGATGAGGTAGGGAGTATCATCGTGAAAATAAAAGGGATGGATAAGTGGAGTCAGGTATGCATTATCTTTCCCATTTGAGGAACCCAACTAGAAAGATCTACTTCTCCCTGAGTGAGAATGCCTTCTATGCTCATACCAAGCCTATACTTGTGCTTTGGCTAGGCCTATACCTTGAATTATTATGCAATTTATTCATTTATCTTACATGTATTACTCTCTCTATATATATCTCTTCTTGCATATCAACATACTATGTTGCATGATCCTATTTTATTCATATATGTTCTAATATTCCAAGAATGTGATCTAGAACTATATCTCTTCTTAACCACATACTTACATGGTACCACATTATCTTTGTGTGTCCTACACTTTTTGAATAACTATATCTATTAATCCTTATAATTTATGTATTTAATTTGAGGTATATATCCTACTAAAATGGATGTATATTGCATCCCAATGTAATTATCACACCTTTAGTAATGCCCCAAGCCACACACCTACAAAAAAATTGATTGAACATTTTCTTTTGAAGCAACAACAATGATGAAGATGTGAAAACATGTCACACTTGTACAAAAACATGCACACATGTCACACTTGTACAAAAAAATTCACACATTTTTCGTGTGAAACAGAATGACACAAGGATAAGAAAAATAATGACCTCACCATTGCTACAAGCAATGTGGCACCAAAAGAAGACTTACAATTGTGGCATGAAACCACCATGATGAACCTACAAGAGGGAAAAATCCCCCCCAAACAATGATTAGGTACTAACCCAAGATTGAATTCTCTTGTGAACACAACAAAAGGAAGGATGATGGAATAATCAACCTCAAATACAAACCAAGACATGCCTACAAAACCTTACAAAACCACAAAAATCTTCACAAATGATGGAGTGACTAGGAGTCAACACACCTTGAATACATGACACAACCACCAATTTCTAGCAAGAGGAGTAGGATGATGGTAACAACCATCTCCAATACACTCAACAAAAAAATTAGCCACAACTAAACACAACTATAATCATTCATTGGAGGTTTCCTTACTAAGAGGTATAAATCCTCCACTAATTGGAACTAATATGGGTTGCTTCCAAGAAACAACATGCTTCCCAAAATAAATTGGAACAAAAAATCCTTGATTTGACACTCATTGATAATATGGCAACAGGGGAAGACTCACTATGCTGAGGGGAACAAATTTTGTATACAAAGTTTCTCCAAGAAATAGTTGGAAGACTAAACAAATAATGAAATAGTGGAAAATGGGACACCAAAGGACACTAGTACCCAAATAGGATGTTATCACCCAAATAAGACACTAGCACCTAGATGGGAAACTAGAACCTAGGTGTTGGTGTCCTAGTCTGGTGTTGGTATCTTATTTTGGTGTTAGAGTCCTAGATAAACATTGTAGTCCTTCCTAGTGTTGGTGTCCTAAATCTATCACTATTGTCCTAAATAGTGAGAAAACCCAAGCTCAATTTTGATCCCCAAGACATTCACAACACTCAAAGACTACAAAGAAATGAGTACAACAAGAAGCAAAATTTTAAAATGTAAAAAATGACTCAATTTATAGAGATCCTAGACTGTTGAGACACAAGACACATTATCCCACAAAGGAGAATACTCCCAAGAGTTGTGGAACCTACACGAGCTCCAAAAATTGATTTAAATATGAGAGATGAAGCGGTAAATGTGTCCCACACCTTCTATCCACACCAAGACCACCCAAGGGAACCCAAACGACCTCAAAATGAGGTTGGCTCCCACAACCCAACAAACCTAAGAACACAAAGATTATCCTAGTGTTTTCAATGATTGATTACATTTTATCTAAAATTTAATTTGATTTTAAACCCAAAGAAAAGTTCTCTAAGTTCATTTTATCCAACAACATGAAATTTTTAAAGAGAATACAAGATATCATGCGCGTTTGAATTCAATGTTGAGACATGTAAAATAATTTATAACACTAGTACCACTTATGTGTTCCATTTATGATCCATCCACTAAGGGGGTTCAATTATTAAATTACAAAATGAAGAAGACTAAAATTCCCTTCAAATTAAATTTTATAAATAACATAAGGAGATAACTGAAATGGTAAACCTTTACTAGCTTATTTATAAACTTAGAGATCTTCTCGAGATCCTCAAATTACCAAAAATGTTTCCATGCCACCCAACTATGTGGTACCTAAAGGTCCACTCCTATTGTGTAAGGAAATATTCACACATGCCACAAGCACACTCACACATAAGGGTGTAATCTTACACTCTCACCAATCATGGAATATACACACAACATACATGATATACAAGAGTCACTCAACATCAACATATAAAATTTAGGGTACAATTTATCTTAGGTATAACTCTAAAGGTCACAAGGATAAGATCTTAGAGAGGGGGTAGGGAGTGTCATCATAATAGCCTATGATATTGGCTAAGCGAGATCAAGTAAACCTCTCACACGAGACAAGGTTACTCAATCAATAAGAACAAACACTCCATCAGTAGGAATATCTTATACACCCATACTGAGCCTATAGTAGCACTCCAGGTATGTCATAGGTGCCATTTTATTAGTTTATTTTAATTAAAGATGAAGTTTAGTTGTCATTTGGCTAAGAAAATTCCACATAAGATACTATGGAGCCACTTTGTGCCCCAAAAACTTTGGAATCCACTCCCCTACTCTCTAAAACATATTTCCTAGATTTATCACAACTCACAACAATTGAGTGTGGTATAAAAATGAGGCATCAAACTTGGCTCACAAAAAAAATAATTTGATCTTAAAATTTGTATTCGGGTTATAAAAAAAAATGACACATCCCACAATTGAATTGAGTACAAATGTATTTTAAAATAGAAAGGATCAATAACATCTCCAAAAAAACCACCATTTGGGAATAAATTAGACCTATGTAACCAAGTGGAGAAATAACCATGTACCTGTATCCGCTCAACACACATGACAAGCATACCCTCTCAATATATTATTGTTGAAACATAGTATAATCAACCAACATGGTAAAACATCATATAAAGTATTAATTAGTACATCCACATGTCATATAATCATGAAACGTTTATTCACAATAGGAATAATAATACACATATCCATGAACTAAAGAATTATGACACACCAGGCATATAAACATCACACATACATCTCTAGAACACCATAGAAACATAAACCATCAAGTTTTCACAAGGAACTTCGAACATTACCATACATGCATCTCAATGCATGTTGAACACCAACAAACAACATTTTGAGGAACCGCATCTCAAAACATGTGGGTTGTGCAAACACATCATGCAAAGAAAGAACAAAGGCACAACCAAAATTGTTACACCTTGTATGTTATTACCTAATTACTATTACCTTGTTTGGTTAAAATTCTTTAATATATATATGAATGTGTTTTGTATATGAATCTTGATGGAAATAGGATGAATGAATGTTTGATTCAATTTAATGTTTTATAATGATTTTGAAGATGAAATATATGATGCATAAGAATGTATTGTTATCGGCTAACTAATGTTATGATGTATTAAATTGAACGCAAGAACAGGTTCGAACCTCCGAAAGAGAGGGGAAGTATCACTCAAGAGAACTTGGTCTGGTAACCCTTAATGATCCTAACTAAGCATACACACACTCACAACCTAGTTGGTCTAAGATGAGTCAAGTCACTTCAGGTAAATGGTAAGTGATCTTCAATTTTGGTTATGAATATTTATATTGGTTTACGATCTTGTTCTATGAATGTTTTGATTAGGGAATGTGATTATGTCTTTATGTTGTGTGGAATTCCTTCCTTGTGTGTTCATATTTATATCAATGAAGTATATACATAAAATGTATATATGTATATATGCACATGTCTATGATAAAATCATACATATGAGTAAATACATGCATGAGTATACATAGGTAGACGTATTTATATTAATGAAGTATATACATACAATTTATATGGGCGGGTGCAAAAATATGGGGGGCCAATTTGTGGCCAAATTTTAAAAAAGTTATAATAGCTCATAACGTGAGTGCATTATAACACGAGTGCATTATAATGCGAGCACATTATAACGCTAATGCATTATAACATGAGCGCGTTATAACACAAGTGTGTTATAAGGTGAGTGTGTTATAACGTGCTCATGTTATAACACGCTCGCATTATGAGGCATTAAAAACCAAAAAAAAAGGATTTCAAAATCATTTTCATTGTGATTGTGTTTTTTTTCTACCTGCGGCCAAAACCCTTCATTTTCACGCTCGCGTTCTGGGAGGAGTCATCTTGCAAGATTTTCATAAATTTTTGTTGTTTCATCACCAGGATGCCACCACGCCGATGAGGAGGTGTAAGAGGTAAGGATTGTTTTTTGTTGTGAATTTGTTAGTTTTAGGTTGTTTTTTATATTTATTTGTTGAATTTGTAGGAGATGTTAATGAACTTGCAAACCCTCCTCAAAATACTCAACAAGCAAAGAAACAAAAATAGGAACATAATCCTCAACAAGAAGAGCAACAACAACATCAAAAAAATCCTCAAGTTCAACAACCACAACAACAATCTCCTCCACCAATCCCTCAACATCCTCATGGCACTCAACAAAATTTAATGAGTGAAATTGAAAACAATAAAAATAAATTGAGGAGTTAATCACGAGGCTGAACAATCCAAATGGTTTAACCATGGAAAGAAAAACCCTTGCAAATTCACTCAAATAAATGCTAAAACATAGATTCAATCAACAAATAATAAACTAGTTGGCAAGATAGGAGGCAGGTGGCTAGGGATTATTACTGGGATCAAATATCATACAAAGATGTAAAAGATCTAAAAGTTACAAAATTTGATTTGTGCTCATTATTCACCGACCCACACACACATTCAAATCTTAGCCTCAATGCGAAGAGGTTTCCTATCCATTGGTGCCACCAACAATAGATTAGGAATTTTTTTTGGAATAGGTGTTACATGGTTTTTTATTACCCACCATGCAAAAATTGTGAGATCCTGCAATATTTTCTAAGGAAACTATACTGTGAGTTCATCCTAAACAAAATCCCGAATTATTTTGATATGAGGGACTTCTAGGGGAGAGGTGGGGGGTTGGCTCAAGATAGACCCAGTGCACAGTAGGATCCTAGGCGGCAAGCGAGATGACCTCTCACTAGGCCTCCTTATGAGCACATCGTTATCCCTTCCATTGTGAAGGAGAGTGTCGAGGTAGACACTTTGTAGTCCATCAACTCTTTGACCTAGAGTGTCATCCAACATGCCATCCATATACTACAACACCATCTAGGGGAGTCTTCAAGTGGCGAGCTTCGACCACATTTGTGTCAGGCTTGCGGGGCGACTTGTTCATATGACCCCACTGACACTCAGGAGACTGCTACATAGGATTCATCTACAACTATGGGGATGGCGAGGGTCATTCAAAATTGAAATTTTGAATGAGGCCTATGGCATTGATACTCAAGTAAATGTTAGCATGTTCATTGAATTTAATTTATTAAATTTCAATTTTGAAATGCAAGATTAACTAATTTAGTTTTATGATTTTGATAAAATTTTAGGGTCTCAGTGTTGATACTGGATACACCAGCCCTACACCCGCTTATTACTCCACTACATCTAATATTGATGTATGTAACTAGTAAGAAATTATAAATTTATTACATGTTAATAGCATTATTTTATGAATGGTATTCTAATATGTGATTTTGGATGTTGAATAGGCTAATATTGGAGGACCTCCTAGTGTCAGTGTATTTACACAAACCTACACACAGGTAATAGGATAAAGAGTTTAACTAATGAATTTTACAAGTAATAGATTTGTGTAGTTTATATTCATATCGTTGATTACATTGCATTGCACATCTTTCAAACTCAAAGCATTACTTCACATTCCATAACTAATAACTAGATGTTGATAGATGACAAAATTTCAACTACAATATATTTGTTTAGAAAGTCAACATAAGCAATGATGCAATTACTTCACATAACATAAGTAACAAGTAGGAGAAAATTCCAATTGCATTTTCTTGTCATGGCATTCCATGAGACCACTTTTTACTGAGGCATCTTTTCAAATAGTTCACTGCCTTGTCTATGCTATGGATGCTTGGAAGAAATATATGAAAGAATAATAGTAAGCAATAGCATAGACAAGGCAAGGAGTTGTTTGAAAAACTTCCTCTAATAAATGTGGTCTCATGGTGATGTCCATCACCATGAGACCCAATTTATTTGAGGCATGTTTTCAAACAACTCACCACCTTTTCTATGCTACCACATTTTCCATACATGTCTACCAAATAATTTTATCAAACAATTCATTTCCTTGCTGCTATGGCTAAAAGCCTAAAAAAGGTGCTTTCCAAAAAACTATGGATGCTTGGAAAAAATCTATCAAAGCATAATAGTAAGCAATAGCATAGACAAGGCAATGAGTAGTTTGAAAAAATGCCTCAAAGAAATGTGGTCTCATGGTGATGGAATTCCATTCCATCACCATGAGACCACATTTCTTCAAGGAATTTCTTCAAACAACTCACCACTTTTTCTATGCTACCACATTTTCCATACATGTGTACCAAAGCATTTTATCAAACTATTCACTTCCTTGCTGCTATGGCTAAAAGCCTAAAATAGGTGCTTTCCAACAAACTATGGATGTTGTCTGTTCCGTCGATGGTGGTTGTTGGAGGAGTGATGGAGGCTTGTGGGGGCCCTCCTCTAGGTGAATCTTTGCTGGAGGTGGATCTAGCTGGTGCGGATCTTGCTAGTGTGCCTCCTGACATTTTCCCCCCTATTAGGGTTCCTTTGCCTTCACCTTCTACGATGGTTCCTAAGGTCGTGGTGCCCTCTGTGGGTGGCTACGGTTTGGATGGGTGGGTCGAGGGTTCGGGTGCTCCACGAGTTGTGGGTTCTGTCCCTGTTGCTGTTCATGTCTCTATTAAGGGCTCTCCTTCTTTGGGATGGGCGAAATATTTCTCTGAGACTACCAAGGTGGGTTCTCGACCTCTGACTTTGGCTCATGCTCGAACCTTGCCTTGTGCTCTTGATTCCCTTGTGGTGATCTGTGGACCTGAGGTTTTTGAAAATGAGGAATTTTATTTATCGCAGGGAGTGGTCTACAAGTTTAATGGCCTATGGCCCTCTCTTCCTGAACTTCATGGTTGGGTTTCCACCTCCTAGAAACCGGTGGTCTCAGGGGAGATTGAGCTCTATCCTTGCACTAGGGGCTTCTTTATAGCTACCTTTTCCTCCACTGGGGAGCGTGATCATGTTTTGGAAAGGGGCTGGATGTGGGGGATTTATTCACTGTCCATCAGGCCTTGGTCTCGCTCCTTCAATACCCTTACAAATCCTTTGAATATGAGACCTGTTTGGGTCCGTTTGTCGAATCTCCCTCTCCAGTTTTGGGAGGATTCATGTTATGAAGCTATTGGCAACACCATTGGACATTTTTTGATGGTGGACTTTGCGACTTGGAATCTTGGACACACTACGGTAGCTCGTATGCTTGTTGATTTGGACATCTCCAAACCCCTCCATGTTGATGTTGTGTTGATGGTGGTGGAAAAACCTTGGAAGCATCTCTTGAACTATGAGGGTCTCCCCTTTCGGTGTAGGAGATGCTTCTTTGTGGGTCATTTGGCCTCTGGTTGCCCGCTTGCCCACCACAAGGGCGCTACTACTTGGTGGAAGGATGCTCTCCCAGATCATCTCACAGTGGGTTCTCCTCCTCTGGAAGTTTCTTCTGTGGAGGTTGACCCTATTAAGACTTCTCGCGAGCATGTATCTTGCCTGACTCCTCTTCTGACTTTCCCTTTCGAGGAGCCTATGCTGGCTCGTTATTCTGACACTGTTTCGTCAGAGCTTTCTTGAACTTTGTTCGATGCCTCAGTTGGTCCTTCATTTGATCTTGTCTCCTCTCCTATGTTGTCATCTCCCCAGTGTGATGGATCTTCGCCCTTGGTGGCTATTGTGGATCCACTTCTTCCTCCTTGCTCGGGGGATGATTCTGCGCTTTCTTAGTCAGTTGTGCTGTGAAAAAAGAAGGGACTCCCTCATTCTGCTGCTACTTTGAGGCCTCGGATTTTGGGAGTCAATTTGGTCCCCCCTAGGAATGGGGTTCTCTAGTCCTAGGCTGTTGTTCGACAACTGTCTATCAGCTATTTTTGTGTGAGGTTTCTCCTCTTTCCTAGTTCACACTTGGTTTGAACTATGTTCCTTTTGGCCCTTTGGGCTCTATGTGTAAATGGTACAACACCCTAAAAATGTTGCTTACCATTTCAAAAACAAAATATGGATGCTTGAAAAAAATATATCAAAGCATAATAGTAAGCAATAGCATAGACAAGGCAGTGAGTAGTTTGAAAAAATGCCTCAAAGAAATGTGGTCTCATGGTGATGGAATGCCATTCCATCACCATGAGACCACATTTCTTTGAGGCATTTCTTCAAATAGCTCACCACCTTTTCTATGCTACCATATTTTCCATACATGTGTACCAAAGCATTTTATCAAACTACTCACTTCCTTGCTGCTATGGCTAAAATCCTAAAATAGGTTCTTTCCAATAAACTATGGATGCTTGGAAAAAATATATCAAAGCATAATAGTAAGCAATATCATAGTCAAGGCAGTGAGTAGTATGAAAAAATTCCTTGAAGAAATGTGGTCTCATGGTGATGGAATGCCATTCCATCACCATGAGACCATATTTATCCGAGGCATTTTTTCAAACAACTCACTACCTGAAGAATAGAAACCAACCCTTTAGCCAAAATTCCCCTCCAAATTCTTTTCAAGTTCCTCATCCTCAATTTACCAATCCATGGAACCTTCCACCTTTTATTCCACTTGTTCATGTCCCCACCTCTCCCTCTTCATGTCATGATCGCCCTCCATTTCATAACCAAGACCACACTATACCATCCACCCCATCCTAGCATAATACTATAGAGAAGGCAATGAACTATTTGAAAAAATGCCTCAAAGAAATGTAGTCTTATAGTGATGGAATGCCATGCCACATTTTTTTATAATGGCATTCCATCACCATGAGACCCCATTTCTTTGAGGCATTTTTTTAAACAGTTCACTACCTTCTCTATGCTACCATAGTTATCGTACATGTCTATAAAAGCATTTTATCAAACGGTTCATCACCTTCCTGCTATGGGTAAAAGTATAAAAACAAGTGCTTTCAGAAAAGCTATGGATAGGGAAAATAGTAAGCATAATAGTCAGAAATATATAGTTTAATAAGTACTCAAATTTTTGTTCATTATCTTATACATTATAAGCCATGACGTGGATTGATATTGTAGTTTTCGTGATTGAATGATTTTTTGTTTTATTTTCAGATGTTGGAAGGGGATACACCTCTGAATGTTCATAAGGAAATGGAGCTCTGTGTTTCATCTACTATAGAGTCCTCGATGGCTCTCACAAAGGAGGTATGAGGAATATTACTAAATTTCAACTTACATTCGTTGTTATAGCTGTTAGTTAGTGAAAAATCAAACCATTATTGATTTTTAGTTTAATTTCTCATTGGATGGTTTCTACAGGGCTTCAACATGCCACAACATGAGCATGTGAATCTTTCCCGTGAAGAAAGAGATCTTCTACTAGCGGTAAACGATTATTTTGTTAAATATATCATTTTTTATAATGTAATTTCTATATATTAATGTCTTTACTTCTTATTGTAACAAATACAACTTCACCAGGAGATAAACACTAGGAGGAGCACCAGGAGCACTCCTTAGCCTCAAAATAAATGAGTGACAGACCTATCACCATCCGAACGACAAGCAAAGGGCAAGGATTTATTTTGAGAGGATGCAAAGCAATGAATTTTGATTCTAGAGCCCTTTGTTGTATGCCTATATAGCATTTTTGTACATATTTTACATATTGGATATATTTGACATTGTATGCCTATATGGCATTCTTGTAAGCCTATATGGCTATTTTGTATATATTTTATACTTATATCGACATATATTGATGTATGCCTACATGGCTATTTGGTTAATACAAATCTTCTTTTATCGATGGTGTCCATATTTGCATTATAAATCCATGGTTCAATAGATATGAGTTACGTGTATTCAAGTATATAATTTTCAACTTATGTGTATACTTTGTGACTTATGTGTATTCCAATGCATACTTTGTGACTTACGTGTTTTCATGCGTATACCTTGTATTCATACATATATTTTATATTAATTTGTGTATACTATGTATTCATGTGTATACTTCAAGGCTTACATGTTTTTGAGAACTTGTGCTTCCCTTATTCACATGAATACTTATTAATTGGTTAGCCCTAGCATTGATCATTTATGTCCTTCATGGTTTGTCTTGAATATTTATTGATTGATGCTAAAAAACTTTATTAGTTGATGCTAAACAACTTCAATATTTCTAGGAATACTAGTAGACTTACAAATTGCAAAAATTGAAAAGAAAAGATTAATTGTAAATAAATACACTGATTATTAACTTGATAATTGATTAAGAATGAGTATAATATATATCAAGGGATGAAACTTCTATAATAGCAACTTCCAACTAGAAAATAGACAAAGCATTCCCAATACTTTGAAAGCAATAATCTAGCCAAAATTGTAATGAAATAACTTGCACAAGAGAAGAATATAATATAGAATATGCTTCAAATACTTGATAATAATATGCCACTTCGAGGGGGAAACCTCCTAATCCACTTCGAGGGGGATACCTCCAATAGTCTTCACTAAGAACAAAATACTTAACATGATGATCAAATAAGACTCACAACCTCCAATATATACCTATTTATGCCTAGGATATCACCTATGCCAACTTAGATAACCCTATATAAGTCTAAGGCCAACCTAAACAACTAAATAACAATATACTAATGATAATATGACTTAATTAGGAGTTTATAAGATAGCCACAAGATGACTAATCATAACCCGATGTACAACAATATTAAGGGTGTAGCATGCCCCCCTCTTCAAAGAAGCATTGTCCTCAATGCTAATCAAGTGTGGATTCTTTTGAATGAACTCCTCATCCTCCCATGTGGCATCTTCAACTGGTAAATTATTCCTTTGGATGAGATACTTGATGAGAGTTCTATTCCTCAATTTCTTCGTGCATGTTTGACGAATGCACTCTGGTTCCAAAATGATTCTTCCTTCTTCATCGAGCTTTGGTAGTGTTGTTTGAGTTGGAATATTATTCCCAATTACCTTCTTCAAACAAGAGACATGAAAAATTGGATGTATCTTTGTTGTTGGTGGCAACACTACCAATCCTTTGCATGATTTGGTATGGCCCATAATATCTTGGTGACAACTTATTATTATTTTTTTGTTGCTTCAGTGAGATTTGCTTATAAGGCTGCAATATCAAGAAGACCCAATCGCCAACTTCAAAACTTATTTCACTATGATGTTGGTCTTCCTGTTGTTTCATTCGATTTTGTGCCATGACTAAATTCCCCTTGAGTCCTGAAAGTGCCTGTTGTTGATGAAGCAAGTGGTCCTCTACTACCTAAAATCTTGGTGACACCTTTAATGATGATGTGATGGAAGGAGGATGATATCCATAAAGTTCCAAAAATGGAGACATTTTTATGAGCTATGAAAAGAAGTGTTATACCACCATTCTGCAAGTGGTAGCCAAACCACCCATTGAGACTATTTCTCTAAAGTGAAACAACGTAGATATCCTTCCAAATACTTATTAACAACCTCTTTCCCATCTGATTGAGGTTGGTACGAAGAGCTATGAGCCAATTGAGTACCCAAACATGAGAATAAATCTTTCCAAAATGATTAGTGAAGATAAGATCACAATCACTGACAATAACCTTAGGTGTACCATGTAGCTTTTGAATATTCTCCAAAAAAACTTTTTCCACTGTACTTGTAAAAGGATGTGATAATGCAATGAAATGAGCATATTTAGTGAGGCAATCAACTACTACCATGATGAAATTATGACCTTTGGATTTGGGAAGCTCTATGATGAAGTCCATGGATACCTCTTTCCAATGCTGGTTAGGAATAGATAAGGGTTGCAAGAGACCTGGTGTCTTAATCATCTCCCCTTTATTCCTTTGACAAACCAAACACTCAGCCACAAATTTTTGAACGTCACCTTTTAGCCCTTCCCAAAAAAAATCTTGCTTGACTCAATGATATGTCTTCAAAAATCTTGAATGACCACCAATTGGAGAGTCATGTAGTTTTGTGAGAATCTTGTGTTTAAGAGTGGAATTCTTAGAAAGATGCAAGAGATCTTTATACCAAAGAGTATCTCCCTTCCAACAAAACTTGTCTGAACTACTAGGATCACTTTTTAATTGTTGGATGAGATTACTTGTCACAACATCATTTTTCCACTCTGCTTTGGCTTCTTCCACCCAATTTACTTGTAATATTGAAAGGGAACACAATAAGGCTTCATCTTTCTCATCCTTCCTAGAAAGTGCATTTGCCACAATATTTTCCTTCCCTTTCTTATATACAATCTCAAAGTCATATCCTAACATCTTAGTGACCCATTTTTGTTTCTCTTCAGAAGATAATATTTGTTCCAAAAAATATTTTAGGCTATCATGATCTGTCTTAACCTTGAAGTGTCTACTCATTAGATAAGGCCTCCATTGTTTAACTCCATGAAGAATTGCTAGCATTTCCTTCTCATAAATAGGTTTTAGCCGATTCTTACCCTTTAATTGGCGAATCTCAAATGCAATTGGTTGACCTTCTTGTATGAGAATTGATCCTATCCCATTTCTAGAAGCATCACATTCCACAATGAATTCCTTGGTGAATTTAGGAGTGGCAAGTACTGGAGTTGTACACATAGCCTCTTTGAATCTCTCAAATGTTGCATTAGCGGACTCATTCCAATGAAAATAATCCTTCTTCAATAGAGTTGAGAGGGGTGCTACTATACGACCATAATTCTTCACAAATCTTTTGTATTACCCTATTAATCCCAATAAACCCCTTAGTTTCTTAATGGTTTTTGGAATAGGCCATTCCATGATAGCCTTAATTTTGTTAGGGTCCACCTTTACTCCTTCATGTGAAACTATGTGTCCCAAATACTCCACCTCCTTAAGACCAAAAGAAAACTTGGATGGATTAGAATAGAGTTGATGATCTTCAAGTATTCGTAATGATTGATATACATGCTGTAAATTTTCTTCCCAAGTCTTGCTATAAATCAATATATCATCAAAGAACACTAATACAAACTTTCTCAAGAACTTCTTAAAAATAGAATTCATCAAACTTTGGAATGTAGATGGTGCATTGGTACGACCAAATGGAATCACCAAAAATTCATAATGAACCTCATGAGTCTGAAATGTTGTCTTACAAATATCTTCCTCCTTAATCTGAATTTGGTGATAATCAGATCTAAGATCTTACTTGGTAAAATGCATAGCTCCATTCAATTCATCTAGCAAATCATCAATAACTGGAATAGGGAACTTATCTTTAATGGTGTACATGTTGAGAACTCTATAATCTGGACACATGCACTGAGTTTCATCCTTCTTACGTACCATCACCACTAGAGAGGAGTAAGCACTTCAGTTATGCCTGATAATTCCTGCCTCTAGCATCTCCTCAACAATTTTTTCTATCTCACTTTTTTGTATGTGTGGGTACCTATAAGGTCTGATGATTAGTGGTTGGCTCCCTAGAACTAGTTGTATGGAATGTTCATGATCCCTCTTAGGAGGAAGTCCTTTAGGCATATCTCCAAGAACAACTGAGTGATGATCAATTACTTCTTGTAAATCTGGATGAGTAGGAGCATTAAATTGAGAGACTTCTAATGAACATAGTTTGGCCACAAATCCATCCACTGCTTTCTTAAGCAACTTTTGCATTTGATGAGAGATAACCATCTGTGGTGACTTTTCCTTCAACCCCCTTAGATCTACTACCTTTCATTTTGATTGAAATCTCATGAATAGTTCTTGGAAGTTCATCTCGATTGTTCCTAATGTAGTAAGCCATTGTACTCCCAAAACAATATCTGTTGCACCCATGGATATCACATACATTGGGGTATCAAGTCGATAATATAGCATGGGTAATTTAATGCTATGACACTTCCCTGAACAACTAACTATACCATCATCTGCAATCAAAGCCCGAAACTCTAGAGCTGGATATATAAAACAATTTAAATGAGTAGCCAACTTTTTGTTGATGAAATTATGAGTACTACCTGAGTCAATCAACACTATTACTTTCTGCTTCTTTAAGAACCCCACTACCTTGAGAGTTTGTGGAGCATTGAAACCTGAGAGTGCATGACAATAAATGATTGGTTGAGAATCATTTGATTCCTTTTTCATCCTCTGATATGGTTTCCTCCTCTTCTTCCTCACTTGGCCCTTCAATATAGAACAATTTCTTTTCACTACATTTATGTCCCCGATTCTATTTGCTATCACAATTGAAACACAAACCTTTTGCTCTTTTCTCCTCAATTTGTTGTGGAGTCAACCTAGTAGGATGAGGAAGAGAAGGTGTTGAATATCATTTCTCTCTTGTCACATTAGCCCCTTGCTTCTTAGGAATCAAATACTTCTCCTCGGCGCTACGTGCTAAGGTAAATGACTCATTTATAGAGCTAGGACTAAACATGTGTACCTCATGTTGAATATGATCCTTGAGACCACCCAAGAATAAATCATTCAAGTTCTCCTCTGTAATTGTATCCAATCTTAAGGATAGATTTTGGAATTGATGAATGTAATCCTTAACTGATCCTGTTTATTGAAGTTTAGCAAGCTGGCTAAAGAAGTTGTCTGTCACACTATTTCTATATTGTGCTTGGAGTTCCTCCGTAAAAATTGACCATGAGACAGTGAGAACCTTTTTCCTTCGATGATTACAAAGCCAATGATACCAAATGAATTGATTTGGTTCTAGATATAGGGAAGCCATCGTGACCTTTTGTCCATTTGGGATTTGATGTACTTAAAAAAAAATTCCATTTGGTTTATCCATGTTAGAGGATCCTTGCCTTCAAAATTGCGCATATCCACCTTTGGAAAAAAATTACTAGATCCCATAGGAGTATTAAAATTTGTGTCAATATTAGCTAACCTGGAAATTTCACCTTGGTTGCTTGAGAAATCCTTTCTTGGTTCATTCATATAGGCACTTAACATGCTTCGTATATCTGATATATCTCCTCTTAGATCACACACATCCATATTTATTGAGGAAATTTCTTCCTTGACCTTACTTATTTCCTCATTAGGATTAATATCCTCTATTTTTACCCCATCCTTATCAGGAGTCTTCCTCGGTGTGACAACATTCTTTTTGCCCCTTGTTGCAGGCCTCATCATGATGGGAACCAATAATTTTGAAATAAATCACACAAATGAGATTTAAATTCTCTAAAAAAATTATTGTAATGTACTAGGGAGAAAATACCTCTCACCTAGAAAATAATCCAAGAAATGAGTAAATTTGCAGGCTTGAGAGTGATATTTATGGAAACCCTAATTTTTTAATAACCCTCTTATTTTTTATCCAATTTCTCCAATTTTTTTACTATAGGATCTTGTAGTATTCCTCCCAAAACCCACTAAAAATTAGGCTCCAATTATAGAGGATTTGAGATATATGCATATTATAAATAAATTGTGTAGAAACCTTAATTCTGCAATAATTCGCTCAATTCTGCTCCAATTCCTCTGAAATATGGACTATAGCTTCTTTAATATGTTCTTCAAAAACCCTTTAAAAAAAAAAATCGCTAAATTCTGAAAGATATGATCTTCCCAAAATCGCCTTCAATATTGAGAAAAAACCTTGCCTCTACGGTGCCAAGATCATGCTCTGATACCACTTGTAATGAAATAACTTACACAAGAGAAGAATATAATATAGAATATGCTGCAAATAATTGATAATAATATGCCACTTCGAGGGGGAAACCTCCTAATCCACTTCAAGGGGGATACCTCCAATAGTCTTCACTAAGAACACAATACTTAACATGATGATCAAATAAGACTCACAACCTCCTATAAATACCTATTTATGCCTAGGATATCACCTAGGCCGACTTAGATAACCCTATATAAATATAAGGCCGACCTAAACAACTAAATAACAATATACTAATGATAATATGACTTAATTAGGAGTTAAGATAGCCACAAGTCAACTATTCATAATTTGATGTACACTAATATTAAGTGTGTAGCAAAATTGCAACTAGAGAGAAGGCTTATTTAAGATCCTTGAGCAATGTATTTCCTAACTCTCTACCCTAATCCCTCAACCATCTTGACCCTTAATCCCTCAAACCTCAACCCTCAACCCTCAACCATTGAACCCTAATCCCTCAACCCCTATACCCTCCCTCTCTCTCTCTCTCAATTGTCTCCCTCCTACCCCCTCCCCCTCTCTCAAGTCTCTCTATCTCACTCACTCACTCCTTATATCTATCTACCCTCTATCCTTAACCCTCTACCCTTAAACCCTTAAACCCTCTACCGTAAACCCTAAACCCTAAACTCTCTACCCTCTAACCTCTACACTCAACCATAAACCTTAAAACCTATACCCTCAAACCCTAAACTCTCTACCCTAATCCCTCAACCCTCTTGACCCTTATTCGCTCAACCCTCAAACCTTAAACCCTTAAACCCTCTATCCTCTACTATCTACCCTAAATCCTATACCCTAAACTCTAAACCCTAAACCCTAAACCCTCTACACTCTACCCTCAACCCAAAACCCTTAATCCCTCTACCCATAAACCCTATACCCTCTACCCTCTACCCTCAACCCTATTTACCCTAAAACCTATACCCTCAAAACTTAAACCCTCAACCTTAAACCCTTAAACCTTCTACCCTCTACCCTCAACCCTAATCCCTCAACCCCATACCATCAACCCAATACCCTAAACCATCAACCCTAAAGGTCCTCAACCCTATACCCTCAATTCTCAACCCTCTACCGTCTACCCTCTATATCTCTCCCACTCCCTCCCCCTCTCTCTCTCTCTCAATTCTCTCCCTCCTACCCCCTCTCCCTCTCTCAAGTCTCTCTCTCTCAGTCCCTCAACCCATTTACCCTCTACCCAATACATTGGACCCTCAAACCTAATCCCAAAACCCTATACCCTCAATCCTCAACCTTAAACCCTCAACCCTTAAACCCCTAAACCCTTAAACCCTCTACCCTCTACCCTATACATTAAACCCTCAATGCTCAATTCACAACCCTCAACCCTTAATCCCTCAACTCTCAAC